>OX375877.1:124091214-124691214 GCA_947359465.1 Metellina segmentata | reverse complement strand
GGATGACCTTGACGATTCCATATGCCACAAGTGGTTCAGAAAGTGTTGTCACCTGGATCAGTTCTTTAGCCAAAAACCTCTGAACTTGTAGTAGCACTGGATGATGCAGCTACCAGAGCAACGGAGAAAGGTCATCAAACAGAACAGCACATACTATATTGATTCAATGTATTTTTGAGTCCTAAAATAATTTCTTCAAATTTTGTCAAAAAAAAGGCACAAACTTTTGCATCAACACAATATTTGGAGATAGTTTGCAGAATTTATGCATTATTCTGCAGGAAAATACCATGTGAAATGAATACCTACAAAAATATATGTGATAGTCACATACTCATTATGTATTGTACAAGAGGCAATTGAGTGCATCATTTAAAGAATGAACTATGGACAATTTCTTCCAAATTTTATACATAGCTAATAAACCAATTTCCCTACGTCTAAGCGAATTTAAAACCTGATGTGACTTAAGGAAAATTATACATTTTTAGTTAAGAAAATTCATTGCATTGCATGCTTTACTCTTTCACCTGAAAACTATTGAAAATTTATTTCTATCATTTAACTAAAAATATATATATATATATCTATATATATAAAACACTAACGTACGTGGACCCGAAATCGACGTTATTTGTGTATCGTCGAATGGCAACAATCAACGTAAATAAAATAACCCAGATATTTTTAATTCTTGCTGTTTTCAAATAGCCGAGGTCAATTTCTATGCAAAATAAGGAATTAAATAGTAATATTTATCTATATATATAAAACACTAACGTACGTGGACCCGAAATCGACGTTATTTGTGTATCGTCGAATGGCAACAATCAACGTAAATAAAATAACCCAGATATTTTTAATTCTTGCTGTTTTCAAATAGCCGAGGTCAATTTCTATGCAAAATAAGGAATTAAATAGTAATATTTATGTTTGAACTTACTTTTTATTTCTTCCTTTGATGTAAAAGTAATTTAAACGTAATTTTGCTACCCGGTATCTAGCCACATCAGAATTAATGTTTACTTTTTTAATTTGATTTAGAGTTTAGAGTTTTTGATTTAGAATTCGTTTGGGTATTTGAGTTGACTGCGAAATGTTGCGGACATATTTGAGGATTCCCAAGTAGTATAAATATGAGTTCTTTTTGTTAATAAATCATTATTGTCTTTGTCAATATCATTGAAAGTCTTTTGTCGCATTATTCTATTTCACAATATATTCAGGAAGTCGAATTTCAACACGTTTGAAAAGATACGTACTTATTTTTTTTTTCAGAATTTTGCCTTTTTTCAAGGTTTGGAATTTTATTTTTGTTTGCATTATGTGTTCCGATACATTACCTATTGCAGAAATATTATTTAGGAGTTAGATTTTAATGATATGTCTATTTCCTGCAAAATATCACTAGACATGGATAATTTTATAGCGGTATATGTATATTTCGACCAACTTTACTTAAATATTTGATTGAATACGCAATGATTTGAAGAATTGTTTCATAAAAATAAATAAAATATACAAATCAAAACATGTTTAATTACGGTGTGTAAAAATTAAAAAGAAAAGCACTATTACACACCGCCGAGCGCTAGCCGGCGCAGCCCGGCTAGTATGTATTATTTTTTTAAACATACTCTGAAGGTGTCAGTTTTTGTTCCAAAGTGCCCATAATCTATGATGAGGGATATTCCACCATCTTCTTTCATTCTTTTCAAAATATCATCTAGAAGAATACCAGACTCTGGGGAGATTTCAACATGATCTCTTTTCTCATTATCCTGTTTGAAAAGTAAATATCAACAATTTAAAAATGTCGAAAGAAAAATTAATCATTTTGAAAATAATGGTGTTAAGATTCTACATGGTTATTTTGGACATTCCTTTCAAAGATGCATTTCTTTCAAATTCCCTTTCAACAACAAAAAGAAAAAACAAGAAAACTAAATAATTTTTGTTTTAACTACTGAAACCAAATCTGGTTGAAAATTAATCTGTTAAATTTGCTAATAGCACATTCATACATAATCATACACTATCATCCCTAAGTTTGGAAACACCCTGCATATTCCCAAAATAACCTATGTACGACATTTTTACATGATATTTGTATTTAAGCATGGTGCCTGGGGTATAAAGAGAATTTGAAGCTGATATATCAGTACAATAGACTATTGGTCGGGGTGCTGGCACTCTTTGGAGTGACCCCTTTAACAAGTCAAGTCATAAGTCAAGCTGACATAACCAGGTTTTTATTTTACAAAAATCACAGAACATACACATTACAATGACAGAAAAACACAATGCACACTACAAGCAGGCAAGGAAGTAAACGTCATATACTCGCGGAAAATGCGAACTGAAACTAAGCAATGGGAACGGAAACTAAGGAGTGTGATCTGAAACTGTAATTCTCTTCCCCTGAGTTCACTCTCAAAATAGGAAAGGCTTGGTAAAGCTTAATACTCGATTTATCACCAACAAACCTGTTGAAAGTGGTGGAGCTGTTCAAGAAGCCATCACAAATTTATTACAGCAATGCATGATATTTATTTGTCTAATGCTTAAAATTATGTATTGGCCATCCTAGAGACCCAATCTCAAGAACTTCACCAGAAATACTGAAACCGAAGTCTTTCGAACATAAATCAGTTTTGGAAAGCTCTACTTGAAGGTTGGAAAAAAAATCAGTGGCAAATACTGCAAAATTGCTTGTTATTGTTGCTTGAGTAAAGAAAGCTATGATAAAAGTTTACTCAAAATATTAATTTTGCTCTCATTTCACATGGAATTTAGTGGGAAATTGGATTTAGTTTGAATAATTAAATATTTTATGTTGCATTATAATTATATTTGTTGATATTTTATTGTTTATTAGAATGCAGCACGGTGTTTCCCATGACAGTTCTGTGTCCTTACTGATACTGAAAACATTTAAAAGAAAAACAATAATTTTTAAAATGAGTACTTTACACAAAATGTGCATAAAATTTGGACTATTTGCATGCCAAATTTCATGGTCATAAGTGCCCGCTGATCGTGACAAAGTTAAAATCGCATGCAAGAAAGTTATGCTAATCAACAGCATAAATCAAAACACAATAGAATTGGAAATCTGTTAAGGAAAAAAACAAAAGCAGTTTCTCTCTCTCAAAACATGACGTCACAACTTGGCATGATTCCAAGGCATTAGGATAAAAAACGCAGAATGTCTTTTCTTCAATCAAGGAGCTGCGCTATCAGCTCTGCAAAAAAATGAACGCAGAGGAAAAAACTAATAAATTAATTTTTAAATGTTGTAGATTAGATTTCAAAATTTAGGCTCAACATAAAATTTGCAAAAAATTAGAACTACCTGTGTACCAAATTTCATTATTGTAAGTGTCATAGATTCATCAGGACACTGCAGAGATACAGACACACACACAAGAACTTCCTGTTATAAAAGTAGAGAGTGAGCAAATATTGAAATATTCCCAAATTCATGGTTAGTATACGTAGTTGTCAGCACATAGCTTTGAAACTAGGCACCCGAATTAAGTTCGAAAAGTAAAATATGAATATATGAAATACATTAACACAGAACATACTTCAACAAGTAATCTTGATGCTGGTGTGGGGCTACGAGAAATAACAAACTGCAGTTCACCTTCTTTGAAATCAATCAATAGCTCTCTCCACCCATCTTGAGTTTTCTGCAAAAGTAATAAACTATAAAAATCAAAAATTTTCTCAACAAGGTAAAGATGTCTGTGTGCAGCTTATTGAAGTGCTGTTGTGAGCACAGAAGATATGTGCATGCTAAATCGATAGGTTGGTCTTCAGATGATGAACACCTTAATTGTCGTTCAGGAACATAAAAACATACATTCTTCAAATAAATTTGTTTTAAAATCGTTTTTCAATATATTTAAATAAAACATCAACAGAACTCTTTAGGCTTCGTCCAACATCAGCTTTTGTGTGATTACTACAAACTTTGATAATTTGTATAAGCCCCTGGCATTTTAAACTTGCTTGTAAGTTTTCAGACAGATTAAATGCAGTTTCGTGTATTGCAATTTCACTTTTGTATAGTGTAGTTCTACAAAAACTAAAACATTATCAATTTATTTTTCAATGCTACACATATATTACTTTATAATATATTACTTATACTACACATATATTACTTATCATCATGTTTTCAATTTTATGAATATGCACTGATCCTTATGCGAAGGGCTGTGGTATCCTGATTTGTAGAGTAGTAGCTGATTAGCAACCAAAGAGTTGTGTCAGAAACTCGATCCAACCAAAGAATATTGTGTTGTAGGGGCTGGGGCATGTTAAATTTGTTGTGGTCTCAAATTTTCTTAAGTCATCATTCTGTGAAAGTTTGGAGAAGGATATGCCAGATTAGGGGTCGACCTCGTTGTCAATCAAGGTTAAAAATGACGAGTTTTTGTCATGAACCTTTCACCTCGGGATTGATTCCAGAGAACGAGGCCAATAGCACATTGTGTTTCTCAAATGTGACGCTAATTGAACGAAACTTTTTTACATGAGTAAATACAGTATTAAATTATGAGAGAGTAAAATATTATATTGCAAAGGTACCTGGAATTTATGAATAGGCATAGCATCAAAAAATTCATGAGCAAGAAACAGAGAAAATCCTTCAGGAACAGTCCTTAAATGTGGATACCAAGTCAGTGGGAATCCATGCTTAGTAGTTAAAGTTCTACCATAGAGATCGCCAGATGCAGTTTCCAAACACAGTTTCGACATCTGAAGTTGGCACAAATGTGGACTGATCTCAACAAAATGCACAGATAAATCAATGTGTGAAGACAACTTGGAAAACACCTAAAAGAGAAATTCAGAGCAGCTGAATTAGGCTATTTGTTTCCAAACTATAGGGTGAAATCAACACCATAATTTAGAATTTGACTCAACCGATAAATGAGAAAAATAAATAAGAAACTAAAAATTAGTAATTTTAGTATGATTAACCAAATTGAAACAATAATTTATATTTGTAACAAACTTAGCTACCATCCCAAAAATTGACTTACAATTGAGTAGTATATATATCAGCATAACCCAACTCTACCATGAAGTACTTTTTGGTAGATTCTAAGTTACGCTGTTTTATTTCAGCTTGCGATAGTGATGACTGACAGACATGATTTGAACATGCAAAAATTTACAAATTCAATGAATGGTCCACGATGGATAGTTGAATTGCCATGGTGATGCTAAACACTTTCAACCACCTGGGGGCACTGTGATAGCACCCTGCTAATGTTATATCATGGCTTCCATTTGTTTATTGTTGCTCAGCCTTCAGCTGCTAAAGGTAACACAGAATAATTGCAACTGTGATCGTAATACAGCTCTCACAGTCTAACGCAAAATGGCAATCATTCTACTAGTGACTAGTGACGTCATCTATCGAATTTTGGGTACCGCTAAATTCTGGAGGGGGAGTAGTGCAGAGATCATAGCTACTACTTTAAAAATTAACTAACGATTGAGTAGTATATATATATATATATATATATATCAGTGTAATCTAACTTTACCATGATGTACTTTTTGGTAGACAAAGTTACGCTGTATCATTTTGGCTTGCGATAACTTTCACCACCCCTGTGTACAACATCCAATGCTGTCCTATCATTGTTCTGAAGAAAGTCCAGAAGATATAGCCTCATCATGGCTCAGTGGATTTACCCACAGTGCTAGCAATCTGCAAGTTGTGGGTGATACAAGGCACGTTTTTCTCTTCTGTGTACCTGATGTTATCTTGTGTTTGGCACAGCATGGTCAAATAGGAACCTTGGCAATAAGGTCCCCAGGAGAACATCTCCTTAGGTGAGCATGGGCTTCAAGGACCCGAGTGATTTTTTGTAGAAAATTTAAAAGTTCAGCTTCTATTCCACTAATTTGACCGATTTTGCACTTTTCACTTGAAAAATCTCAATATTTCACAACTATAGTACAACTGATTTACTCCAAGTTTTCCAGTTTGACAATGTTTCACTTGGAAGCAAAATGAATATGTAACCATTTAAAAATACAAGCAACATATATTTATAAAAATAAGAAATGAAGTTTCAAATTTATTTTAAGCTTATATTTATTGAACACACATTATCAAAAAGAAAATTCAATCTAGTTCAAAACAAAATTTTTTAATTAACAGTGAAAGAAGAAGAATCCACAGAGAAAATGCCATATTCAAAACTATGAAATCACAATTTAGTTATTGTAAAATGATTTATTTCCAAGAAAAATACCAATTGGAATTATTAAAATGAATATAATTTCATACAATTAAGATGTAATTAATATATAGTCATCTGAAATGTATCTCTAATTTCTACCGTTTATTAGGTTATTTACTCTAAGTATATCATCACACAAAGTACCACGGCCAGGACCCATCTCAACAAGTTGCAAAGGTTGGGGTTTTCCGATCTTTGACCATTCATTATAGAACCAAACTCCAATAATCTGAAAAGCAAATAATAAAATATAAATAAATAAAGTTTTGGATCAAAAGAAAAGGTTGAAGGATATCTAAGTGTCAAGAATGAAAATTAACATTCAGAAATTACATTCCTAATTTCATAAGAGAAGGATAAGACAGAAGTTCGATTTCATAGTAAGTTATTTAGATTACAGTAAAGGATATTTCATTAATATATGTAAAAAAAGTTCTATAATATAGTAATAAAATGAACTGATAATGCTGATGTGAATCCATCCTTTAAAATTTTGCAGTGAATTCTTATTTATGAATATTCATGCACACAATGTTGATTTTCCTCAGTTTCAGGATATTTTTTTATAGTTCTTTAAACACAACACTTAGCTAACATGAGTCATCATGAAAATTCTCATTAACAAATTTCTATCCATCAGGATATAAAGATTCAAATCAAATGATTTTTATTTAAGAAATCATTGATTTAAATAAAAATTACAAATTTTCCTTTCCTTTCTGTATTAAGTTTAAATACTATTACTAGTTGGAGTAATACTAGAGTGAATTAACTTTAAACAAGATGCATGTTATTTTATTTAATTAAGTTAAGAACTTTTCTTATGCTCAGATCACCTAAATCAGTAGAATAAGAATCCTTGTCCCTTTGAAGACAAATAACAGTCGTTATATGGGATCATAATTACCAGATAAGAACATGTCTTTCTTTTAGACCATTGACCAACAGGCATCACTCAAAATCCTGTTCATCAACATGGGTTTTACAGTAAAGTTTAATAGTTACATAAATATAGAAAGAAAAAACACTTTCCATTTTTATTACCGATAAATAGGGAGAGTTAAAACATATTTTGTTGCTCATGAATAAAGTGTCTGCACAAACACTGGGAACTAAAATTTTAAAACAATATTTTTAGAAAACTGTAAGCAATGAAAGAAATGTCGACCAAAATTCACATTTAATTTCAAACAATCTGAAAATAAGAATAAATCAATTCATACATTCAGAAATGCAACTGCAAAATACATATACCATGGCAAAATAAGACAGAAATAATTGTTAGAAAGATTATTTTAATCGTTTTGAGGTACTTCTGAAATACTTACTTCCCCAAATATTTGTGAGACTTCAGGTGATGTTATGAAGTCTCCTCTGGTGCCAAAAACGTCCCGAGACATATAATAACCCTAAAAGCAAAGAAAATGAGTACTTGTATATTATGTATTTCAATATAAACACACACAATGCAGAACTATAATAAAAAATTAATTCATAATCATACAAAACTTTAAACATTAAACACAATAAAAGTGGGCTAGTAAAATTACCTCAAAATATAGTAAGTTGAAACTGAACTAGCTTATATTGAATTTGAATTTACATGAACATGATTGAATTAATTGGGAAGTTGAAATTGAAGTTTAAAACTGATATGACTAAACCACTACACATCTATCAAAATTAATAAATTGAATAATCATACATGGTTTTACTGTGCATGTGCTTTTAGCCATAAAATATAGCCTAGGTATCATTAAAATTAGAACAAATTCTAGGTAAGCTGCAAATCCTAAATTTTGTCCTACATCAGTGAAAGTTTTCCTACTTTTGTAAAATAAATCTTAAAAAAGATATTTGATTTCTATACCAACTGAAGATTCAAGCATAAAAATTCTTTAATAGTTTAGTTTAACTGGTGAAGTTGGCATATGTCAAATCATTTTTTAAAAATTCCTTAAATTTGTATATATTTGTAATCTTTAAATAAGACGACAGTTTAAAGTTGAATAATGTGCTTCTACAATTATCATCTTTAGTGTTGATTCTGGCATTGAGTTTATTGTTCAATGGTGGTAGCAGTAGCAGTGATGAGTTGGTGAAGGGAAACGAATTATGCATAGTGATTGCCATACATGTGTTTAAATAAGATAGACATTCCCCAGGGGAGTGTTTACCTTTCTAATATCGAGCTCATCCAAGGTTATCTACCTTTTTACCAGAGTTGCATTAGAATTCATCGACGTATGATACGAACAAGCATTACCCAAGGTATGAATAAATTGCTTTCAAGGACACATAAATAAAAAACAAAATAGGTATACTTACTGAGAGAGGTGAAGCTAAGGCTTCCTTCATATAATCTGCCACAGTAATTGGACCAGTTGCTTCAATTTTTACTCGCAGTTGATTAAGAAGTTTATTTTCTTTTGAAGAATATTTACATGTTTTAACTACAAAAACAAATGCATTTTAAACTTTCAAATTAGAAATAGATATCAATGAAAAACAAATATCTAAGTAATAAATTGACCAAGATAAATAATTCTGGAGATTAGCCCTCTGCACTCAACAATCACCATATTGGCAGTATTGCAGTACATAATTGATTTCAATGATCAGAGTGCAAAGTGTTAAAAACAAAACAAGGTAATTGGATATTCTCAAATGAGGAATAAAGTGCAATTGATTTATTATAAAGCTCTATTCCTATTTCAATTGAATACTTTATGAAAAAAAAGCAAGAGGATATATTGTTACCACCACCACACCAAAGGTACCAATCTGCATTTTGGTGATTTTCGCCTAATTGCATTTTTTGAGACACCATTTCATGTTTTATGCTATGACAAAGCCATGTATCATATCTATTCACAGGGGAAACAGATTTTCATGAGAACACAACCTTTGTCGTAGCTTAATTTTTCCCAAAACATCAAAACTTTGAAAGTGCTTTTCTAGAAACGTCAATTTTGCAGGCATGGTGGTAGCGGTATCACTTTTTCCTTTAAGATAACTACTTTAATTGTCATCAATGTTTATTAGCAACCATATAAAATGAGGTGAACCTATATCTTGGATCAGGTGTAAGAAAAGGTTTAAAATTATGGTCGATTTTAATGTTGAAGACTATCTTGTGTAGTATTAATAAACATATTATAACTATCAATAACATATAATAGTTATCAAAAATATGAACTATCAACACACATGTTTGATAGTTATTATTTTTTGCACCACTCTTCAATTAGTGTCACTGTTCATGTGCTTAGCAAGCACCACGAATATTACCAACTTCCCAGTTAGTGTCTGAGCAGTAAATGCGACAGAAGGAATTGCCAATGTTCCTTTCAAGGAATCACTTTTTGTGTAGTTAGGAGAGCACAGTAATTAAAATTTTCATACTCAGGAGGGTACAGTAATTAGAATATGTGTACTTAGGAGAGTATAGTAATTAGAATCAATGTAAATAAATAGTTAGATACAGTCCACTAAATTTTGAGTGAGCCATAATAATATTTAAATGGCTTTCTGCTTTAAAATATGATAAAAATATTTATTTAAAGTCGTATATTCTCAGATTACGTAGGACACATTAAATAATCCTAAATTGGAACACAAAACAAATAGTTTAGTCAGAATTATGAGTAGGTAGTTTTTAGAAAAATACCCAATAAGGTAAATCATATTCGATATTCATACCTTAGAATGTATTTTAGTGCTTAACTCTAACTATCTTTAAATTCAAATTGTTCAAACTTACATAATTAAAAAGTACTTAATCACCTTTGTTTGAGAAGTTGAAACAACGTGACAGAAGAATGTTTTCGGGCGTTTTAAAAAAGGAAGTTATACGAAACATAACTGATTTTAGGCACAAAATGTGAACTTAAACTTACTGAAACAATAATTTCAATTAAAGGATCTAAAACAAAGAAAAATATGTCTATGTATCCCTCATGGATCAAACAATTTTCTTCAAATCAGTGCAAAGTAAGCTCATAAGAATCATCTGTTCCAAATCAAAAAGATGCGATTCATGAGAAATAATAAGTTAAAACAGATATTTAAAAAAATATTTGTTCAGTAATTCTTTCCCTGAAAGAATAATGCAGCAAAGGAATTTCAATTTTTTTTGTTGATTGTCAAATGAGATGCAGACGTTTCTGGTTGCTTTCATTTTGTAGATAAGTTCATGCTTTTTCCAACGACTTATGGAAATTTACATTATTTACAAACATTAATCATGGAGGTTTGCTGATCCACTAAAATGGAATCTTCTTACCAGTCTCTACTTTGGGTCTGTTATTTATTTTGTATATTTAACAATATATTTCTCTTTTTATTTAAGTTTTTATATTTTTAAGCTAAAATATCAAAACATTTACTCCCAAATGTCTAAGTTTTAACATTTTTGATCATATTATTATCTTTAAAACTACGGTAATCATAAGCGTTCAAAGAAATCAGTTCAACTGTAACCAAACAACTTTTTTATTATTAGTTTTTCTTTCAGCGATCATGAACCGTAATCGTGACACCGCGACAAAAGTTGAGGAAATTAAAAATTAATTACACTTCCTCTTAATATCACAAGGAAAGCAGCTATTACAAAAATCAATCTAACGAAAATCTGTGTGACGGATCATCTGATTAAACTTAGAATTGCTTCAAAAAATGGCTCCCGTGTTTAGTAAAGTTGCAGCTCGCAATTCTGCTCTAATCGCTGCTTCTGTTGGGGTTGTGTATTGGATTTCTACTGTTCGACTCAGAAATAGGAGGAAAAAGTGGGTGTACAGTTTTCTTTTTGACTTTTTATAGTGTTGGATGACATGCTAGGTATTTAGGAAATCGCACTAAATACGGTCTGGTGAACCGCATCATGCACGCTGCGATGAAAAGCTGAATTGCTTAAAACATGTCTTTCCCCCTT
This sequence comes from Metellina segmentata, assembly GCA_947359465.1. Classification (NCBI taxonomy): domain Eukaryota; kingdom Metazoa; phylum Arthropoda; class Arachnida; order Araneae; family Tetragnathidae; genus Metellina; species Metellina segmentata. The sequence continues at coordinate 124,680,009 of OX375877.1, read as the reverse complement.
GAAGTTCTGGATATGATGTTTAATAGTGCTTTCAAACTAATGAAAAACAGTTATTTATCTGTCAACATTTCTTGCAAAACGCTAGTAATTTAAAGTTTATCAAACAGTACTCTTGAAAAAATGTCTGTAGAGAAACGAGCCAGACCAACAGGGAAATTCATTAATAAAGATCAAAATTGGAAAACCACTTCAACCCTATTGAATTATAAATTCTAAGATGATAAAGAGATGCTTTACAATATGGGTACTGTAAAAGGTTATTGGTGTTATTTGAAGTATCCTGATCAAAAATAAAATTCAGTTAATATTTTTCATGCACTGTATAGCTTCAAAAGTTTAGTTTTATTCTAAACGGCTAGATTCTGCATTGAACTTTAATTTGCCATTATCCACGCACAAGACTAGTTTTGGGGTAACTATTGTTTAATGTATTGTATTAAACTAATAGTAAAATAAACCATCTGATCAGCACTGTCAAATGTACTTGGTTAGCAATTTTGTCTTGTAACTTGCTTGAAAACTAACAATCCAACTAAAACACTTTGTTTATCTAAATTCTGTTTTCTAATGTTTATTATTTAAATTAACTTTATTTAACAAAAACAAGTGTTAAAATATTGAATTTATGAACCACTAAAAAGATCCATGTAAGGTTTGAAATTAGCAGTTCCTTGTTAAATTTTACACCTTTAAGTTTAATTTAATGACTTAGTTTATAAACACGATTTTTTTACACCGCAGTTTTCTAAATATTTCTGCTTGTGTGACTCGAATTTCAACCAATCAGTTTATTCTACTTCCAATTATCTGACAATAAATGCAAAACAATGACCTAAAACACAAGATTCCTTTATGAGAGCTAAAAGACTTAAAATGCAACTAGTCATCAAAGTTCAGGCCTCAAACGTAAAGGAAATATTACACTTAAAAAGTTCAATCAGCAAGGCCCTAATCACTACACGTATACACTACAATAAGCGTACTATGTTTTGTAATCTTTCAAACCAAGTAGAGCATTTTGACGACTGAAGGAAACAGTTTAGCTGCCATTGACACCCAACATTTTATTCCTCATTTCCAACTCTGCATTCTTGTCTGGACTAGAGTGACTTGATTTCACAATGCTTAAATATTTAAATTCAGTTCATGTGCTGTATCTGAGAAATTGATTAAAGAAGGATTTAATCTATTGTTCACTCGTTTTCGACTTAATCACCTGGAGAATTTGGTAATCTTTCTTTATAGCCATGTCACTCATTTCCTTTAAAGCCACACCACTCATTTCCATTTCTTTTCAGCCTATCAACAACAAACAAATACAGATAAAAAGGTGGTTTTAATTGTTACATTTTAAATGGCTATACAGTACTAAGTCCCAAATCCAGACGTTTTGAAAATCGACATTTTTGTTTTTTTCTCATTTTTTTACATCTTTCCAACAAATTTAAAAAAAAAGGAATTAAACCTTTACCTAATTGATGAAACAACACAAAATAACGGACATGTTTAGATTAAATACCACACATAAAAATTAGATTTGCAAGTAAAATTTGTTGTATTGTATTAAAAAGGTTTTTACTTTTTTTATAAGTTATTCCTATATATCTATCTGCTATTTTACTATTGCAATGCAAAATTCGCATGAGGATGGGTTAGATGATTAAGTTTTTTTTGACAAAAACTGCAAATACTCCAAAATCTGGAATGGCCGAGGTCCAGAGGATTTTGTACTATATAACATACACAAAACAAATTAATAATCATTGCAGTCAAATTTTAATTTCTTTAGGCAGTTATTCGAACATTCGTTTTGACGAAGTTTATTGGTATAGTTATTACGTAAAAGTACTGAAAACAATGTGAAAATGAATTAGCTTTCCAATGCATGAATTATTTTTTCTGTTTTAGGGCTGAGCTCATTGATGAAGTTGCGTGTGCATATGCTCGGGTGAGTCATAAGTGTTGTTTAAGCACATAATTTGTTCAGATTATTGCATTTACATTATTATTGCCTGTTTTATGAAGTATTATTTATTCCAATATATTTTTAGTTATCACCGTCTTGGGATATACATTTTAGTTTACTAATCTCAACTAGTGAAGTGATAATTTCTGTTCCCAAGTGTGTATTTAAATGTTCTCAATGTATGTATTTTTTTCAAGAATTTCAAATTAATCTTTGAGTTGACTGCTATATTTGAGTACTACTTAAACCAAATTTTTGAAACATTTGATTCATATCCTCCCCAAACCAAAACTTAAATATGGCTCATTTGTAGAAAAATACATTCAAATTAAATCAAATATTTAGATTAATTACATATTAATTAAGCAGTTATGCATTTAAAGTTTCAAAGAAATAGTAATATATATTTTATGACATATATAAAGTCAAAGGTTTGCTTGCTTTATTGATTCTTCAAATCAAGGAATAAGATTAAAAAACATAATTTGCTTTTAATCACAATTTGTATGAAGTTCAAACCCCACTTCTGAAAATCTCCTCAAATAAGTAGGATGTTGTGAAAAAGAACTAAAGCTGAAGATGACTTTGGGAGATAAATGCATCATCTGTTATAAACCTCAACATATGCTGACAATGATCTTGATCCATGACTAATTTGATAGCTAAATGTAGTTTTTTACTAAAATATTCTCAGCAGCAAAGCATTTGCTATTTCTTGGTTTAATCAAAATGAACAGCTTATATCATCTCACAGAACTCTGAAGTTTTCAATAGCACTCTAACTGGTACGACTCCTATGGGAGAAGGCAGCTGCTCTGATTTTAGTCACCATATTCAATTTGAAAACCTGAATTATTGTTTTCTCCCTATTAACAAGCGTTTTTAAATAAAAAAATTAACCAAAGCATTTCTTTACTATTCCTTTGATTGCTATGGTAGCCTGGTTGGAAGAGTTGCATACAGCAACCAGAGGTCTGCGTATTCAAAACTCGATCCAGTTCAATGACAGTTGTATACTTGTGGGCTAGTGTTCAAGTTGGTGTGGTATGGAAGTTTGGAGAGTTGTGTGCCAGCTCACAGATGTCCTCGTCATCTGGTTGTGGTTCAAAATGACAAGGTGTCCTAAAATCTTTCACTTCAGGGTTTGTCTAGAATTGTCGCCAATGACTCGTTGTGTTACCTACCTTTATCACTTTCTGAATTATCAGTCATTTGAATTTTTTACTCTTTATATGGTTACTTCACATTCGATTCTTGAGTTGTGAAAATCTTTCATCAATTTAGAATATATTTTTTTTTTTTGCATTTGAACTTAGTTTATATAAATCTTACTTTTTTTTATTAAGTAACCTTTTAGGTTAAGGTAATGTCAAAATAAATTATTCTTGGACTGAATTTACATTTGTTAATTGTCAGAACTGTTTTTCCTTTATGCAGAAAGAAGAAAAGAAAGAAAAGGTTCAAGTTGATGGAAAATTTTTCAGGTGTGTTTTAAAGTTATTTTTTGAAAAATTAAAAAAAAACCTCAAATTTTTTAAACTATATTTTTACAATTAATAATCTTTTTTTAAGTCTTAAAAATTGATATTTATGTTTTTATAAATTGATCAACAAAGCATTCAAGCAGAATTTAATACACATGTTTATAATTGGTATTGGTTGAATTAATAGTATCTGAATTTTACATTATTAAATGTAGCTCAATAAATTTTAACTGATTGAATGCTTTGTTGATTAAAAGTGCAAATAAAATTCAGCCATTCAATAAAACAGATATCATAATTTTTTGAGCAAAAGGATTATTTAGGCAAAGCAGGATAGATGTTAGCTATGCATCCTGTAGAATAATTGTGCTATCTGGAAAAATTAGTCAGAGCAATAATTATTTTAAGTGCAAAGGAGAATTTTTAAAATTTAATTATATGCTTCCAGAAAAATATAGCTAATTTGATTTAAGGTTAATGAATTTTCTTATGATATAATATACTTAACTACAAACTATTGTTTCATTCATACATTTTATTAATGTTTTCCACCCACTATTTTAAAACTAATCGCAGTATTCAAAATTTATCTGCTCCTACTATGTAATGTAAATGTAAAATATTATTTGGTTTACTTTGTTCTCTATATAGATCACTAGTAATTTTATTCACTTCTCCTCTAAATTCGAATAATTTATTTGCTTTTACAATGCATCAGAAAATTCACTTTCAAAGGATACTCATCTTTATGCTGTACTTGTATACTTCTGTGGAAAGTTCTTTTCTAAGATTTGGAGTTAGTTGATTTATATATTCATTTTTGTTTAAAACAACTTGTAAGCATGGAAATGTTTTAATTTCAAGCAATTGTTGAATGTAAATTTCTTTATTTTTTTATAGAAAATCAAATGTTTATATCTGTATTTTCTTATATCTTTATGAAATAATATGCAAAATGTATTTCCAGACAACTTCGTGAAATTCTGAAGATACTGTTACCTGGAGTTTTTAGTCTTGAGGTAAATTATATTTTATGACTGCTATTCAAAATGCCTATTTGTAATTCTGTATGTAACTACATCGTAGTTGTAAAAAGTGCTGAAATATAATCTATTCACTGAAAATTAATTGAAATGGAATTTTTAATTATTTATGGAGTCATCCAATTCATTACTGTTTATATATACCATGTATGTCATCAATGCAAACTCAATAATTTCACAAGAAAATGAAGTGTTCAAACACTATAAAACCGGTTTGTTTCAAGTTAATTGTTCCGTCTTAGAAATGGTTTTGCTAGCTTATAAAGAAGTTTTTAGAGATTTTATTGTTCTCTTTTAAATTTTATGCATAATTGAATATGAATGCTAATTTTATTTTTAGGCCCTTTATGCTATTCTCATTGCTGGCACTTTGGTTGGAAGAACATTGTGTGATATTTGGATGATTCATAATGGAACTGTTATTGAGAGGTAAAAGTCTGCCTTCAATATTTAATTGTTAAATATCTTTAAGTAAGTTTATCATAAAATGTTATGTATGTGTTTTAATAATTCAGCTGAAACTTAATTCTTTTGTACTGTATTGTTTAAAATTTTCCCAAAGCTTTTGAAAGTCATAAAATTTGTATGCATTGTAATTAATTGTATACATTAGTTGATTATCATTATTATCGTTATGGTTGTGTGTGTGCTTATGGAAAATACGTATTCTTATTGAAGCAAAATATTTATAGGTGGAGTGGTAGCATCCGATATGTTAGGCCGCCAAAGCGATTGTTTACGCCAAATCAAGATGGCGGCCGATATAAGCAATTCCAAGATGGCCGCCATATAGCAAAATTCACACCGTGAACCTTTGCATACAGTGCATAAACAATAATAATTTGTTTAAAAATTAAGAAAAAAGCAATATAAATTTCACTTGAAAATTTTCTAATATTTCAGTCCGGTTTTCTCCGAACATGTACGCAATTTTGCGTCAATTTCATCCTAGTTTTGTATCTTAAAAAAAAAAAATTTTAAATAAAAAAAATTTTAAAAAATTGTTTAAAAAAAACATCCGGATTTTTATTAATTTTGAATTGGAGACTTTCCAATGCATAGAAAATTCAAAGCAAGAAATCTTTTTTTAATAAGGTAGTTCTTTTCTGTGATCATAATCCACACAAAGGTTTTTGATGAGAAAAAAAATCTAAAAATTCTTCTGCTATCTATAAGTGTGAAAAAATATTTTTTTACAATTTTTCTAGCAATTAGCATTATGTGAGCAACTCAATGGGGATATTCCTGGTTATAGAGCCATATATGGAAAAGCAAAACAAATTTTTTTATTGTAACGACTTTACAAGAGGAAATTGTTTTTTAGAGAAGTCAAAGCGTATTGCGCTTAAGGTTTCAATGCATTTAAACCAGTATACCTGGAGAAATTTGTTTGTAGATAAGTCACAGCGTATAACGCGCGATCCCCGCCTGCCGGCTATCTCGCCGCCCCTCCGGGGCCGGCGAGGACCTTTCACCGTTGGCTTCCATGCGTATAAGTCACCATATTGGGTGCCCACCCAAGCATAGTCCAGTGTTTGTAATATAACCAAAAGCTAAACAAAAATCAAACTTACCCTCATGGCCGGGTCCTTGAAATTCTGACTATGGTTAATAGTCATATGCTCGAATCGATAACCCTTGAACTCTTTGTCCTTCGGGTATTCATACCAGCATATGACTTCCAACAGTCAGAAATTTTTGTAGTTCCTTGCAAAATCCAGCTTCGAATTACCTCAGCCAAAACTTTCTGGTTCCTATTTTTCACCTCAACTATAAAACATTTATCCGTCCCTCGTTCAAGTCCTCCAAACACCCATTTACCCTCCAATTTCTTACTCATGTTATACTTTCTTTTGCCAAACTTTTGTCCATTCTTTCTACATTTCCACTCCTACCTATCACCAGCATCCTTTCTCAATGTTAAAATCATATCATTCTCACATGAAAGACATTTCCCCTTCTTCCTAATCAAGCTACTACATGTTTGCAAAAAAAAAAAACATTTTCAAACGTTCAATAACACTATCCACTGCTATATCAAATCAACTAAGGGGAAATAAGCAACCAAAAGGGAAAAAAATTCTAAATTCCAATCTGCAATTTCAAAAATCAAATTTAATCCAATATTTTTTTCGAAATTTTAATCAAAATTTAAATTAAGTGACAAATTTAAAAAATTGTAACTTACAATCTGCTTTCCAAACTTATCCTAAAAATTTTGAAAATATATAAAACAAGTCGATTTTATAAATTAAGAGCAAAATTCATTGCACCCAACAATTTCAAAGACTGTCTAAATTTTAATTCCGTTCTACATTAAAAATAAAAGTGGAAAAGCGTATTTTCTTCCTTAACCAATCATGAGACCCGTTTATTATCCTCAGGAGAAAATATCTAGGGTTGCCTTAAAACTAAGAAAAACCCGAAAACGGGAAGGTTACCACATTTGGCGATACATCGCTCGAAAGTTGTAACGTATCGGATACTACATACCATCCTATTTATATAATCTATCTCCAATTCGTCGGGCTCTGCTGTAGCCCGATTGGAAGAGTAACGAATTAACAACCAAAGGATTTTCAGTCTGAATCCAACCAAAGACCATCAAACATGTTAAATCTGTCATGGCCTCAAAAACTCACATTGGCACTGTGTGGAAGTTCGGAGAGTGGGGCGCCAGCTCAGTTGTGACCTCGTCATCTGACCATGGTTAAAAATTACATGCTGTTGTCCTCGTATCTTTCCCATCAGGGTTTTTTCCTAGACCGTCGTCAGTAGCCCATTACGTTGCTCTAGTGCAACATCAATTCAATTCCTACCTCTACAAATTGTCCCATTTTTATTTAACATCCAAGTGATGAATATCGGATACCCATAGTTATGCATACACTTGTGCATCTATGTTAATGTTTTAATAATTATTATTCATCTTATATTTAACATTCATTTAAATAATGGATATGGAGCACTTCATAATTATGCAATTATGCACCATAATTTCAATTTGGACATTAGAAGAATTGATTATTATATATATATAAATGGTGGTTTTGTGGAAAAACAAAATAATTAAGTAGTGTAACAGGTGAACTATAAGCGCAGCGTCAGCTGCAGAGCTATAAACCTCAGAACTAAAAGTGAGAACCAAAACTAAATCTAACCCCGGCTCCCATCAAGGACACCCTCAGGAGGTCAGGGAGTTATCGGCGGCGTAAAATGAAGACGCGTCGTAGCGTCCGTTATGAACAGTTATGTTAATAGTATATGTTGTGTCCACGTAATGTAACTTAGATTAAATAAATATTTGTGAGTGTAATGAGAGTTTGTCGCTTGTTCGCCTGCTTCAAGGAGGAATTTCTCAGCACACGGTCACAGTAGTGTATATTTTGTTGTGTGTTAAGTCTTTTATAACGACATTTTTGTGGATTTTTAAAATTTTCGGGTGTTTGGATTAAATTTTGCTGCAGTATTTATATTTTTTTATTTATTTTGTAATTTTCCAGAGCGGTCATTACACAGAATATCTCTCTGTTCCGAAAAAGTCTTGAAGCATTTATCTTTGCCATGCCAATGGTAGGTCTCTCTAAGTAACGTCTTTAATTTGCCAATTTGTTCTGTGCATAAGTGTAATGTATGTGTATCAAATATGTCTCTATTTTCTATAATAATCTGAATCTATGCAATGAGTTTATAAACATCAATTCTGGTGTTTTTTACATATTTTTGTCTTGGAAATAACATTTGTCTTTTATCAATAAACATTTTAACAAACTACCATATATATTTAACATAGTTTTTATCTTTTAATTACTAACTGTGTATAAAGGATTATTTTCTTTTGTCTTGTGGCAATAATTATTTTATGCAACTAGTGGTCCATTTAATGTTACTGTAGGCATTGTTAGTGTAGAAGTTCAGTGAAAAGTAAATTTTTACTCGATAAAGCTACTATGGACATTTAAATTATGGAAAAAGTTCATAGAGTAAAATGAACCGTAATTAATTGTTTACTTCAAAAAATTTGTGTACTTCTCAGAAATCTTATTCAGAGAGAGTTAATAATAGATTCTCTCAAAATTCTAAACCAAATTTTCTTGAATCCAAAAATAAAGATAATAAATATTTACTTTTAAAAACATGTTAAATTTTCCAGAACTAAGATTCACTTTCTATTTTTCAGTTGTCACTTGTTAACAATGCAATGAAAGTAAGTATCATTGTTTTATTTTTTAGATTGATTTAATGTTTGCAATTGATTTTTACGTTTACTTTTAAACTCATACTTATCAGGTTATCCTTAGAATTCATTCTTTAGTGACTATGCCATAAAACTCAAACCAAATTTTAAATATTTAACATAATTACAGTAACTTTATGAGTTTTGATATATATGCATTACTACAGACCCTTATCCCACACAGAATTTATTACCATGACAATATTATGCTTTTAAAAAGTTAACCTCACTGATTCTGACAAAATCAAATTTAATAGCAATAAACCAAAAATTGCACAAATGATGAAAGTTAAATATCGCTATACTTTCAAAAAGTCTTAAAGAAAAAAGAAAGAAACAATATAATTGTAGAAATTATACAAATTCAAAAGTGAGCAGGGGGCAGTGCCCGTAGTGCTTTTAAAAAGTATTAACGCTAATACTCATTGATTCCTAAAACATCAAATTAAACAGTAGTAAACAAAAAATTGCATAAATGATCAAAATTAAATATTGCAAAACTTTCAAGAAGTCTTAAAGCTGAAGAAAAAAAAAGCTAGAAACAAATATATATTCCGTAACTCAAATCAAACAGAACACTTCCAATTTACAATCCTTTTAAAAAATTAAAGGAAAAAAATAACATTCGACCAGTGGCATCATTAAGGCCTAAGGCTAAAGGGGGAAAAAAGCAAGAGCCAAATATAGATTGCATGACTCAAATCAAACAGAACTCTTCCATTTAAAACTAATGAAATTGAAGGGAAAAAATAAATAATGAAATGAAATGAAAAAATAAATTTAGAAGCTGTGATCTCTCACACTTGTTGCCATTCTTAGGAAACCAACTAATAAGAATATGCCAATAATAGTAATAAAAAATATTCTGGATTAAATTTTAAAGTTTGGGCTTTAAGGTATATTCAGTCACTTTCAGGAATGTAAGTGGTATAGATTCATCTGAAGACACACAAACACTTCCTTTTATAATAGTAGAGATTGGGTGTAGGTCTCTAAATCTATATATATATATTTTGTGATTGTAACTGTTTTGTCATTACAGTTCAGCATCAACGAGTTGAGACTCCTTTTCAGATCACGTCTGACCAAGCATTTGTACAGCAAATACCTTAGGTTAGTTTATGCCTTTTTTATTTAAAAAACGTCATTAACGTTCAATTTCTGTCATTGCAGCCCTATTCCAAATGTCATTTATTTTGTGTAGGAAAAAATTTAATTTGCGCAGATAATTAATTAATTATTTAATTTTTGAAATGCTTGTGTGCATTTTAAAATGATTAATTTTGGGTAAATTTATTCACATTGCATATTTATGTATCTATAAAATGCTTTACTTTGTATTTTTTTTATCCTAGTGGAATTATTTATTATAAAATGAGTAACATTGATAACCGGATATCTAATCCAGACCAACTCCTTACACAAGACGTCGATAAGTTTTGCAATTCGGTTACGGATTTGTACTCGAATATTAGCAAGGTGAGCCTCTTACATAATTGTATTATTGAACTTTGTGTTATTACTTTCTATCTTAGCTTAAGACATAAATTTCATGGAGATATTCTTTAATGAGTAATATAAATTTTAGGTAGTAAAATATGATACCTTATGTGCTTTCCAAATCAATTTTTTATTGCTTTTACATACAGGGGTGAAAATCTTCCGCGTTTATGCAGATTTCTGTTTTTTTTTGCCTTCTGAGAAGTTCTGCTTTTTTTTCAATTTTTTCTTTAGAATTAAATAATATCATGGAATTACAGCCAAAGAATAAAGGTAAAAAAATAATAAGGAAAGTGTGAATATCCTAACTTAACTATAGAGAGTATGTTTGAAAAGATGCGAAAGAGAGAAAAATTGAATAAAGTGCTTTTGAATTATAAAAATACGTGCTTTTCATAAATACATATATTGTACCAGTAGTGAAAGCCACGGTGAGGAGGCTATGGGTTAACCCTCCCCCCCTTCCAAGTACAAATTCATTGTTTATAGTGGACTGTATAGAGCTTATAAAGCTAAATAATAGGCAAAAATACATGCTTAGCATGAACACATATTCTGTACTAGTGGCATAGCCATGGGAGTTTATGGGTTAACCTCTCTACTTCCAAAGACAAATTTTATTGTTTTTAGTGGAGACCAAATTTCCTTGCATCTCCCCCTCTCCCCCTCAGAAAAAATTTATGGCTGCACCACTGTTCTGTACACACATTAGTACTACATAAATATACTTTTCTTATTCTGCTATTTTTGTAGTTCACAATAATGCTGCATATATTTTCCTCTTTTTTACATTTTGACTGTTTTTACCTCTGTAACATAAAAACATGTTTGTATTTAGTTGGGTCGCTGCAAAAACAAGAGAACTCCATCTGCTTCTTTTTTTTTTAGTGGGGCCACGGTAGCCTGGTTGGAAGAGGAACGGATTAGCAACCGGAGGGTTGCTAGTTTGAATCCAACCAAAGATAGCTGTGTACAAAGGGGGCTGTTGCACCTTAAATCTGTTGTGGCCTCAAATGTCCTCACATTAACAGGGTTTGGAGAGTGGGTTGCCAGTTCAGATGTGATCTTCTCATCACCGTGATTCAAAATTACGTGGTGTTGTCTTGGATTCTTTACCTTTAGGTTTGATCCTGAACCATCACCAATAGCCCGTGTTTCTCCAGTACAACTTTAGTTTAAAATGCCTACCTACAAGTTAAGTACATTTTCACGCATATGATAAGGTGCTGAAAATTATTTCTGCTATGCATTGAAAATGTCCTTAACTGAAGAAGAAAGAAGAAATGGACTTATATATCATGTTTTTACAGTAACCAGACGATTTATACCAAAAGTATATTTATGTAGTATGCTCTTACAAAATAGTATTCACGATGTTTGCTATTTCTAAAATTTTCATTTTTCTACTCAATTAATTGAAATTGTTCTTAATATAGTTACTGGTGATTGTACAATGCATGCTATTTATCTATTAATATAATACATTTCATGGAAAATGTTTCAACATCCTAATCTCTTATTTACAATTTTATACTTGAACTAGGGGGCTCCGCCCCCTGCTCGCTTACGCTCAGCAACCAAAAAAGCTCGCTTACGCTCGGCTTTCAAAAAAATACTATCAAGAACCAAATTGAAATTTTAAAAAAAACTCGACAAGCTGCAAAAATTTACATTGAGAGGTACTCTTTTAAAAAAACTCACGGCTGAAGACTGAAAATTTGTATGTGTTTTGCTCACTCGCGGAAGAAATTTCGCTTCTTCAATTTTGACACTTAATAAACCCTAAACTAATAGCCGCATTGGAAAAAAATCTTAATAATTGTCCAGGGAATACGATAAAGAACAAATCATGTTAATTTCGTTTTTTTGCCAATCAGTTCTTTCTTGGGAAATCGTTTAAGAATCGAGCTAAACAACACAGTTTTCAATCCACAGCGTCTGCGGTAACTTTTTTTTAATATAGAGAGATACTGAATAATTCTAAAGTATTTTTTATAAATATATTGTAATATATTTAAAAAAAAAACAAAATTTATTATTAAAATGGCAATAGGCATGAAATTATTAATTCTTTATTATTCTGTTTTAAATGTGATTTTATTCTCTAACTACATTGTATAAATTTATGCAGTTTTAACTTTTTTTAAAGTTACTTTAAATAACTTTCTGAGTTTTTCATGTTGTTGTCATAAGTATACTCACACTTTTGTGTAATTTTAGCCTGTCTTGGATATCATTATTTATGTACACCGCTTATCTTCGGATATAGGAGCAGAGGTAAAATTTACAAACTTGATTTTATTAATTCTTTATTCATATTATAAAATATATTTTATTTTTACATGAGTTAAAAAAACTGTTGATTTAAATAGAAATCATTAAGTTATATCATGAAGAGATTGTGTAAATCTATAAACATCTACATCTTTTTATAATACCATATCAAAAGTTTAAACTATAAAATGAATCTGATCTGTATTGTAATTAGTTCACTGTCAATTTATATGGCATGTGTTATTACTTCTCAAACAGAAACATTTTATTTTATTGCAAGTTTATGGAGGGAATACGATAGAAAATTAAATAATTACGTCTTGGGTGCTAAGATGCTAAATTTTTTCTCCTAAACATAATATTTAAATTTTTTTATTTCATTCACTATTGTTCTTTTGTTAGGTCCAACAGGTGGTTTTGTATTTCAACTTAAGTAATTATCTCTTAGAAACATTTCTTAAAACTACATTTGGTATTAAAATTCACTGATTTGATTGATTATTTTTTTCGTACTTTTGGAAATGTATTTTTATTTGAAAATAAAAGTGAATGTCAAATTTAAGCATTCTATAAATCTTTCAATTTTACCAAAAACTGTCAAAAAAAATTGTTCTAGATAAATTTTCTGCATAGGCATTTATTTAAAAATAAGTCGTGTTCTTTGCGTTTAAAAATAAATAAAATAGATGTAAAAACATTTTAGTGACCTTTTAAATTTTAAGCCCACTACAAATTTTTTTATTCATGTGTAATTGTTTCCTACTTTATTTTTTTTTATATTTTTATGATGCATTGATTAATTATCATTTCATTTTCCTCTTAGGGTCCTTCACTAATGATGGTTTATTTATTGTTTGCTGGTTTAATACTTACAAGGTAGGTGACAAAATTACCCTTATTTTGTAAATAAATATTAATTTCTGCCTAGACTTCCTGTTTCATATGTCTTGACAATTACCACATCATTCAAAAACGTTTATTTTTGTCCTAATTTAGTTGTATTTGGGATTGACTTAATTATATTTGGGAGATTATGGTACTAATAGCATTTATGAAACAATCATATTTTAAAAGCTAAATAAATTTATTGAATTTTTCTAAACTTCATGAAACAGTTGAATGCAGATGAAATTTCTGTATACAATACAACACAATTGAATAATTATTGGTTTTGAATTTTTGAAATAAGTTCTATAAACAATTAAGTGTTTTCTTTTAATTTTAATTCTAAAGCAATTTCTACAGTTCTATTCTAAATTTGTCTATTTTTCAATACATACTCGGTGTTCTACAATTGAGTTCTTTATCAAGAGCATTTTACCATTGAAATCTTTATCAAGAGCATTTAAGGTATATGATTCTTTTAGGTAGTACTGTACTGTACTAGAATTCAATCACCCAGCATATAAATTTATTCAAGGAATTACTCATGGTTTCCCCACATTAAAACAATATTTCATGTTTAGTTGAGTTGTACCGGATTCTGTCTAACAAAATACTTTGTGTTATTTAGTTTAAATGTCCTTGTATTAACTTCTATTTTGACTAATGCATTTGTCATTCCAAAATGACATCTTGCATTAGTTAAAATTGGCAGTAACGAATAATATTACTTGTGCTACACATTTTTGGTTCTGCAACAACTGAGTTGAGGTTTACTATAAAAATCGAAATTGTATTGCCTGATATTATTTATATAGATAGAGAAATCCATTAAAACAAAATGCCCCCGAAGAGAAGAACAAAGCTTTTACTAAGAACAGTACAAAGTCCGGAATCCTCCAGACCTTGGCCATTTCGGACTTTTCCGGTTTCGGATTATTTGTATTTTTTGTAACAAAAGCCTCTTAATCTAACCACCACCACCACATGAATTTTGTGTTTGCAATAGTAAAATAGCAGATAGATAAATAAGAATAATTTTTTTGAAAGGATAAAACCCTTTTTAATACAATGCAACAAATTTTACTTGCAATTCTTCTAATTTTTCTGTGTGGTATTTACTCGGAAGATGTCCATTATTTTGCATTGTTTCATCAATTAGGTTCAGGTTTAACTCCTTGTTCTTTAAAAGTTGTCAGAAAGATGTAAAAAGTGAGAAAAACAAAAAGACGGCAGTTAGCAAAACGTCCAGATTTTGGACAATTCAGGATTTTGGACGTCCGGATTTGGAATTTTGTACTGCATTTAGGTTTTTAAAAACAATTTCATGCATAGATATCAGATGTGTTGGTTTAATGATAATTTCGTGATTATAGTTTTACTAATGATTAATTAAAATTATGATAATTAAATTAATAATAAGCAAAGAAATTGGTATATTTTTATTATTTTGTATTTATTGCAAAATACTAACTTTTGTCCAGAGTGAGTGATAAGATCTTGTAATTTTTAACTGTGAACATAGTTTAAAACTTTTAAATTAATATTGTAGTTAATGGTTTTAAAACTATTTGCAGTTTTTTTGCCAGAAATAAGGCGAACTTCTTACTTTGATATGTATTTTACTTTATTTTTGTGCTATAAATTTGTAATGTATTTGGCCCTCAGGGCATCACACCCCAAGTGATCTCTCCACCCCTTCATTTTTACCCTCACCTACCCTTTTGCTTTTTCTTCCTATCTCGTTGTGTTGCCTGTCCTGTGTTTGGCACAGCTTGTCCTATTGCCATGAAACCCAAAAACAGCCAACCATCTAATTTATCTGTTTCTAATCCTTAATAAAATGTTATATTTTCTTATTATTCCATTTTTGTTAAATATATTATTTTTTAATGTAAACAGTTCTTTTTTATATTTATATGATAGGTTGAGAAGGCCACTGGGAATGATGACCATGACCGAACAAAAATTGGAAGGGGAATTGAGATATGTTAACTCAAGACTCATCACAAATAGGTACTTATTTTGCTTTTTAATAATATTATCTTCACCACGGCTCAAAATAAGTCGCGGCAACCGTGGCAAATTCTGTGAGCTTATCTTAAATTGCTGCGACGTTCTACGGTTCTCACTGCAAGTTTTGCTGTGAGAATTTGAAACCGAATGTTTTATTATTCCTCTTTCAAATACCGCCTATTTAAAAATATTATTTTTAAGAAAAAAACTATGCCTTAATGAGAAAAAGTGCAGATGGTCCTTTGATTTTAGATTTTAAGACTGATTGAGCAGTTAAGAAATGGTTTTGTGCATGTGATCCCAGACCTTGCTTTTAGCTATGTAATTACGAAACAACTGCAATTTTCTCAAGCCTAATTATTGTCTGATGCCTTCGTAAACTTGGTAATAAGGAAATAAACGTCTCTATAATATATTATTTCAGTGTTTATTTTTTTTTATCTCACTAGGGGGCTCTGCCCCCTGCTCGCTTACGCTCGCCAACCCCCAGGGATTGCTACGCAATCCCATTTGGTTTGCTTCGCAAACCAACACTCCTTTTACATATGGCATTTGGTTTGCTTCGCAAACCAACATTCATTTCGCAGAGTGACACTATCTGAATAATTTGTATTATCCTGATTTCACTTTACGGTCCATCACGTCACAGCGAGGGCTTCACCCCCTGCTCGCTTCCGCTCGCCGAACCCTGGGATTGCTACGCAATCCCGTTTGGTTTGCTTCGCAAACCAATACCTCTTATGCAAGTGATTTCACTCTTTTTTGCTTAAACACTTAATGCACCCTAAACTAATAGCCACATGAGTAAAAAATCTTCTGCATCTTGTTCCATGTACAATTTTAAGTAAACTCTGTTAATCTCCAAACTTTACGATGTGTACTTTGTACTTTCTTGGTAAACCGTCTGAGAACAGAGTGAAAAAAGCGAGCCTTTTCCCTTGCCAAATAAAAAGAAATCGTTTTTATGGCAATTGTTGCTACGATAAATTTGATATCTGGCAAACCCGATAGTCAAGAATACAATGCTCCGCGAAAAAAATAAATCAAAATTTGTGTCGCCAACTTCTGATTGCATCGAATTTATTTATGAACCAATTTTTAAAATAATGGTACAGTAAGAAAGAGTACAGTCTGAGGTATACTGCGCTATTTTCAAAATAAAAAACTAATAGTAATACGATATAGATATGACAGTTTTAGTTTAGGTTGTAACAAAAAGTAGCGAAATTATCCAAATATTCCGAATTTTGTATGACCAACTTTTGATCGCATCCAATTTAATTATTAATCGATTTCAAAAATAATAGTATCGTTAGAAAGAGTACATTCTAAGGTATACTGCGATATTTTAAAAATTAAAAAATAACAGTAATAAAATATAGATACGGCAGTTTAAAAAAAAATAACAAAAATGTCCTGATTTTTCCCGAATTTCAAAACAATATTATCAAGAACCAAATTGAAATTTCAAAAAACTCGACGAGCTGCAAAAATTTACGTTGAGAGGTACTCTAAAAAAAACTCACAGCTGAAGACTGAAAATTTGTATGTGTTTTGCTCACTCTCGGAAGAAATTTCGCTTCTTCAATTTTGACACTTCATAAACCCTAAACTAATAGCCGCATCGGGAAAACAATCTTAATAATTGTCCAGGGAATGCGATGAAGAACAAATCATGTTAATTTCGTTTTTTTCCGATCAGTACTTTCTTGGGAAATTGTTTATTAATCGAGCTAAACAGCACAGTTTTCAATCCTGCGGCGGCGGTAACTTTTTTTTAATATAGAGAGATGTATTTTAAGGGGATTTGGCCGCTAGGTGTCGAGCAGTGTGCGTCGCGTTTTCGGAGCTCCCGCGAAATTCAAGTTTTTTTTAGTTATTCTTCATTTATTTAGTACTAAGCACTGTATTACTTCTTTTTCTATCAGTTCAAACATTTCTAATTGTTTTTAAAGTGTTTTTATAGTCCTTGTACTTAGTTTTTGACTTGTCAAATAGTCCTAAGTCAAGTCTCGTTAGGCCTAATTCACGTATGTCTCGTTAGGCCTAATTCACGTATGTCTCGTTGGGCCTAAATATTTTGTGTCTTGTTTGTTTTCATTCATTTCATTCAAGTGCAGTGCTTTTTCTGTATGTTTGATTTTGTGTAGTGCTTTTTCTGTGCATTGAGTGTTACTTTGCATAAGCATGGGTATAGTTAGAATGTTCAAGGAGATGAGGACAGAGTGACCCAGTGGGGAATTCTATGTGGAATGTGACTTGTGTGGGAATATGGTTGAGGCATTAAAGAGGTGTGTGAGCAGGGTTAAAATGTCAGAGAAGGTTGAATTTACATGCAAGAGTTGTTTAGAGGTGGGTGATTTGAGGAAGGAGCTGGAGGCTTTGAAGGTGAGGGCTGCAGAGGGAGTGGAAAAGGGTGTCCAATGTGTAAACTTGGGGCATGTTGATCAGGGGGATAAGGTAACTAGAGGGGTAGTGGTTGGTGATTCAATGGTTAGGGTTTTGGGAGAAATGGTAGGGCGTAAAAAGCGCAATTTTGCAAGGTGTTGCTTGCCAGGTGCCAGGGTAAAACATGTAGTTAAGGCAGGTGTGGTTAAAGGGGAGGAAAAGGCAGTAGTGTGGGTGGGAACAAATGACATAGAGAGGACTACTAATGTTGAGTTTAAGAGGGAAGCAGAAACACTTTTAAGAGGCATTAAGTCTCATGGGGCAGAAGTAACAGTATTAGGATTACTACCTAGGTATGGGTTAGGCAATGGGTGGTTAAATCAAAGGGCCAATAAGATGAACGGGTTGTTAAGGGATTTGTGTGAGAGGGAGGAGGTTAGATTTTTAGATGTTTGGAAGGAGTGTAGGAGGGATTGGATAAGCAGGGACAATTTGCATTTAAGTCTGATAGGTAATAGGGAGGTTGGCAAGCGGGTTTTGAATATTCTGGAGTCAAAAAACTAGAATACAAGCAGGGATGGGAAGGACATAGAGGGTTGACAGTACACTGTAATTGCTTAGGAAAACTAACAGGGTCTAAATTGCAGGAGACAAACAATAGTGCAATGTAAGGGAGAAAAACAATACCAAGACAAATAATACAAGGGGAAAGTGCAATATAAGGGTGAAAAATAAGCTAAAAGTATTTTATTGTAATGCTCGCAGTGTGAGAAATAAAATGGATGAGCTCAAGGGAATTGCACAAGCAGAGGATATAGATATCATTGGGATTACTGAAAGTTGGGCAAGCAGTGAAGATGCACAAATTTTAGAATTAAGTGGATTCACAATGTTTAGGGAGGACAGAGAGAATAGGAAAGGGGGTGGGGTTTTGATTTATGTGAGAGAATTCTTAAACTGTACGGAAATAAAGTTAAATAGTAAAACTAAGGGTATAGAATCAGTCTGGGTGAAACTGAATACAGACAAAGGCAAAGGACTAATTCTGGGTAATATATGTAGACCTCCTGTTTGTAGTGAAGAGCAGGAAAAGGGCATGTGCAATCTGATAAACGAAGCATGTCAAAAAGGAGAATTAATTTTAATGGGGGACTATAACTATCCAAATATTGACTGAACAAACAATCTAGCTACAAATGGGAAAGGGGCAGAATTTTTGGAAGTGATACAGGATTGTTTTTTGTACCAGATGGTGTATGAGGATACTAGGGACAATGCAATATTGGATTTGATTTTTAGCAATGATGAGGATAGGGTGCAGGATTTGGTTATAGGTGAGCCACTGGGAGAAAGTGATCATAGAAGTATCAGATTAAGTATAAATTTTCAGTCAGCATACACAATCAATAGTAGAATAATTCCAAATTTCAGAAAGGTAAATTTTCATAAGATAAGGGAAGAGTTAAAGGAAACATTCAAAGGGGGATTATTAGCACTGCATCATTCTGAACAATGGGAGGAATTCGAGAATAAGTTAGACGGGGTGTTAAAAAAACATGTAACGTTCAGGAAAAAAGGAAAATCTAGAAAATTGCTCCCTATGTGGTTTTCAGGGGAAACACACAAAGCTTTAAAATTAAAACAAAGAACATACAGGGTATATAAAAGCACTGGTAACGACAGGGACAAGGAGGCATATCAGAAAGCCAGAAAGGAGTTTAAAACTATTAGTCGGAAGCAAAAGGTGTCCTTGGAGGAAAAATTAGCAAGGGAAATAAATATAAACCCAAAAGAATTTTTTGCATATGCAAGTGGTAAAAATAAATTTAGCACTACACTGGGCCTGTTAGAGGGGAAGGGAGGTGAATTAATTCAAGACGAGGTGGGAATGGCAAACGTGTTAAATTACTTTTTTCTGGGGGTTTTCAATGGTAACTATAGTTTAAAAAAGGTTCCCAAGGATGGAGCCTTTGCAGGGGGTATAATTAAAGAATGCAAATTCAACAGGGAAGAAATAGTACATCAGTTGAAAAGAATTAAGCCATCTAAAGCACCAGGGCCAGACGATATTTATCCGAGAGTACTAGTGGAATGCGCGGAAGAACTGGGGGAAGTAATTCACACGATATTTAATTCAACATATAGCACAGGTTGGGTGCCAATGGATTGGAAGTTGGCCAACATAACTCCAATTTTCAAAAAGGGAATACAAAGTGATCCGGGCAACTATAGACCAGTAAGTCTAACATCAGTAATTTGCAAAATATTTGAATCTCTGTTAAAAAAGCATATAATGTTATACTTGGAGGAGGGGGGACTGTTATCAGAGAATCAGTATGGGTTTAGGAAGGGCAGATCCTGCTCTACAAACCTTTTGAAGTTCTACGAAAAAATTACTGAGGAGCTGGATAATAAGAGCAGTGTGGATATCATGTACATAGATTTTCAAAAGGCTTTTGATAAAGTACCTCATGAGGCATTACTGTTTAAATTGGAAAGGCTGGGGATACAGGGAAAAACATTAATATGGATAAAAAATTGGTTATTGGGTAGAAAGCAGAGAGTGCAGGTAAAAGGAAATTATTCACAGTGAACAGAAGTTATAAGTGGGGTGCCTCAGGGATCAGTTTTGGGACCAATTTTATTTATAATTTTCATAGATGATATAGGTCAGGGGATCAAGAATAGAATCAGTATATTTGCAGATGACTTAAAAATATGGGGGACAGTGGATACCAAGTTACAGATAGGAAATTTACAAGGAGATTTTGATAAGATATCCGAATGGGCTGTAAAATGGGGTATGTCATTTAATGTAGGGAAATGTCAAGTTCTGCATATGGGTTACAGGAACAGTGGAGCCGAGTACTGTCTGCAGGGAGTAAAGGTAAAGGAGGGAGAAACAGTCAAGGATCTTGGGGTGATAATTCACAGGGATTTTAAAATGGGTCACCAATGTTCAGCGGCGGGTAAAAAGGCTAATAGGTTATTGGGGTATATTAAAAAGACTGTAACTTCAAGGGATAAGAATATAATCTTGCCATTATATAAGGGTTTAGTAAGACCACATCTAGAATATGCTGTACAATTCTGGGCTCCATATATGAGAAAGGACATAGAATCAATTGAAAGGGTTCAGCACAGAGCTACAAAAATAATAAAGGGGCTAGCAAATTTCAACTATAATGAACGTTTAAGTAAGCTAAACATGTATACACTTGAAAGAAGAAGAAGGAGGGGGGATTTGATTCAGCTTTTCAAGTTTGTAAAACAAGGGGACACAGAGGACTTAAATTTCAATAGGGATAACAGAACAAGGGGCCATGGGTATAAATTGAATAAGACACATTTTAATCGGGATTTAAGGAAAAACTACTACTTTAATAGGGTAATAGACAGTTGGAACGCGTTGCCAGAAAATATAGTTAATTCAAATGGAGTGTACGAATTTAAGCCACAATTGGATAGTCAGTGGGAATTGGAGAATTCATAAACAAAGGACCAGCCTTGTTGGGCTTGAGCCTGTAGCTGGTCGTCAATATTTGTATTTGTTTCATATGAAATTGCAGAAAGCTTACAAGAAAAGTGAAGCATTTTTTTTCTTCTCATTGCATTATTCATTCAATTGTTTTAAGGCAATTTCATTTACTTAAAAATTATAATGTTGATTTGTTAAAAATTTCTATTGGGATGAATTAATTTTATCTTTTATGTGGAATAGTAAATGTTATTGAATAGTTGGGAAGGGATAGTTGTTTTAATAACATGGATTTAGATATATCTAATCAAATTATTCTGTGTTGAATTGATATTATTTTATTACAGTGAAGAAGTAGCTTTTTATCAAGGTAATGAAAGGGAAAAAGTCACCATGACACATGCTTTTCAGAGATTGGTAATTTGAAGTGTTTATTGTCTTATATTTAATTACTTTTGTTATGTCTCAACGGTTTTATATACTATCCATATTACAAATTTGTTGTAACTGTTATTTTTCTATAGATCAGCCATATAAGAATGTCCCATCACTTCAACTTCGCTATGGGTTATATCGATAACATAGTTGCTCGATGTAAGTAAAATTTCATTCCTTTTTAAAAGTCTCAATTTCCCAAATTAGCATATTGCAACTTTTGTGTTTTGACAGATTCATGTAAATTAAAAGTAATTCATAATCACTTCCAAAGTTGTCATTATTTTGTCACAGAAACTTGTTTTCATCTATCATCCATGTCCTGAATGGGGTTAAAAAAACTGACTCATTTTCAACACATAAAAAGACACCAAAAGCTATAGCACTGAAGACTGAAACTCTGCCTTCATATGAGCCTATTTGATGTTATCACTTTTAAAGTCTTCATCAAAAATTAAATACGAAAGCTTATTTACAAAAGTTAACATATATACATATAAAATCAATCACACATAACTTTAAAAACATAATTGACTCACTGCCATATTAAATATGGAAAAGCAATCAGAATCACAAGAAATCCACACACTCACTGGTATAAATACAGTTTGTATTATAATGTCAGTTGTTTGTTTAATCAAATTTTGGCCCTTGTGCCATAAACACCCAACCAACCTTAATGAACCTACCAGAGGGTCCTCAGGGTACACCTTTAATATGTAAGGACAGGGCTCCCACAGATCAGAAAAAACCTGGAGCTGTCAAAAAATTTAATTTTTGTCTGAAACCTAGAAAATCACATCAATGACCTGGAAAATGATTGATCGTGGCTTTTCATGCTTTGGATAAAAGTAACCAATGAGATTCCTATATGGGGTTTCGTATCACTTTATTTTATGAATTTAATTTTTCTGCCGCTTTGAAAAGAAACAGTTAATTTTTAACAGGTAAAAAATTTTGTTTCGGCCACTGGCTTAAATTGAATAGTTTCGTGTTTGTGATACATTAAATCACAAATTGATTTAAGTCAGATTTGTTGGATTATTTGAATAAATTATTTTAATGCAAAATTACTTGTTTAATTTTTACAGTGTATAATTTTTAAATTGGTTTTTATTACTGGCTATTGAATGCTAAGTTATTTCTTGGTTCTTCACCTTAAAAATGCTGTGAATTGCTCAAGTATGACCTGAAATTTTGTAAAGATTTATCTCGAAAAACTGAAAAAGTAGCGTGAATTTTATTTCTGAAATAGAGTGGGTAAAGACTTCACGAATTTCCTCTGGTAAACAGGGGATCACAATCCCAGGATGCCCAAGCGATGTTTCTCTTTATCCTTCCTTTTCACAATTACTTGGCATTATCTGTCTTGTGTTTGGCACAGCTTGGCCAAGTATGGCCCTTGTGCTATAACCTAATTCGGAGACTTTTATTGGACTGCAAGGCAACTAATACTCGAAAGAGTGGCTGTGGGTATAACATAAAAATAACGTTGGAACATAAAGAATGAAAAGTTTATTTGTAACAGGAGGCAAGAGTTTGCAAATTATCAAAAAATATATGTGTGAATTTGCTTTTAAAATATTGGAAACATTGTACTGTGTTTAATCTTTTCAAAAATACGATAATAATAATATGCATGTCCATTTCTGAAATGTATTTTTACAATCTAGATTGGGCCACTGTTGTCGGATACTTATTAATAAGTCGACCATTCATCGGTACTCAAAAGAATAGCTTGTCACATGGCGAAAGACTAGAGGTTAGTGGAACACTTTATTTTTGAGTTTCTAAATACTTTTTGAACAAAGTAAGAAATGTTTACTTTGTATTAATTAAAAAGAAATTATGACCATTTTAAAACTGCTTTTGCAGTGACATTTTTACATAGACTTCAGCTATAATTTTTAACATATATATTTAAAACAATATGTCTTGAACAATATGTTATAGTAACTAGTCAAAACAACTGCTTACATATCGTTTTTACCACACCAAAGGCACCCATCTGCATTTTGGCGATTTTCATCCAACTGCATTTTTTGAGTCACCATTTCAGGTTTTATGCTATGACAAAGCCACAAATAATTTTTGAGTCAAAGTGGAAATGCCTATTTTCATGAGAAAACAACCTTTGAGTCATAACTTGATTTTTCCTGAAGCATCAAAACTTTAAGTATGTTTATGTAGAACCATCCATTTGCCTTTGCCATGGTAATAACGATACGAAGTTCTATCAAATAATATTTGAATGGCAAATTATTGGTAATGGTTAATAAAAATATTTAAATGTTTATTTTTAAAAATTGCAGTTGCCAGAAAGTTTTATCAAATCAAAAATATAAAGGAGACTTGTTCTGCACAACTTATGGGCAAGAGGTATTTTGGGACAGTGTCAGACATTAAATTTCAATTTGGTTGAAATTTTATTTGTTTTCTGGCCTTGAGTCTTCAAAGCTCCAAAATACTTCACTTGTTTTGTGAGCAATCTCTTGGTATATATAGTATTCATAAGGAATTATTCATTTGTCTGTAACTTAAAATAGACTTCAAATCTGAAAGTGTTATTTGTAGTTCACAAAAGAAAATTATTTGAAACCGTCAATTCCCTCATTTGAAATAATTACTTTTTCAGTCTTATTATAAAAGTGGCCGTATGCTTGTGAAGCTGGCTGAGGCTATTGGTCGTTTAGTGCTAGCTGGCAGAGAGCTAACCCGATTGGCTGGATTTACTACTCGCATCACCCAGCTCATCACAGTCCTTAAAGACTTAAGTGAAGGTTCTTATGTGCGAACTATGGTCGGTGAAAACTCAAAAAGCATTCGTACGTATTATAAGTAATCTTAAAACTCTTGTTGATATATAAAGTGATGACTATTAACCATTCTTGTATTGGGTTGATCCAAAAGACTGCTGTCCTGTTTTTTCAATAAAAATTGGAATAAAATCTTTTTAATTATTAAAAATTACGTTTAATCAATAAGGTATGTGCCTTTTTGTTCTATGACCTTTCCAGGGTTTCCACGGGTCAGAAAAACATGGAATTGTCAGTAAATTTAATTTTGTCCTAAAAATCATGGAAAATTAGGCATTTTCTTCTAAAACCTGGAAAATGATTGATCATGGTTGCAAAGATGCTTTGGTGAAAAGTAACCAATAAGATTCGTACACAGTTTCATATAACTTTATTTCATGAATTGAATTTTTCAACCGATTTTAAAATAAGCAACTAATATTTAACTGGTAAATAATTTTATTTTATCCACTGGTTAAATTGAAGAATTTCATGCTTGATACAATAAATCATAAATTGATTTAAGTCAAATATGTAGGATTTTTTGAATAAGTAATTTGATGCAAAATTACTTGTGTTTTGTATATTAATTTTTATTGTGTATAATTCTTAAATTGGTTTTTATTATTGGCTATTGAATGGCTAAATTATTTCTTGGTTGTTTTTTTTTCACGTTAAAAATGTTGTGATTTGATTATGTATGTATGTATTAAGTATGACCTGGAATTTATTAAAAATTTGTCTGGAAAAGTCAGGGAATTTTATTTCTGAAATTGTGTGAGAACCCTGCCTTTCTCTATCACTCAGATAGCTGCATCATCTGGCGCTCATACAAGTTCTGAGGTTTCTGGCTAAAAACTAATCCAGGTGACGAAACTTTTTAAGCCATTTATGGCTTGTGGAATCGTCAACGGCAACCTAACCCTATGTAACACATGTTTGCATCTGCGAAGCATTCTTGCCCTTTTGGAAGTAAAAAAAAGCATAATAGGTTGAAAATGCTCCTTATCTTCTGCCATTTTTAACACTTCACAAAATTATAAAAAACAACCCATTAACACAAGTACTCACTGAAATTCCTTCTTTCAACATCATAACTTTACATGTTAAAGTAGATAATACTTTGTTTTTGCGATGCAACGCCATCTAGCATCAAAAACCGCACAAACTTTTGCATCACTCCGATACCAAATTCTCTTTGATCATTACATAAGAGGTTATGGTTTGTTGTTCCGGTTAGTGTACCTCAAACTGAATTTTTTGTTGCAATTACATAATAAAATGTGAGTGAAGAATGAATTTTCTTGGGCCAGTTTTTCTGTGTGATATAAAACTGAGTTTTTAATTTTAGAACCACTAAAATGTCCACTTAAAACATTGCAGTTTTATAAAATAGCACACAAATGTTGTGCAAGCTGTTCAAGAATCGATACTGCTTTAATTTTCAAAACAAATCTTTTCTTTTAAATTATATTTTAAACTTCAATTTTCTGAAACATATTCAAATTATCTGTACAATAATGAGCTGCGT
Organism: Metellina segmentata; assembly: GCA_947359465.1. Taxonomy (NCBI): domain Eukaryota; kingdom Metazoa; phylum Arthropoda; class Arachnida; order Araneae; family Tetragnathidae; genus Metellina; species Metellina segmentata. Next base: position 124,653,980 of record OX375877.1, on the reverse strand, counting down.
TTTTTTTTAGAAACATTAAAGCCACTATCAAAGAAATTGATTCCTGGTGGTGGAATCGTAAGAAACGAAGACAATATTATCAAGTAAAAAATTGTTAAATTAAAATTTATTACATTGCTATAAATAATGTTATTTGAAAATAAAACTTGTACTGTTATTTTAGATTTGACAAAGTTCCTTTAGTTACACCAAATGGAGATGTTTTAATTGAAGAGTTGTCGTTTGAGGTAAGTTTCACTTTAATTTTCATATCATTGCTTTATTATTTTTTTTTCATGCATTCTTTGTGTTCTTGAATGATTCATTCGTAATTATATGAATAAAGGAATAGAATCAATGAAGGTAGCAAAGCTGCATGGGCTTTTCTTGGTGAACATAAAAGTGTTTCCAACCAAATCCACTGGACACATTAGCAATTATTCCCACATCTTAAAAAATGCATGTTTTACTTTGTTAAATCTTCTATCACAAGACCTGCTCTCACCACAAAGTCTGGGTAATGGTAATTAATGTCACACTCAAGCAGCACAACAGGTGTTGGGGATGATCCAGGATCCATCCCCAAGAGAAAGACCAGAGGATAATTGGATTGGGCCATTATTTCTCAACCGTTAAATTTGCAACAAATATAAAATTCAGCATTTTACAAGCTAATAAAGTGTAACATTTTTTTGGGACACCCTGTATTTAAAACAAAATTTATGCTACTCTTTTGCTAGCAGGGTTTCCACTAATCAGAAAAAACCTGGAATTGTCAAAAAATTTAATTTTGTCATAAAAATCAGGGAAATGTATGCATTTTTGTTTAAAACCTGGAAAAATGCCTCAATGACCTGGAAAATGATTGATCATGGTTTCTCAGATGCTTTGGAGAAAACTAGTCTATAAGATTCATACACAGTTTCGTATCACTTTATTTTATGAATAGAATTTTTCAACTGATTAAAAAAGTCAGCTAATATTTAACAGGTAAAGAATTGCGTTTCGTCCACTGGCTTAAATTGAAGAATTTCATGCTTATACATTAAATCACAATTTGATTTTAGTCAAATATGTTCTATTATTTAAATTAGTTATTTTAATGCAAAATTACTTGTGCTTTGTGTATTAGTTTTTACAGGGTATGATTCTTAAATTGGTTTTTATTTTTGGCTTTTGAATGATAAATTATTTCTCGGTTTTCAACCTTCAAAATATCGTGAGTTGCTTAAGTATGACCTGGTATTTTGTAAAAATTTATCTGGAAAAGTCGGCATTTGATTTCTGAAATAGAGTGGGAACCCTGTGCAAGTGTTGGCTGTAGGAGCCCTGATTTCTCCACGCATCCCTATGGAGGAGGGGGAAAGGTCTGTCGCTGTGGTGACAGGCTTTGTGGTGGAAAGAGTTTCCATGACCCTTTGTTGCAGCCCTTCTGTTAACTTAAAGTAAATTCAGTCAACTCTCAATTTACTATTTTAGAAGGGACCATTGAATTTGTTTTATTTTATAGAAATCCTAATGGTTTGTTTCTATTCATTTTAGGTTAAGTCTGGTATGAATGTACTCGTGCATGGGCCCAATGGCTGTGGGAAAAGCTCCCTCTTTCGTCTTCTCGGTGAAGTAAGTTGCATGCGAAGATTGTCGCAAGTTCTCATGCTGATGTACACCTGTTGATAATTTAGCAAGTAAATTTTTGAAAACAGTGGCTTCTAATTGTTAAAAAAAGTGTCTTAAAGGACACAACACCCTAAAATTGGTCAAAATATTGAAATAATTTTTAAAAATCATTTATGAATTATACAACTTTAAAAAATATGAGCACAAAATATTATAGCTGTAGCTGCATTATTTAGCAAGGTATTGGAGTTTTTCTATTTTATATAAGGACCAATTATGTTATATTTGATAACTTTGTGCATGGTATAAAGATTTGGAAAAACAGTTATCTTTTCAAAAATTGCTGAAATCAACTGACCTGGGGTTTTTTTTTGTGCTGTTTTTCAGTGCTAGTTTGTTACAAAAATATTTGTTTAAAAAATAATAACTGTGGTACACATGTAATCTCATGAACAAAATGGGAAACTTGTCAAAGAAATTAAATTTAAAAAAATACTCAGGAAAAAAATTAAAATTTGCAAGTGGAGTAGGAATTTGAAAATATTGAAATTGATTTTTTTTATTATCGTGAATGAAAAAATGTTTTTTTTTTTTCCCCTTTTATAATGTTTATTTAATGTGTATTTGGATAAGGTACACTAAAACATTTTGTGAACATGAAAACACAAATGGGTACTGTGTCCCCTAAATGAACATTCCTTATGCTCTTTGGTTTTTAACTTGCATTCAAAATATTACGGACTATCAGAGAAAGAAATGCTAGTGGTAATTGCATGTATTTAGATTTATACAAAAAAAAAATAAGATTTGATCCTTAATTAAAAAAAAAGTTGTTAATAGAACAAGTCATATTAACTGAACCATTCTCATACTTTGCTTCTTTTTGTAAAATCAATTTCCTATGACTTTCACTGTGCATATATATTTCATTGACAATAATTTTGATTTTTGAATTCAGTGTACAAAAACATTTATGTCTTAAATCTCAAGATAATCAATGCATAATTTCTGTGGCATAAGTTTAGAATAAAGTTTTCAATTTGAAAATTATATTGCTAAATTGTATCGAAAGTTTTTTTAATTGATAATCTTATGTGCCTCTTTTTTTCTTCGCAATTTTTATTTTAATTTTGTTTGGTAAACTAATTATTGCCTGTATGCTTCATCTGATTCATATTTGAAACTTAAGATCCTATTTTTATTTTATTGTAAAAATCTGCAGGTTTAATGGAAAGGTATACAAACACTAGATATTGGTCAAAAAGCAATATTTTTGTGTGACATAAATAAAATTTTTCTTGATTTTGATAGACTATCTTAAGATAAATGAATGAAAAACAAATGCCAAACACTTGACTTGATGTTGTTTGCCAACTGGCTTCCCAATATTTCTGTACTTTATTACTAAAACTATTAAGCGCAGTGCAAGGAATTGAGCTGTTGCAGGTTGTCTACTATTCCATTTTTTATCTTACTCTAAATCTGCAATGTAAGTGGTCTCTTCAAACTCAGTCAGAGATTGTCCATGAGTTATGTAATGCACACAACCCCTTTGGTAAACTTTCTGACGTGTTGGTGCTTCAATGGGTCCCAGCTAATTGTGACACATGAAAATGAGGGAACAGACTTTTGCCAGCAATGGGAACAAGATCACCCCATATTCAAAAACCTTCCTAAACTTTTTGTACTGTCACACTTGTAAACTAGATAAAAGTGGTCCAAACACTGCCTAAAAGAAATGCATCATTGTTGCCTAGGATAAATCTTGGGAATGCCCCTTCTTTACTCCAGTGTTGTCGTCCAAAACTCTTCCAAGGAAGCCTTCAGTTTCGTTTTCTTAAGATAAAATTGTGTAGCATAGTTTTAACAGTAGGGTACATTAGGAAATTCTTTCAATCAACCATCATTAGAATTTAAAGGAAAATAAATTTCATATTTATTATTCCTTCTTGCAGTTATGGCCAACATTTGGTGGAGTTTTGACCAAACCCTATAAAGACAAACTCTTTTATATACCTCAGGTAAGTAGACTTCTTTTTGTTATTCTAATGCATTCAATTCAGAATTGAAAAGATAACATTTAGTAAATAATGTAACATCAACCCTAAAACATACTGAGGGTTACATAAATTTTTTAATCATAATTTTTTTTAATTCTTGCATTATTGTAGCATAGCATTTGTTTATTTTTGCTTATGTGTACATGATTTTTTTAAATCAAGTGTAAACCATCAGAATTGTTTCTTTAAAAAGGAATTAAAATGTTGGAAATGAAGTGCTAACAAAAATTATAGTCGTGATAGTTAAATCATTGATTGCTGTTTCAAACATCAGTAGCTTTTGATTTTAAAATACCCTTGACTTAAACTTAGAACTTCGCTGTTGTATTGCTTCGATACCAATGTCCTTCATTTAGAAATGTGTTAATTAGATTCACAGTAATAATCATCCATTGGGCATTATTTTTTTATTTAAAGAATGAAGCTTGCATGTAGGTTTTGTTAAATTCAAGACAATAAATAACAGGTGTGAATGTTTAGATGCAAAATTAAGTTTTAAAACTGAACTTAGAATGGCTTTTATTGTAAGGAAATATTTAATTTATGTTTTTTTAGTATATTTTTATGTATTATTAAAATCGTTTTTATAATTTAGAGACCGTACATGACTCTGGGCACCCTAAGGGACCAAATAATATACCCAGATAGTCAAGATGGAATGAGACGTAAAGGAGTGTCAGACCACGACTTGGAATACTTTTTGGAACTGGTATGTGTAAAATTATATCAATTACTCTATGCATTAGCGTACAAAACTATACTATTTAAAACTTTTGGAACAATTATAAGAAGTAGGTGTTGATCATTAATTTATCACTGGTTCTACAAATTTTATTGTTTCAAACAGCATTTATGGAATCAGACAGTTGTGTGAAAAGCAAGTATAAATGCAGCAACTTTAGTTTCTCTCAGGATATGCCGATTTAAATCATGATTTTTATTTTTATTAGATCATTTATTCCAATCACTTAATTTTAATTTTTTTTATTAAGTTAAATAATATTGAAAATGAAATAATGTAGGAAAAAATGGGACACTACAAAGTGGAGGATCACTGTTGCAAAATGCCCAAATCATCCAATCTTCATGCATTGCACATGGAAATGCATGTCCACAAAAATCATTTTAAATGCTCTCACAGCTATATCGCAATTGTTGGTGTCATAATGTCAAATTTAATGTTAAAAAATGCTGTTGAATAAACTAAGTGATAAAGATTTATGAGCATTACAAATTGCTATCTTCAGATTAGTCACTAAGTGTTGGTGATGTCTGTCATAACTTTCTAACAAACAACAGAAGCATCTCCTGAGTCTTGCAAGAGTGAATGATAGGTATTTTGTGTAGTTTTGTTTGGATGTCCTGAGACAAGTTCAGTGTTCTGATCAAATGTTTGAATCATACTGATGGGTTTCTACCCTACTGGAGTCAGTAAGACCAGTTTGAGTAAGCATGAGACTAACAAATGAACACTAATGCATTTTCAATATCTATCAAATTAGTAAATCAATTTAAGAGGCATAGTAAATTAATTTCCATTTTAAAAAGATATCTATTTGAACTCATAAATAATTCCCCTTTGGTTAGATTTTATTTTAAGATTAATTCTCTTTCTGTACCCTTTCTTTACGCATTTTTCTTTGCATTTGTACAATCTAGGGATGCGATGTCAATGTTTTGAATACATCGATATTTTTTAAAAAACATACATGTTTTTGTAATATCGATGTTTATACTTGTCGATGTTTTATTTTTAAATGAAAAAAGTACCGTTATAAAATTTAAAAAAATAACCAAGTAGCATAGTTTTCATAATCAGCAAATCGAACATACTTTTAGACCAAAATGACCAAGGGTGAAGGGTCTGAAAAGTAGGGATGCGACATAGAAGTCGACGTTTTCAAAACATTGATGTTTTATAAAATACATCGATGTATTGGAGCCGATGTCGCATCAGTAGTTGCTAACCAAGTTTTAAGAAATGGGGTAAAAAATTTGAATACACTGAATTCTTAAAACATCGATAGTTTGGGTGCGATGCATTATGAACACGGATGTTTTGCTGTTGATGTTGCATCACTAGGTGCTAAACTTGTTTTAAGAAATGGGGTAAAAAGTTTAAATACACTGAATTTTAAAAACATCGATGTTTTTGGGACGATGTATTATCAACATCGATGTTTTAATTTTGAACATCAATGTTTTGCTGTCAATGTCGCATCCCTAGTACAATCATGTCAACAGAGAGCATTGTAACGCTTTATTTATAGCGGTAATGTTTTCTGTCTCTATTTAGATGCAACACTGATTATACAGCACAGTAAAATATTTATTTGAAAGAAGTAATTTGAAGATTATAAGTTAGAGTTTACAAGAGTTATTTTTAAGTACAAGGGCACAGCCATTAACTATCAAATCTTCAAAGAACCAGGAGGCTCAATGAAATCTCAAAAGATTCATCTTCTCCTTCCAAAGTCAGTCCACTTATCTTTGGCTGGAGAATGTCTCAGTATTGGAATGTTCATCCCAGTGGTCTCAACGCCACCTGCAACGGAGGGAGTGACAAACTCCTCAGCTGCAAGACCATTTCTTGAGGTATCGACATCGTTAAAAAGACGTATGTGACAGTATCCCTTCTGGACGATTACGGAAAGGGAGAGGAAGAAGTCAAATCATATTCTGAACCCCAAGGACAGATTTAATGTCTTTCTGGACCGGATTTCCACAATGGCCTATTAAACACAAGTGTTTGTCTGGGGTGGCCCATCTAAATTTTTCTCATGGAGGGCCCAAGATAATTTAGGTGTTTACAACTTGTTTGGTAGTCGAGGGAGGGCTGAATCCCTAGTGTGGGAATGCGAGACCAGCTGGTACAGTATATTTTAAATGTATGTGCATCATTTTGCTCATAGTATTATTTTCCCTGATGTCTGGAATTTGTTTACTCTAATCTTATAGGTTCAATTGAGTTACTTGTTAGAACGAGAAGGCGGATGGAATTCTATAAAGGTAATTATAATAATTGATGTATAGTACTCACTTTAAAGTAAGAGCACAGCAGTATTGAGTAATAGGTGGTTGAGTTATTTAACTGAATATCTACTTAAAACTATTAACATATAAAAACGAATTTGTTATATAACTTGAGCTCATAATTTTCTTTCATCATTGAGAACAATTAGAATTATTTTACTGTAAATTTAAGAAACTAAAACTGCTACTAAAATAATAAGTTTCAAAAGAAAAGACTAATTTTTCTGTTTTTTTATTTAATGTATGCTGCTATTTCACTAGTGCTTGGACTGTCAGCCCTGTGATTATAAGTAATTTTATGGGAAAATAGTCCCCTCGGTTCCCATCCCACGCGCGGATGTATACATTATCGGTGACGCACAGCATCACATTATTACTAATCAGACAATATATAGACGCCACGGAAGCAAGAACTTTGCGCTTTAACTAACTGAGCTGTTACGAGCTCTATATAATTTTATATTGATGCCATTGTTTCTCCCTCGTTCTTTTAACTGTTATTGTTTTGTCCCATGGCCCTTTTAAATAATAAAGTGTCCATGTCTTAACTTCCAGTTCTCTATTTGATTCCATAATTTCTTTGGTGCTTGTCTGCCTATTAATGTGTGAGATGAATGGAAAATCTTATGGTAATGATACTAAATATATACTATATTTTTTTAGGATTGGATGGACTTGTTGAGTGGTGGTGAGAAGCAGAGAGTAGCTGTAAGTGTTATTCCTATGTGTTAATGTGTGAGGGTCTTATCATTTTTAGTGTCAGGTTGTAATGTTATTTCCTAATATTATTCTTGAAATTGCTAGGGAGAAGAGTATTTTTACAATTTTTTTCTCCACGGAAGTCTAAAAAAATCACTTTAAAAATTCCTAGGCACATTGTATAGCATTTTTGTTTGGAGGTAACCACATGGCAGGTGCTCTGTAATATTGCCATTTGTTGATCAAAAGCTTAAAAAGTGTTTAAAAAAACTTTCAACTGCTAATCGTATAGAAATTTTAGCCAGTACTTCTCCAAGTGGAATAGAAGTGTGCTTGAAAGTGTTAAATTATTCTTATTTCGTGTATGTCATTTGAATGATATCTCGCTAACGTACCTGGCACGGAAATCACGATTATTCATTCGCCAAAGATGGCAACAAATGAATGCAAATAATTTAATTTCTATCACTGGGATTTATTCACCAGTCTTGCCACTTACTTTAAGCATGTAGCTGCATACTTCTGCCGAAACGGCACTCTGTTGAAACTCTCAACAGTCTGATGTCAGAAGGCAATGGGAAATCTTGAAGGTAGAAACCATTTCTGAAAATGTCATCTTACATAAAAATAGGTCTAGATGTAAAACATAAAGAACCGCCTTAAAACTAGGGAATGGGATGAAATAGAAGCGAACGTTCTTATTCTGATTTGATACTATAACTAAAGTACACTTTTTTCGGCACTGTTATTAGAAATATGAATTAACATTGGTAAGAAGTATTAAATGTTGCTTTATATTTGATTAATTTTATTAGGAGGCACGAAATGTGCATGTCGATACTTATATTAATTTTTATAAGTGGATTTAAATAAGGTACAACCAGGTCTCATAGTGCCATCAATTGACATATAAACAATTTAGAAATAAGTGCTGGTGCTGTACACAGGTGTACTAGTTTTGTTGACTAAATATCTGCATATAAAATTTATTTCAAAGTTTTATTATGTTTAATGTATGATATGAAAGGTTATTCTATTTTTAAGTATTTCTAGTATAGAGAGATAAGTTAATACTTTTCATTATTCTTTGTTCATCATTTCAATACTTTTTGCTTATTTATTTCAGAGAAAATTTATTCATAGATAATATAATAATGAAATTATTTTACTGCTGTTTCAGATGGCTAGACTCTTCTACCACCGTCCACAATTTGCAATTCTTGATGAGTGTACCAGTGCAGTCAGTGTGGATGTTGAAGGATCCATGTATCAATATTGTCGCCAGGTGATGTTACTTTCTGTCTTTCTGTGAGATGACATTTGTAGAAATAAACAGATTCTGTGAAAGTTACGTTACACATTCTGAAGTAACCTGTGTGACTGTCTGTTATCAAACAGAGTTCTTTGATATCTGACTTTTTTTAAGTCAGATATCAAAGAGTATAATTTTAACATATTCTGTGCCTTAATACTATTTCAAACTTTTCTGCTTATAATCTTTACTGCAAACTTGTTAAATATTTAGAAGATAATTTTGAAAATAATTTGATATTATGTTTAGTATAGAGTAAGAGTGTTCATTTAAATTTAAATCGCTTGTTCAATCAATATTCCCTTGCTCATTGGTTTACTGGCATAATTTGCGTTATTCTAGCTACAAAGTAATTTCTTTATAAGAATATCAAAATGACACTAAAGTGTAAATGATTTTGTTTTTAATTTTCAGATGAAAATAACACTGTTTACAGTTTCACACAGAAAATCATTGTGGAAGCATCACGAAGTAAGTTTGAATCATAAGATACTTCTTAGTAATTGTGTAATCCTAAATAGAGCTTTTTCATATCAAGGAAATTCAAATTTCATGAATATGTTCTACATTTGGGTTTAGGAGTGTTTCCCCCTTTTGTTTTGTTTCACATTTTTTTTCATCATGGTTGACGAAATTGTTATGTAAATTGAATAAACATTAAAAAAATGAAAATCTGTCTTGCAAGAGCCCTACAAAGAGTACAACCTGTCTACAGTACCTGATCGACTTCCTCTTTCCCTGTCTCCTTCTCTCAGCTCCGTCCACGCATAAGTCAAACCCCTCACAGTTGTCATATGATCACTTTTCCCTGTGACCAACTGACACCTCTACATTCCCCATCAAGTATGGTGGGAGAGGAGCAGAATATTGCACTACCCATGGGTATATTCTCTTCTGTGTCAAGACTTTCATTGTATGTGTATGTCCATCGCTAGGCATTCATCTGTCTTGTGTTTGACTCAGCTAAGCCAAAATTTTATTTTTTCACTCTATCAGCATTCAAAATCATTGGTAGTCCTCTGGTCCGAGACCACTAAAAGTACAATCGGACCAGGAGATTAAAAATGTGGGTGGTCCACGGGACCAGTAGCTATAAGGAAAGCTGGTGCACATGTTTTCTTTTAAAATAAGTTTCTCCCAAACTTTACTTTTGCCAAGCTGTCAATTTATTTCGGTCACATGATAGAGAATTTGGAAGTTCATATCAGTGTATACTGGAGTCGTTTCTGGTTTCTGCCTCCAAATTGCAAAACCAACAATCGGCGCCTGTTGAATCATTGGCAGGTCCTAAAAGAAAGTGCGCTATCGGCAGGAGGGGGCACGCTTACTTGACCACGTTGTTTATCACACTGTCCTCTTGCGTTGTCCGGCGCGTCCGATTTCTGAGAGTGGGGCAAGTAGAATTCCTTAGACTTGAAGCTCATAAAAAAATATATCTACAATTTAACATAATTTTTTTTTGGCAAAGTAATGATTACCCATCACTATCATTACCATGCACCCCAATAATTACCCATCCTACAGTAGAAGCTCAAAATTTGTCTAATGTACAAGACTTTTCAAATTTATGACTGCTCTATGGTGGTAAATGTTAGGATCTATTGGTAAATTCTATGATATTCTAGTCCTTGGACTTTTACTACAATTAGTTTCTATTTCATTTGCAAAATGCACTACATTCCGAAATTTTACATGCAATTCTAGCTTCTGTGTGCTTCTCAATTTTCACTGTTGGTAGTTATAAATATATTTTCGAATATAAATAATCTATTTCAATTTGAATTTTTTTGAAGCATTATACGGCAAGCTAAAATGTTCTTTTCTCTTTATTCAAATTCTGTATCGCTAAAATATTTTATGGAGCCATTCATTTTTAATACCTCTGTTTTCTTCTCTTTAAAAAAAAAACTCATTACGAATCATAACTGGAATAAAAAGCACAAATCCCGACTCTTGAAAATTGTAAATACATAAATTTTATATTGGTCTTTGTTTTGTCTTGTGTTGGCCATATTTGACCCTTGTGCCAAATAACTTAAAAAACCAACCTAACTCTTGATGCTAGAAAACTAGAAATAAACTATGCTTAATTTCCTAGTGGTTGTATTAACAAGCTATCTTGTCATTAGTAGAAATCTGACTTGATCTCGTCATCATCAAAATTTCTGTAATGTCTTGATGACGATATATCTCGTCATTAACAAAACTGGTCAGACCTTGATGGACAAGTTATCTTGTTAAAACAACTTGGAGGGTTAAAATGGTTTGTTTAATTTTGACTATTTTTGTTGGATTGGGATTTTGGCATTCATTTTTCTTGACAGTTTTTCAGTTAGTTCAGACTAGTAAAATTCGTTAAATTGAGGTTCATAAAAAAAATTATGTTATTCCATATCCTAATGAACCTTAATGAAATTAATTTCATGTGTGTTGATTTATAAAACTGTGAATTTTTTCCAGTATACTTTGTTCATGGATGGAAGAGGTTCATATGAATTTAAAGCTATGGATGAAGAGACTACCGAATATGGATCCTGAACATAATGTTTGGGAAAAATTGGGCATTGATAATTTTGCCCACATGGTTGTGGCCTTACTATGTAATAATTACCGAATATGATTTCGTATTTATTTAAGCCGCATTTACGACATTACTTAATATAATGATGAATAGCTTTACTGGTCTTTCATGTGTGCAATAGTTATAATGTAATTTCGATTTTTAAATCTAATGTTCTATATGTTTATACTGTCACTTTTCATGTAGCATGTGTGTATATTTTCACTACTTAAATGCAATAGATGCTGTTTTTCTACCACATCATATTTGCATAAACTTATGATAACGAAAAAGTCAGCAATAATGATAATTATTTGTTAAGCATGTTTAACAATAAAAGCAGTTATCCTAAAATTGTATAGCGAAATAAACCTGTGAGATTTCTGTTTTGTTTGAGACATTGATATATTTTCTTTTCTGTTGAAATTGTTCATAAATACCCAAGTCAAATGTGATATGTTAATCCTTAATGTGATGAAAATGTATTTAAAATGGACTCTCATATTGGGTATTTTGTTTCTAGGTTTATTGATCTAATTAGAAGAATTTGTTATTTTTAAGTTTTCTCATGGAATTCTGATTTCTATAGCTGTTTTTATTAGTAGATGTTTTAGAAAAATAGATTAGATCTATTTTACCCTTTTGTAACTATACTCACTTAAGTAAGTGTTTATCGATTTTGTTTCAATAAAAGGTATTTTTATACAATTTGAGAGCATTTTAATTTTGAAGTTTGCATTTGATTTTTATCGGCAATGGCAATTCCTAAGCTCTAATGTGCTCTATTAAATGCAAAAGAAAATTAAACCTTGAGCAGTCAAAGAAAAGTTAAACATGTGTGATATTTTAAACTTTATTTTGTTTTGGATTAACTCATTTCTATTTCACCAAAATATGTAGTCAACTATCATTTTAAGAATTCTTATGAAAAATTTGGATTCATATTTGCAGCATGAAGCACAAAGGGAGGTATTTTTTACTCTTCATTATATGTACTTGCAAAAAGTTTAACTGGATAATTATGAAAAATAGGATTTGATGTGCTAAAATTCAAGTAAGAGAGGATGTTATCATGATCAAATTTTTCTTCAAAATCTAATCTACCTCAAATGGTCTAGTAATATCCAAAATATAAAACATTAAATTTGTGAATTAAGTTTCGAACAGAATGGATGATTGTAAAACAATTGCTGCTCGATATTTTACCAAGCATTAACACGTATTCATTGCTGTATTGTTACAAATTAAGATTTATTTTTCAACAAATACATTTGGATAATACGTAGATATTCCTCTTATTTAGAAGACACAAAATGTATTAACCAAGCACAATTCATGATTTTAGAAAAATGGCAATGCTTACTGCCCAGATGAAGTGAAAATAATAAGCAATCAAACTAAAAATAATTTTCACGAAATTTATTCGATTTTGTTTTTTAACTTTAGCATGGCTTCCACGTGCTACTTTTTCCTACTATTTTTCAACCTAGCTCTTACGGGATATGTAAGCAAAATCATGACATAAGCTACCAATTTTGAAATGTTGGCGTATTTTCTGGAAAATCCACTGACGGTCAACAACAATGTTGTCCCTCTTTTTATCTAATAGCAGATTTAAAAAATATTTCAAATTTTCCTTTTGATAAAATTTTTCAAGTGGTCACCAAATTGTCATAAAAACCTTGTTAAAATATATAGTTTTTTAAATTTCTTTGTTTGTTTTGTACATTTTGAGATTTAGCCTGCATTTGATTCGAAAAAACCCTTACGAGTTTAGTATGTCTTCATGTGAAATCTGCTTGAAGAAACAATTCAAATCAAACTGAAATCAAAACAAGTCTATTTGATCTGAATGATGGATGGGATGCCTTAAGTAAATAATGAAAATAATTCAGAATACAGTTCTAATATTTAGTTGGATCCCGATTTTCTTAAAAAGAATTATTTTGTCACACCAACTTAATTAGTTATTTCAATTCCAATAATTTCCCTTTCTTGTCACATCATGTGTGTAATCGAGCATCGGTAGAAAAAACGTGTTTCCTCATTCTTTATGAATAAATTTCAAACCGATACAAACATTGAATACTGTGTATTTCAGATCATTGTTGGTGAAATGTAAAGGTTTCCTGTGAAGAATTTATGATATCAGGTTTGGATATGAATCGTACTTCCATTCGAACCCCAAAATTAGCTAAATTGCTATGGTGTACCTTGGAATTCCCTTGGGTGTCAGTCGAGATCTCTACCCCCTATTTTAATAAATGGAACCCCCTTCATTACTCACTGGCCTTTTTATAGCAAATAAGATCACAGTTTATTTGCTGAAAGTATGTCTGGATCAGAGCTGTAGTGGACGGTATACGCCGCATACCCTCTGGTTTTTCCAGCAAATTCAGTATACCCTTTGTTTTTTCTTAAAAAATACGTACACCTATAGAACACTTTCAACGGGAAAAAATTTGTAAATTCTTGGTTTGACAACCATTGCTCTTCAGAAGACAATAGATCAAGAGTATGCGCTACAAAGACGGATTTCTCTCGTCAAGCGGTTTGGAAAATATTTTAATGAAAATAATAGAGGTAGGCCTTAAAATTTGTTAAAAAAATTACATCTTAATATAAACGTGTTTAAATATTTTTCTCTTACCATTTCTTGTAACTATTTTATATTTGTTAAATATTACTATTGTGATATTTTCAAATTTGAATATCGCTCGATGCTAGTCTTCATATTTTGCTATGCATAAATAGAATGTAAACTCCCAATAACTCGAACTTTCTGAACACAAATTTCTGCTCAAGTCGAAGTATCTTTAAAAAGTTCCACAATTCATTTCCTGTGTGATATAAAATTAATATGGGATTATTTTCTCTCACTAATTTGAACCTCGATTGAATTCGAACATATTCCCCGGTCCTTTGAGTATAGCCATGGCCGCCCGGAGGAGGAGGGGGGGGGGTCAACCCCTTGGCTTATAGATTTCCTGTTAATATACATGTATATGTTTTTTATGCCCCCTCCCGTCGAAAGTGCAAGTAGTAAGTACATGTTTCGCCTCCCCATAGAAAAAATTCTGTGGGCGCCCATGGTATACCCTCTGTTTTTTTCACGACCACAGCACTGGTCCGAATGTGACACATTCAAAAAATGTTATTTTTTTCACACAAAAATGTAATGAAAATGACAAATTTCAAGTGAACCTCTCACTGCCCGCCAGTTGAGTAACACTGCCCCAGAGCATTCCCAGAACATTAAATGACTAATTACCAAAATTTCTGTTTGATTAAGGACAGTTCGGCAGATGGGAGAATGTGCAACACGAAAAGAATGTTAATTTTCGCACTCACCCCCCCCCTCCCACCACACACACACATACATATCACGAGACGATATTTTTTCCCAGAGAAAAGGGTTTTTTCCCTTTTCAGTCTCCCTTTCCATTGGGTAAAATTGCTTGGAACTTTGCCAAATTTCTTCATTTATGAACGGAGAACGCTTTTATTCGCCGAGGAAGATTCTTTTCTTTTTGTTTTGTTTAGTCTCATTTCTTCCCAAGTTCAAGAACGAGATCGCAAGTTAAAAAATGTTTTGTTATGGGAAGAAGAGTTGATCCACTTTGCGGGTCGCCTGAGTTATGAGCAGAAAGGTGCAACCCATGTGTTTATTCGTCAAACGAGGTAGGAACTTTTTTTATATTTCTGGTAGTAGAGTAATTGATCATTTCGAAAGCAGTTTCGGGAACTGTAACTGATTTATTTCAAAACAAATTTTAATAGGCTTGGACGAATTATCTTGTCACTCAGGCAAAGGCAGGGTCGCACAAATTTTAATCAGATGCACCCGAAAATAAGTCAAATTCAAAATTTCGTTTTCAAATCCCGTACCTGAAATTGGTTCTGCCAGCGGCAGATTGTTTATTCTGCACCCCAGGCGTTACGTGCCAGAGTTGCTTTTGCGGGGTTATTGGTTAGCGAAGCAAACCAATTGGGAATTCGTAGCCTTTTGGATAACAGCCCATAGTGTTGGTTTTGTTCGCAAACCAAAAAATATAATTATTTAACTGAAAAATTATTTATGAAAAGAAAATCAAACGTATAAGTTTCTTTTAATATATGGTGTAAAATTTTCCACAGATATCAAATCCGGTACAATTTTTATCTATCTTTAACTATCGCTGAGATACAAAAAACACTGAAGAACGCCAGTGGTAACTGTACTAGTTTCTTTTCCTTCACTCGAATCATAGACTTCTATTATATCTCCTCTATGACTCGAATCCCTTTTTTCAAGAAATCAAAATGAATTAATCTCAAATCAAACGAAGGTCGTTCGAATCTGTTTGCTAACATTCTCATTTATTGCGAATTGGTTTGCTTCGCAAACCAAATGGGAATTCGGTGTGACGTCACAATCTCTTGCGAAAATATAAATATTTAATTGAAAAATTGTTTATTAAAAGAAAATCAAATCAATAAGTTCAAATTTTTCTCAGATTTCAAATTCCTTGAGACATTCAATTTATCTTTCGATCCCGATTTACAAAAAAGAACTAAACAACCAGCCAAAATGTTTAAAATATATATATTTTTTGCTTCCTTCGCTGAAATCGAAAGAGGGCATGAATTGAAATCTGTTTATTTTTGGAACGCGAATGTTGGCGTGACGTCACATTCTCTTGTAAAATTATAAAAGAAATTACATTTAAAAAAATTTTTGTGAAGAAAATCTTATTTTTTGTTAAACATGTGGTGCCGCTGCGGCGACGCACGTTTAACTTGCGTGCAATTTGTAACGAAGTTTTAACCATTAATTAATTTTATAAATAATACTTAATTAATGGTTGTATCTAGTGACGTCAATTTTGTTTCAAAATATACTTTTTTGCACAAATGGTGCGAAATGAGTACGTGCGTCATTTCACGGTTATGTGTGCATAATTGGGCTTCGGTGGCGCACGTTGAAAATCCTGATGTGTGCACCGGGCCTTTTTGTGAAATTTTTACTGTCTTCAACGGTCTAGAAAATAGAAAAAAGAACAACAAAACTCCAGTAAAAATTTTATTTGTTGTTCATCGTCTGCTAGAAAATCATTCCTCTGCGCAAAACGGAAAAAATGAATTTAGAATCTGCGTTCTTTTATGTTGTTGCCATTCCAAAAAAAAAAAAAAAAAACAGTAATAATTAAGTTTATTTAAAAATGTTCTAGATTGAATTTTAAAATTCGCCAACACCCAAAAATTGAAACAAATTCGGTCTACCTGTGTACTAAAACCCTTTATTAGTGCTGCTTTATATTAAGTTGCTGTCCAGAATCCCGGTTAAATGTCAAATTGTCCCGGAATTTCAGAGAAAGCTATCGACCAATATCACCTACATTCCAAAATAGTTATTTCTATTGCACATGACTTCGTGTCCTCCATTGAATGTCCGTTCTCCCACTACTATCCAAAGACAATACTATATTATATATGTCAGTCTGTTCAGAGCGGGGCCATCATGAAGAAATGGTATATTAGTTGCTTTTCAATTCTGTTTTTATTAAATTATTCTTTAAAAAAAATTATTGATTCTGTATTTAAATTTTATTTTTAAAATTCGGCTTGGAAACAAACACATACATTTCATATTCGACTTTCTCTCAAGAAAAATCGGAACACTCTCGGTTCTGAATAACTAAACACGGACAATATCTCTATTTTTGCTTGGCCCGTTATCCCCAAGCATAGCTTCGGGACGCCGAAATGTGCCGTTTCCAGAAAGTGATCAACCCACTGTAACAATTTCAAAAAGAGGCGCAAAAAATAAAAAAATCCGAAGGACCTCATTTTTTTGTTTGTACTTATAATCACTTTAGACGTCTAGAATTTTGGAATTCACACTGTAAAAGAACAGATTGTTATTTTTTTCCCCATCCCAAATCAGAAGCCTGCTCCTCGATTGAGAGTTACGTGTTGACAGCTCGTCTTTGACAATTGATTATTGTTTTTTTTTATCAACGTGTGTTATCATGGTCAATTTAAATTTCTTGTACGTGAAACCTTCATTTCAACAATGCATTAACGAAAGTTCACTCTTTTTATGTTAACTTATAAACTAAGTACCCGTTTATAAGAAATACAAAAGTGAATTTTAAAATCCTATCAAGAATTTCATTTTTATTTAAAATCAACACCAAATATACTTGAGCAAATTTGTTCTTCAGAAAT
This sequence comes from Metellina segmentata, assembly GCA_947359465.1. Classification (NCBI taxonomy): domain Eukaryota; kingdom Metazoa; phylum Arthropoda; class Arachnida; order Araneae; family Tetragnathidae; genus Metellina; species Metellina segmentata. The sequence continues at coordinate 124,636,510 of OX375877.1, read as the reverse complement.
ATAAGATCACATAAATTATTTATTTTAACGTGTTTATTCCATGGAAGTAGGAAAGTTCCTGCTTCCATGGTTTATTCCTGTTCTTTTCATTAATGAATGAAAACTATGAAGAAATATGTGTGTTTTATTGAATACTCATACTATTACCTAAAATTAGTAGATGTCTCGTTTTGAGGGGGAAAATAAATGGCCGCGTTAACAAAACGTCTCTTAGGGTACGTCCATAGTGCACCGCTTCCAGCTTCCTGCTTTACCGCTAAAACCGCGGCAGTTCCAAACAGCGTTGTAAAACCGCGCGATTCTAGCAGGGGGTGGTTATAGTGCAACGCGCGTTGAACCGCCTGTCAGTTTGCAACATGGAGCTATCACATGAGGATCTATTGCAGTTATGGCGAACCTATGACCCGCGGGTCACACTGGCCCACGCAGGCTTTTTAAATGACACACGCGTTGATTTTTATAAACTTATCATTTCATCATATACATAAATTTTTGATATTTTTCGAACCCTTCTTTTAAAAAACATGAAGAAAATATCAGTGTTAATAAAAACTTAAAATTGAAAAAAAATTGCACAAAGGATTTTTGTAAAATGTTTTAGACAGGGTGTAAGAAAATCATGATTAAAAAATAAATCAATTGGAATTTTTTATTTAAATCGGATTTTTTTTATTTAAATCAGATTTTTTAAATTTAAATTTCTGTAGTTTCTCAACTGTTTTTACAAAAAAATGTATGAATTTTTTAAATAAAAAATTGAGTTTGTGACTTGGTAAATCAATATTTACTTAACATTTGTTTAACTTTAAAACACAAGTTGACATCCCATATAGTTTTTCTTGAGTAAATTACATCATCATGTTAACAAATTTATCAGTAAGAGTAAGTGACAGACCTGAACTACAGTGTGAAAAGTAGAATAGAGGACAGAGAAATAATCAGACAATAGTAAATTCTAATAATAAAACTGCCGAGCAGCAATAATAAATGAATTTTCACTTGTAATTCATATTGGATCTTTCTTTCTTATTGCTGACATTTCAATGGCTGTGTGAATATGTATATTTCTACTCTTTAATCTCTATTGCACACCACAAGAATAAGCTGAGCCTTAAAAAACTTTCCTTCGAACTGTGTGTGTTTTTTTTTTTAGTTCATGAAATCAGTCACCCCTTTAGTTTATAATTTTGAATCAAACTGTTACGTACTTCCTTTAAGTGTTTATATTATGAGTGTTGTTAATCAGGAATGTTTATACATTACTCTTCCTGGCATTTAGATTTATGATGTCATGTGTATTTACATTACTGTTTCCAGTATATAGTATATTCTAAGTTACAACTGGATGTTGCAATCTTTTATAATATGCAGTAATTGACCCAGTTCCCTCTTTGCTGGGTGTAGCCATTAGTGCTGAAATCAGTATGAGTGAAGAAAGATTAAAGCATTTGACAGCTTCTGTGATTATTCTGTGGTGCATTTACTTAGTTATAAAAATGTGTGTTTAGTTGTGATTTAAATCAATGATTTAAAAAAAAAATCATTTGATTAAAATCAGTGATTTAAAAAAAAATCATTTGATTAAAATCATGATTTTAATTGTTGATTTAAATATAGTGATTTAGATCTTGACACCCTGGTTTTAGATTTATTGATTATACATACATAATGCTGTTTTAAAATTTATGTGAATGCCTATTGAGTAGAATATGTAAATTTATAAAATACCGCTTGTGAGAATGAACACATATGGTAAATACTAATAATAAAGACATTTATTAAGACCGTTCATATGAGGCGTTTGGCGACAACATTTTGACATACAACAATGTTCGATGGCTCAGTTCGGGTCAAGTTCTTAATCGGTTTGTCATTTAATAAGAAGAAATTACGCTCTTTTTGAATGAAAAAAACAATAATTTTGACGAATTTTCAAGTATAGATTAGTTAAATGATTTTATGTTTTTATGCGACATCACACTCAGCATTTTAATGAAGTAAATAAAAAAACTTCAAGGAAATGGACAAATTGTTTTAATGACGTTTGAAAATATTAGAAAATATTTATGACGACACTTGACATTTTTACTTGGGATTTGGAAATGAAAATCATGAAATATTTTCCTCAGTTACAAAAACATTTTCAAAACACAATAACAGTGGAAAATACGTTTGACATATAAGAAAATACAATACAAAAAATATTTAATGATTATATACAGTAAGTAAAACAAGGCCTTTCAAGATATATTTAATCAATTTAAAGATATGGAAAACGAATTTCACTTTATTTTATATCCATACAAAACGAAATTCGAAACAATGGAGTAAAACGAATTTAAGTGGCTGGGTATCCATGATTTAGAAATGGAATTAGTTGAATTTCAGAGCAGTATAGTTTGGAAAAATATATTTGATAACTTGATTTCCGAAGTAGAAGGGAAAATATCTGAAATTAGGGCAAATTAGAATGAACCCGCACAAATATATTAAACGTATGGGATTCTTTACAAAATAATTTATATCAATGAAGAAAGTTGCAAATGCTCTTTTAACGATGTTTGGATCCACATAATCACGTAAAAAATATTTTGTCCCAAATTACACTTTTTAGAAACACTTGGAAATTAAAACATCTTTGTCTGCTTCCGTTTTGTTCCAACAACCAAAGAGCGTAGAAGTGCAGAACGGAATAACACAACAAACTAAACGAGCGGGTAAGCGGTTCAAGCGGGAAAAAGAATTAATAATTCATTCCGGAAAAAGCGGGTGGAAGCGGGTAAAGCAGGCGGAAGCAGGAAAGCAGGTGCACTATAACCGCACCAATACAGTTTACGCTACTTTTCCTCCCCGCTCTACTGCCGCGATAAAGCCGGAAGCTGGAAGCGGTAGTCTGTCAACCCCCTGCTAGCTCGATCGGGTGCGCGTTCGTGTAGACAGCGCGCGCATCTTTCTTGACGATTAAATATTTTTTTTTTTTGTCGCCGTGTTACTGTAGTCAATTTAAATTTCTTGTACGTGAACCCTTCATTTTAACAATGCCTAAATGCAAGTGCGCTTTTGATGTTAACTTACAAACCAAGTACCCGTTTATAAAGCAAAGAAGTACTCCATCGGGCTTCAGATATGAAAAGTGTACAGAATTTAGCGTAAGCCATGGAAATGCCAGTGATTTTGAGCAACATTTAAGATCTTGCTGCCGCTTCGAGTTCTTCAATGCTTAATTTTTTTAAGAAAACGGATTCAACAACTTCGAAAGATCTGGAAGCTGCAGCGATGGAAGGCACCGGGCGTATCATACGGTCCAAGAGAACCACACCACAGTTTTCACTCTTAACGATTGTGCTTCTAAGTTAATTCAAACATGTTTTGAACAGAAATTTATATGTGCTCGTACGAAAACACAAGCACGGTCAGATGACGAGGCAACACCTGAGCAGGCACCCCACTCTCCAAACTTGCACACTACGCCAACGTGAGGACATTTGAGGCCCCGACAGATTTAACGTGCACCATCCCCCTATGTACATAACGATGGTTGGATTCGAACTCGCAACCCTCCAGTTGCTAAGTAGAAATGCAAATAAAATTTTTAATCTCATCAAATTAATGTAAATATAAACAGGTGTCGCTGCTTAAAAACTGAATCTAACAGTAACATGGCATGAAAACGTTCTTGACCTAATGTTCACGAATTGGTGAATTATTGACTGGTTCACCTCATACGAAATATAATGTACAATTAGGGAATTCAAGTTAAGCAAACTATCAATAAAAAAGTGCTTTTTAGGATGAGGGAATGTATGCATGAAATAATGCATATTTTCATAAGAACATTTATTTTCTAGGAATATTGTTTTGGAAAACATTACCTCATCTATTCTTATGAAGATTCCTGTTCTCACTGCCTATGTCTTTCGTAGAATAAATACATCATTTTTTGTGTGTGTATAATTCCTTTATATCAAGGTTAGTATTTTATATTTCTAACATGAATATATATTCCATGCATTTGGCTTAACGCAAAGTTTGCATTTGGTTCAGATGTATTGAATACTAGCAGCATTACTCGGTTTGAATTGATTAACTTAATTTCCACTTTCTTTAATAAATTTTAATTCGTATTCATCACATGTAAAAACTACCACTCCAAAAAGGAACACAATAGTTAAATACTTAATTTCGCAAGTGTAAATAAATGTCATGCTTAAAATTTTTGTAGAAATTAAATTTTTTGCAAGAAAGAAAAGTCTGAAGAAGTCATAGAATAGTTCGATTTTTCGAGTTATGAATATTTATGTCTTATATGTCATTCCAGAAATACTTCTTGAAAGAGATTTTAAAAAAGCTTCGAACGAAACGTAAAATAAACGCATCCCTTTTTCCACTACAAAAAAGAAATGCTTGGAATATAACGGACACAATTTTTTCAAAAACAAGTTAAAAGAAACCAAATAAGGTTGCTATATTAGGTATCAGTCCTATTTTAAGGTCTTGTTCTGCATATTTTATCGTCTGCTTCAAATATTCAAAAAAAAATTTAATTTCGTAAAGGAAAAATAGCATTTAAAATAATTAAAATATTCAAATTTAAATCCTGAAAAAAAAAATTAAAAATAATTGATTTTTAAGTTTAATTACTCGGGTGTTTTTTGCTTTGAAACTTCCCTAAGTATGTAAGCAAAGGTATTTCAAATAATGCATTCACTAAACTAAAATATGGTTCAAATATAGAACAGTACATTGAAATAAGCTGAAAAAGTTTTGGTGATGCCTGTTGACAATAATCGAACATAGAACGGGAAGACGGACAGACTTAGCAACCAAGTTCAGTCACAACTGAGCAAATAGATGATGCGGTGTGGAACGTCCTTCGGGGCCGGTAGAAAAGAGCTCGTTTTACGTTCTACTCGGCAACCCTCGCGTACTTTCAATTCCAATTTTAATTTGTATTTTAAAATTCAGTCGGCACAAAAATCGCAAAAAATTCGGACTACCTGTGTGAAAAATCTCATTATTGCAAGTGCCATAGATTTGTCAGGACAGTACATAGAGACACGCAGACACTTACTTTTATAATATTAGCGATAAGAAAATTCAAGGGGGAAATATTCACTAAAACATTTTTGAGCTAATGTTTAGTAATTGGTGAATTATTGGCTGATTTACCCTGTTAGAAATATAATGAGCAATTAGGCAGTAAAAACTCAAAATAAGCAATTTCAACTCCTGATCAATTCTTGTAAGGATGTCCTTTCCCACTGCTTTTCTTACACTTAACATCTTGTATGATTATTTTATATATTAGGATCAGTAATTTTTTATATTTTTTAACATTAATATTCCATGCATTTGGCTTCAAGTTTGGATTGATTAAAATTTATAAAATAATTTGTCGCTTTGAAGCGATACAAAAGGCTATTGTCGACGGCATGGTAACAATCTCAAGACAACCCCTCGTCATTTTGTACCATGGTCCGATGACAAGGTCAGCACCCCTCTCCAAACTTTCAAGTCAATGTGAGGACATTTGAGGCTTCTGCAGATTTAATGTGCATTATCCCCACATTCACGAGTCTTGTTGGATCGAGTTTCCAATTTGCAACTCTTCCACCTGGGTTACCATGACCCTTAGAAATTTAAAGATTTGATACTCAACGTCGCACTTGAGAGCTACACCACGGGCTATGGTGATGGTCTAGGATCAATCCTGAATGAAAAGTCCCAGAACGCCTCGTGTTTTTGAACCATGATCAGATGACGAGGTCAACATCTTACTCTGGCAACCCCCCGGTACAAACTTCCTTAAGACGCTAGCCAACCAACCTGTCTTGTGGTTAAGGTGTTAGCCTCTTGATCGGAAGGTTCCTGGTTCGAAACTGGGTCAGTGCATGGAGGTTTGTAAGCGTGTGTTGTGGAGGCGACTGGTGCACCTTCAATCTGTCGTGGTCGAAAGTCCTCACGTTGGGTTGGTATGGAAGTTTGGAGAGTGGGGTGCCAGCTCGGGTGTTGCCTCGTCACCTGATCGTGGTACAAAATTACGTGTTGTCCTCAGATATTTCCCAAAGGGAATTAATTACCCGGACCGTCGTCAATAGCCCGTTGTATTGCTCTTTCCCGACGTTAATTTAAATTACCTACCCTACCATCTTAAGACGCTAAAGAAAATATTTTGATTAGTTTTTATTTTTTGAGATAATTTAATTTGTACAACTCCATTCAGAAATAACCAATACTTTGTTACATTTAAATGAGCTTTTCATTTTATCTAAATTATTTGTTGTGTGAATGTAAAAATTGATCAAAATATCCTTCAAATTAAATTGTAAGGCAATGCTTAATGATTTGTAGCAATACTTTTAGCTCAAGCGATTTATGTAGAACAGAGGCGAACCTACTCATCTAAGTGTTTTTGTTATGAACTATCCTTAATTAATCCTAAAGCTTTTAAAAGACAGCTCTTGTCAGGTTAGCAGATGGGCAGCCATTATTTCAGAAAGTTCGTTTTACGTATTCAAAGTATTTTCACTTCACTTATATATATTTTGTTTCCTATTAGAATGAATATTCCTGTGGAAAACATGTCCTTGATTGATGTCTACTTGCGGGGAGAAATATTATATATATTTTATGAAAGAAAAAGTACTTGCTAAAGGAAGCAAAGAAATGCTCAATACATGAACTGAAATTTTGAAATGTAGTTACTGTGTGAATTTGGAATATAATTTGCATTTTCTACAGAAGTGATTTGGAAATAAATATTTTAGTGAAACACTTCGTTGCAAAGTGTCCAAATAATATCAAAAACCTATTGTGAATATGGTTATTTTTTGACAGCCATGAATAATGATATGAAGAGAGTCGAGTGCTTTTAAATAACTACCTACCTGGTCACTTTTTTTTAATGTTTGTTAATCATTTAATCAAATTAAAATTCAATTTTTAAATTTGTACTAACTGAAGATATTTTACGGTCCCAAAACGCAAAAATTCTATTTTTCGTAGTCTTAGAGCTAAATTTATTAACTAATGAAAATCTTTTTAACGGCACAGCTAATTACACTTGGTTTTTAAATAAAAAATTTAAGTATTTTGATATCTTTACTTTTTTATTACCAAACCAAATACAATGACAATTTATTTCCCATCATAAAAAGTTATAATTCAGTGTTAAAAATTGCCTGTCCTAAATATGTTTACGAAAAAAAATTTCTGCACTAAGCCAACGATATACTGACGATACACAAGGCTTTGCGGATACAAAAAGTAAACTCCAGTTGAGCGAAAAAAAAAATCTTAATATCTTTTTTTTGTCGAGTCCACCCTTTCTAACCCTATAAAACTAGTGCTGACAGTAGCTCTTCTATGTACAAGCGGTAGAGCTCCACGTTTAAATGAGTTTTTCTGGAAATATTTGAGTTCGCCTTTTGTATCTGCAAAAAGTCATTATCTCCCTACTTTAAAAACTTAGTTCACTAATATATATCCACAGCTATTTGCACATGTGATGTAGATCTCCATTGCAGTTATCACCACAAATACTTTTGCTTGATAAAATAGCTTTTAAAAAATGCAAAGAAACATATTTTTAATTTGTTTTTATTTGAAAAAATTAAATCTACAATCATACTGACTTTTACATTAAAAGAAAAACACAAGCAAAGATACTTTCAAATCAATGATTCTAATTGTACATCTGACGTAAAAAAAAATCGTAAATACAACACAAACACTTGGAAATAAAATTATCAGGAATTTATTTTTATCCTAATTTAGTAGCTCAGTTTTCATATTAAAAAAAATATTAATTTTGTTTTTATCACAGTTAAATATATATTCCACTTGTTACATTCGAGATAGTGCCTGCACATTACCACTGAAATGAAAATGGATTCTGCAATCACAGCTGCCAATAATAATTTCTCTTAAAATTCAGCAGTCTTGACATATTATAATTTTAAAATTTCAAGTTTTAAGAATATGCAAATTCAACAAATGTGTCTAAAATATTTTTAATTCCATAGTTTAAAATATTAAAACCTACCTGCCATATGAAGTAATGATTTAAATTTAAATTACTAAAATGAGTGTGAATTAAGACATCTTAAAATGATCAGATAATTACAAAACCTGGAAATGACTAGAGAAACCAGGATTTTCGAAAGATCCTAATTTATCCCAAAAAGGAGTAAATAATAAATTTAAATATTAGCTGTCTCAATCCTTCTCAAAATTAAATATTTCCCAACACAAATTCAATTTAAGATGTCTAATTCCTACTGCGGACGAAACCATCTTGCAGCGAATGTCCCGAAAGATGACAGATCAACAATTTACGTTATAGGGAATAGCTGTCAATCGAGTAAAAATGCAGTGAAAAGGTTTCAAGATTCCACACAGAAGAAAAAATTATGGAATGTTAAAGAAATCAAATGTAAAATAATTTACAAAAAGTTCATCCGACAATATAACACATTACAGTCACGATAAAATACACAAGTTAGTGACAATTCACTACGAGTCTTTAACTTCACAGTTGTACTAACAGGAAGATATATATAAAACTTTAAAAACCAGAGCGAGCCAGTATCGCAAAAGTTTTTTCGGTAGGCACTGTCGTTATGCAAACTGTACAAAAAATATCACTTTATCAGATCAATTAGATTCAAGCCTCTGACATAACCAACTCGCCATTTTGCGGAAGCAGTATGGCAGAATAGGCATTTTTTTTTAGTCTATTCCATTTTGTTCCGATTTTAATATGCCAGGAAGCGGGAAGCTCTGTAGTAGAACAAAGCAAGGAAGGGGATCATAATGAGCATGCACTTGTTGCTCAGCAGGGAGGGAGCAGAATTCACACCATCCATAAGCTCGTTGCAACCGCTACTGCAATCTTGACCCTCGCACACATTGCACAGGCTGATTGCTTTGGGCTCGTAGAACTGTCTTGCACTTTTGGCTGCAAAATAAGATACATCTCAGTAAAAACTATATTGTGATGAAAGTTCCAAAAGTATACAATAGAAATCTGCAAGACGAAAAGATTTGTGGCTAATACAAAAACAAAATTTGAAAGGACTGTAACTGCATTTATTAACATTGATTCAATTGCTGTATTGTCCCAATTAGAGATAATGGTTCCTGGAAAGCAATGCTGGCGGTATCTACCATTGTTTCTAGCGATCAGACAAGTTGGCACATTCTTGGAGCTTGCCATGTACATGAAAAGTTATAATTAGAATAGTATTGTCATGCAAGTAATTAGGGTTTTATGGCTCAAGGTTCAAAAGCTGATAAGCTGCGCCAGTTGTCATGGAGACATGCATGGTGCAAGCAGTGTTCTTAACCCAAGAGGTCGAGACAAAATATCTCGTTCATCGAGATCTGCCTTATTTTTATTTATGACAAGATCAAAAGATCTGGTCTATTTTCTAATGACAAGATAATTCATCCATCAAGATACGATCAGTTTTGCTAATGAAGAAATACCACGTTGAGACAACCACCAGAAGGTTATTGGTTTTGGCTTTTAAGGGTACACTGGCTATATTTGGCCAAGCTGTGCCAAACACAAGACATCAGCCAAGTAAAAAGGTTGGGAAATAGAGTATTGGAATTAAAGCAAATCGTTTTTGTGTATCCCAGAAGAAGCCAAGTGTGTTGAAAAGCCTACACTGTGGTCCCACATGGGTGCAGTTGCCCAAAGGCCAATTATTTCAAATCGGGTATGATTGTAGTTAGGAATTCTAATTAATGCTGCACTGGAGCACCCCTGCGAGCCTATTGGCTACGGTCCTGGATCAAACAGGAAGGGAAAGATCCGATCAGGTATACTGGTTTTTTTAGGTCAGCATTGCATTGAAACATTTGATTCAAGTATCATATATCAGATCAGATAAGTGGTAATTATTCTATTGCATCAGCACAATGCTCTAGACTTATCTTTTGTCCTTCCTTATCCCAACCCTTGATTGGGTTATGGTTTTATGGCTCAAGGTCCATATATTTAGCCATGTGCAAACACTTGACAGCAACCCAGCTCTCAATCCCCTTGTTTAATTCAAGAGCTTGATACTTGTGTTCTGCTCTAAGGAACTAAAAATACTCTGAAAACGTACGAAACTATTACTTACATAGATCATAATAATCGTATACTTTCACTGGAACTGGTTTCTGATTAGCAACTTTGTGATTTCTATATGCAGGGACATTGACACACATCTCCTCATTATCAATCTATTAAAAGAAAATTGTGTTTATGAAAAAATATCAGATTCAAATAAATTTTACCCTACAATCAATTATGCTGATATTAAATTAGAACAAAATAATAATACAATGTTTAATGTTCACTTTTAGAACTTTGAAAGTACTTGTTTCTTTATTTTCTTTACATGAACACAGGAATTGCAATGCAATCCGATCCGATAAACCCAAATTTTTTAAAATTAAACAATCAAAAATTCAAACCCAACTTTAAAGTTGCAAAATCGTTAATTAAGCAATCGATTGTGACTTAATCGATTTTATATTTTTCAATCATCAGTTTGGAGAATTCTAGCAAAAATAATAAATTAAATTATAAATAATATTTTTTTAATAAAGAGGAATTAGAAAAGTAAATTCTGCAAGAAAATGAAGAAAGACCATTGCAAAAAGACAAACTTTAGAAAAGAAACAGATTTTGAGAAAATAATGACTTCAATGAAATGGAGTCAAAGGAAAATATTTGTCTCTTATGTACGACTACTTAATTATGGTTAAATCAACTGGTGTTGAAGCTGAGAGGGCCTTTTCTCGGCCACTGGTTATATTTGCATTATTAGTTCATTGAGAAGTAGGTTGGGGGATGACACAATTAATACGATTTGTTTCCTTAGATGGTTCTTTCAAAGTTTTTTTGGGTGGAAACTAGTAAGACTGATCATAATCAATCGTTTAATACTTACTACTAGCAGTACTAATAGTTACTATAATTGTTGGTGACTGATTTCCTACCTATGGATAATTATTAATAAAGTTGATTCTCTAATGCTAAAATAAACGTTTTGTTCGTCCATTTGGAATAATATCCTTTTAACTTACTTTCACTCAGCCGATTTTGGAAAAATACATACTGGTCAGATAGACGTATTAACAAAATTCCAATCCTGTCAGATCCAACCGAATTTCTGTCAATCTGGCCGGATTGCAATCCCTACATGCACAACCATGGAATTTCACAAAGTAAATGCATGTACAATGACTTTTCGGCTTTGAAGTATGCTGCCATATTTTTGCTACATTCCTTTAATCAATAAGCACTGCTACTAATATATCCAGTAGCACACTATTTTTTGGTAATCAATTGAAGTTTATTAAGCATCATTTTGAATATATTCCCCAAGTTTAACCAGAATACAAATTCATAAAAAAAATTAATAAAACCATATCAGTATCGAATAAATTTTCCTACAAACTTGCACAAAAAATGCAAGTTCATTTTTATATATTGTATGTGTATGTAAGTAAATATATTAACTTGTACAATATTTATTTGTGTAAGTATTCTCAAGAATAAACCAGCGAATATAATTGACAATTTTCAAATGTAAAATAATACAGGAATGCACAGTTAAATAATTTGTGATATAGCAACATAAATGTTAAAGTAGTAGCAAAAAGTCTTCTCTTAAAACCTATTTTAGTAGCTCAGATACAAAATCAAATGGCTGAAACAAAACAGACTAAACGTGTTACATTAAAGATCTTGCCAAGAAATTAAAATTCATGACAATCTAGCAGATTCTAATGTTTTTCTTTCATGTTTGCCACGACTTGGTGCCTTAACTCTGAAATTTGGTATTATTTAAGGGGAAAATCCGAAAAATATTTATTGTGTCCACTTTTAGTTTAAAATAAAGGAAGCATTTTCATTGACCTTGAATGAATTTTCCCCCAAAAGTCACCACAATTTGAAAAGATCTCGGCATTTGAAACTAATTTTGCTTGCTCTCCTAGTCGCCAAGGTCGGAAAAATAGTAGCAAGAAGTTGCCAATGGGAGAACCCTGTGATTTTAGTGATCTTTACTATCAAGTCATTAAATTAGTAAACAGACTTACCCTATCAAAATAGATAACAACGTTAGTGTCTCCTTCCTGTGTCTCAACTCTCTTGATTTTTTCTAATTTCCTAATCATAGGAAGAGTTTCGGTGTCAGCTTGGAATCCAGATGGAAGACCAACTTCCATAACAGCCATGTTACTTGCACCTTCTTCCTTGAAACTAAATTGAAATCACAACTTAAATATGCAAGTACTTGTACTACAATCAAAAAGATCATATTTACTTAGTAAATTATGCGAAGAGCATTGTAATACTCCTGGAATTACTTATAATTGCTTTTTTTTCTTCGAAACTAATTTGTATCAAGACTAGTTTTTTAAATTTCTAGTTACAAATTATTGGTTAATGTACATAACTAGTTTTAGAGCCTAGATATCTATTTAAAATGTAACCAAAAATGAGTTTGAGGTTCCTGAAATATGGCACTTGAAAATATGAATTTACAAATTAATATTATTAATTTGTTAATTGATATTAATTTGGAGAATTTATTGAAAGTATATGTATAGAAAACAATTTTTCAGAAGTAATGTTTGTATAGAGTAAAAACCTTTTAAATTACAAATACAATTTCTAACCTTGTGCAAATATCGAGTTCCATGTAATCATCTGTACTGCCTCTACCCAAAACCGGTTTCAAAACAAATGCTGGTTCCTTTTCAGTGCTTTCAATGTTGTAAGACCAAGTTACCTATAAAAAAACTTGAGATCTTAACATTTTCTCACATAGGGATAAAACATCGAAAGTAGCAAAACATAAGTGAAACAGATAAAATGTGCTAAGAATTTACACAAGGCTCGATTTGAGATACTCACTTGAATGATGCCAACACCAAATCCAGAGGCCTGAAGAGTTACAGATCTTGTTTCAGATGGAAGCTAGCAAAAGGAGAAAAAAGAAGTCATTAAAATCCATTTATAAACTTTAAAATAAACTATTTTACATGTGGACTTGGGAATAACACTCACAATGACTTTTTGAAGAACCATGGCATTATCGGAATTTATGGTCATGGATTTCTTCATTTCATTTGAGCTGTACGTGATATTAATGGAGATTGATGTTGAAGCAAGCCTCATCCCTATAGCTGCTAATGCTTGGATTCCAACTACAGTGTCCTATGAGAAAATACAAGAATTAGAACACTCACTTGAATCAGTAGAGTGCAATAAATGCAATTGCTAAGATATAAATTAAATTACTTTATTATTTTAAGTGTAATTAGTGAATGTCGTAAACCTTTGCAATATAAAGGGGTGCCTAGATGGTCAATGATGCTAATTGACGGAACCAATTGATCGTGTAAAATATGCAATTGTCAATCGTTCAGGCAGTTTCGCTCAAAACGGCAAACATGATGTATGCATTGAGCCAAACAAAAAGCAATTTTGTCTGGGAACTGGAGTTTGTGAAGCTTTTAATTACTTTGCATCATGATTATCCTGAGTTGTGGAAAGTTCAGTCAAATGAATATTTAAACAAAAGTATTGCTTTGCAAAAAATAGTTAATGTGTTGAAACAATACAAACCAGATTATACCGAGGAAAAATTACGACAAATTAATATTCTGCATACGATTCAGTATGTCGCAGAAAGTTTAGTAAATATTAGTGAGTAAAGTGGCTTCTCAGATTATACCAAACTTTGGACCAGTATATTTCCTCTTTACTTTCCTCTGATTGCAGACAGCCAAAGTCAAGGCAAGAAAGCCCAAATCTGAACTTGAAATAATTTTGAAAGTTAAAAACAACACGCCCCTTCGAAAAACACTGGTCGAATGAGTTTGACAGTTTAATTGAAGTTATATTGAAACACCTATCAATTGAAACCGTCAATCGCATTGACAATAATATTGATCGTCTAATTGCCGTTTAATGTACTGATTTTTGTCAGAGGTGCAATAAAATAAAGGTATGAATTGTTATAAATTTAATAAAGTATAGCTAGATTGTAAAATTCCTGCTTGAGGAAGAGTTATTAAAGTACTTTTTTCCCATGATTCTGATTGCAGTCTTTAACCCCAAACATCCAATAAAATATATTCATAAACATGTCTTGCAATAGAATCAGAAGAGCTGAATGAATATTGAAAGACTGGATACCTGTGTTGATGAATAGCCGCCATTTTCATTTTGCTGCGAGATGAGCCACCTTAGAATAGGCAGTGATCCAGCAACATCGCCTCGAACTGAATAGGTCAGGAGGGCATAGGCAGTCATTTCAACATCCTGCGACTGAGGTATATAGTATGAAGAGGAATCTCTTGGTTTTTGCCAGTGAATGGTATCAACTGAAACAATGCAAAAACACATTTAAAATTCGACAATATTTACTCTAATTGTTATCTAATTTATATGGATCTGGAATAAAGAATATGTAGATTGCCCCCTTATATTACAGGTTTTTTAAGTTCAAAGGTACAAACTTTACAAAGTTTTGATAGTTAATTTTGAAAAATTGCAAGGTGTCTAGAAAACCTAGATTCTAAGCAGATTAATGAAAACTTTCTTACTAAAATTGCACTCAAAACAGAAAACATGAAATTTTCTAAGGAATCAAGACAAACGGAATTAATAGTTAGATAATATGAAGACAAATCTCTCAAATAACTGTAGTAGTGAAATGCTGTGGTGTTAAACTGCATTTTTATCATTTTTTTTTTAATCAAACAACTTTTGAAGATCGAAAATTTCTAAAAATTCAACACTCAACAAAATTTTAGGTAAGGTTGACAAGATTCTCACATTTTTTTAGTGCAATTTATTTCTTCAGAAACATTTACGTATTATCATATTTAAAGAGAGAAAGCCTTCTGCAAATGAAACATGAAAGCTTGTCTGGTTATTAACAGTTCAACATTCAGTCAAAATGAGTCGAACAGTAAAAATACAATGGCAGGCTGAACATAATGGGGCAGGTTCTCTGATCAGTAAGTGTCATGGGTATTGCCATTGCGAAGTCTTGTCAGGTGTACTTCATTTTTGCTACTCAAATTTGCAGTGCTGAATCCTTTAAGATGGTTGTATCGTTGATGTCTGCTGCAACGCCTGCCCTCTTGTTTCCGGGTATACCTACATATCCAGGTATCCAACAAAGCATGATTTTAGATTTAAAAATATATTTATTGTTTTGAGTACTAAAGGACGACTTTTTACTGAAATATTTACAAGGGCCTCAATGCTGCTCTTTAAATCAGTGTATACTATCTATTTTTGTAGGGATGCTCTCCAGTGCTAAATATAAGGCATATATTTCTAATGTAAGGACTGAGCTGCAATGTTGTAATTTCCTGACAACAGTTGTTTCAAATACTGCTGCAGCACCAACGTGCGTCAAAAACGCTTTGATCCATCAAAAAATACTTGTTTAAATGACAAAAAATGCTGTGAATAAAATTGCAAATAGTCTGGAGTGGGTAATTTGGTCAACAGTATAAAATCTCTAACATTAAAAAATTACTCCAAGGTAAAGGCTCGTTTTGTCTAGGATATACTAGACTGTCAATTTTTAAAGAATGTATTATATTTCTATCAACTATAAGTGAATTGAATTTCTTTTAGTTTCAATATTTGATTTTATATTGCATAAAATCTTTTTAAGCATATTCTTTAAATTTTACTCACCTCCTCTAGTAGATAAACTGAGGAGTTTCTGTAAAGCCACATCCTTCTCACCATGATCCGACAGGTGGAATGCATACGTTACGATTGACACAAAATATGGATCCTGAGAATTCTTTAATTCCCGCAATAAGAATTTTGTCGCTTTGTCCATCTCTTGACCAAATGTTTTCTGGGCCTAAAAACAGGGTTAAGAGATTTAGTTTCAGGGTTACAGACTTCTTAAAAATTGTTAAATTCCAAAGGATGGTTACTCACTTGGTTTTCCAAGAAGGCCAAGAGAACGTATGCTGTCAAAGCATTTTTCGCACCTGAACCACCCTGTAAAAGAGAAAATTAAAACTGAACATATTGACTACAAGGAATGATGAAATTTAGTTTAATTCAGATTTCTGTCTCCATTTCCAGTTCAGGTAGTCTTAAAGTGAAAACTAACTATGAGGGAAGCCTATTCAAGCATCAGTTAGTTTCTCTGTATTAAAAAAATATTACCACAGCCACCACTGGATTGAAAACTCGCTGTTTTGTGCTCGATTCTTATATGGTTTCCCGAGGAAGTACAGATCAGAAAATTACAAAATTGACATGGTTTGTACAAAATTGTACAGAGAACAAGACAAATAAAAAAAAAATTCGATGCGGCTTTTAGTTTAGGGTTTATTAAATGCCAAAGTTGAAAGAGCAAAATTTCTAATGCGAGTGAGCAAAATACAAATTTTCAGTCTCCAGCCATGATTATTTTTTTAGAGTACCTCAAAATGTGAATTTTTGCAGGACATCGAGTTTTTAGAATTTTTAAATTGGTTCCTGTTACCATTTTTTTTAAATTCGGGACATTTTTGTTACTGTTTTTTAAAACTGTCATATCTATATCTTATTATTATTAGGTTTTTAAAATTGAAAATTTCACAGGGAACCTTAGAATATCCTTTAGAAATTAGTTAATAAATAAATTCGATGCTATCAAAAGTTGGTCACACAAATTTCGGGACTTTTAGATCGTAATTTCCGATACACATCTAAAACTGTTACATATATGTAGTTTGATACTATTAGTTTTAAAATTTGAAAATATCACATAAAAGCTTAGAATGCACTCTTTCTTGTGGTATAATTATTTTAAAAATTGGTTCATAAATAAATTATATGTGAGGAAAAGTATAATTTAGCGAAAGTGTACAAATTGCTAATCGCGTGCAGAAGGATTGGTGAAACGAAAGGTTGCATTTTTAACTAACGGGTTTGCCAAATATCAATTTTATTGCAGCTACAATCACCATAGCAACAATTTTTTTTTTAATTTCCATAAAAACTCACTGTCCCGTCTGGCTCGGAGTCCAAAAGGCTGAACTTGTTTTTCCCCTCGATTCTCATACGGTTTCGCTTAAAAGTACACATCCAAACATTTCGAGATTAACATGGTTTATTCAAAATTGTACAGGGAACAAGATCACAAAGGTTTTTTTACTTATGTGGCTATTAGTTTAGGGTGCATTGTGTTAAAGTTAAAAAAAACGAAATCACTTGTGAAAGGAGTGGATTGCGTAGCAATCACTGGGGGCTTGCAAACGTTAGCGAGCAGGGGACGATGCCCTCGCTGTGACGTCATGGAAAGGGAAAGATTCACGATCAACACATAACTTTGAACTACGGTCAGATGATGAGGCCTCACCTAAGTTGGCATCCCATTTTCCTAACTTCTTTGCTACACCAACATGGACATTAGAGGCAACAGATTTGACATGCACCAGTCAACATTGCACAGGATGGTCGGGTTGGATTCGAACTCGCTATGATCCGGTTGCTAATCTATCACTCTTCCAACCAAGCTTTTGCGACCGTTTGTAATCTTAAGATTCCTGGTTATTCAGGTGGGTAGCAAACGAAGAACCAGTTTTGCTCACCAAGAGCACTTATTCCTGGGCAAATAAAACTATGAATTGTTGAAACTGCTTTGCATCTGCATAAGAAACAAGTTTCCATCCTATATTTGATCTAATCTTAGGTTGAGAAAAGTCTCAACAAAATTTAAATTTGGGAAACTTTGCAAATTCAAAGCTGCCATCCATTGCATAGTTTTATATTAAATTGTAATGATAATTTTATAATTTACCGAATTATAATTTTATGGTGAAATTAATTGTATTTCAGAACTTTGAAGCATCTCAAAAAATAATGTAAAACTAATACGACTCGCGGCATAGATTTCCTAAAAAAATATTAGCTAACAGAATGACTGACATCTTCCTATAAAAGTTAAAGCTCAAAACATTGTGTTGTATACATTACGAATTAATTATACTAACCTGCATAGCTTTGTGGTGAACTTCACCTGGTTCATCAAAGGAACCATCTGCTTTCTGTCTCTTGGCTAACCATTCCAAAGCAGATGTAATAACATTCTCATCTATTTCCATAAATTCCTTAGCTTGGTGGAAAGAGCGTACTACAAAGGCTGTTAACCTGCAAAATAATATTTCATTTCAAATACCGAAACTCTAGTTCATTAAACACTTTTTTAATGCGGCCTAATATTTTAATACTTGATTAAAAGAAAAATATCTTAGGAACTTGTGAGCAATTTAAGTTTTTTAATCCAGGCATTTATTTGAATCTAGAAAACATTACAACAAGCAAAATAGTTTTTACACCCCAGTTTACATGCATCAAAATGATTCTTACCATGTGCTTCCATTTTTATCGTTATTTCCAAAAGCACTGAATGATCCATCATTTCTTCGGTACGTTAATTCTCGCTGGTAACCTATAAAAAATAATCTCTCAATTGTATGAATCGCAAACCGAGATATACTTCATCTATTAATATCAATTTTTAAAAACTCTGCCCTTTAATGCTTTACATTTTCAAAATTAATTTGATACAGTAAAACAGTTGCAAGAGTTGTGCATGGTATTGATCTTAAGTGCAATTCCAGTTCTTTATTGTAGTATACACATACCACTTAGCTATCCATTAATAATGTATATCAAGTTAGCTTTAGGTTATACAAATTTGTTTTAGATTAATCGACAATTCAAAAATAATATTTCACTATAAAACGTTTTTCTTTTGATTCGAGTCATTGAGAAATAACAAACATTTTCAATCTCCACACAATAGGTAATTTTTAAATGTAATTATAAATACAATACAGTGAAGCAATGGAAATGCAAGGAAAGTTTTACTGACATAATACACCAGAGAGGAATCCAATTTGTGCCACCTACAACTCGCAGGTTACTAGGGCAATGGCAAACCTAATGAGCAAGACTGGGCCCCTCCAAGTATTTTTGGCAAAGTTACAATATTTTAGATAAATAAACCACAACAAAATGCCTCTTAAACTCACCACTTTCCATGAAGTTCATGGATTTTTTCTGGATTGCTGGAGTCAGCCTATTGACCCTCTTCAAATACTTGCTTATTACTATATTGGGCACAAAATTTAACATGTTCTGTTCACCACATCCTTGAGGCATTCTGAGCAATGAATCCAAGTTGTTGACAGTTGGACCGAGTAAATCACCTAGAATTGAAGAAATGAACTTATCAGCCCCAGCTAGATAAAAAATCTCAGGACGAAACACAGCATTTGCTGTAAATTAATTGAATTCATGTAACAGTACATCCAACCTTGAGAAATTAACATAAAATTCTTATTAAAAATTAAGAATAACTCAAAAGTTTAGTAAATTAATAATCCTTCCTCACCTATTCCAGATAGAACCACACTTGTAGATCCAGGAACTGCATCTTTAGGTACAGATATTGCCACTGTCTGTTCAACTGATTTTGAGTTGGAGTCTCTCAAATCAACCAAGACCGCTTTATTGAAAAATTGAGGTGCTCCTTCAGGCTAAAATAAAATAAATGCATAAAACTTTTTTTTTTTTAATATTTTTTCTAGAAACATCAAGACAAATTAATCTGTTAATAATTAATTACTGTTCATGTATTAGTGGGTTTTCAAGAGTAAGCTTCAATCATAAGTTCTGGGAAACAGCTTTTAAATATATATATTTTATACAACCTAATTTTTTAACATTTAAGAGCAGGGTGTAAAAAAATCATGATTTTTTTTAAAAAAATCAATTAATCGGATTTATTTGATTTAAATCGGATTTATTTGATTTAAATCAAAAATCGGATTTTTTTTTTATTTAAATTTCTGTAGGGGCTATACATTTGTTGAATAAAAAATTGAGTTTCTGACATGACATGTAAACCAATATTTATTTGAGTAAACCATCGGAATTTTTGATATGGTAAATTAATATTTATTTTACTAAAAATCATTGTGTGTTGCATGGTAATACATTTAAAAAATGAATTTTCAAAACAAGAGCAAAAGATAAAACATTTGTTTAACTTTAAAACACAAGTTGACATCCTACATAGTTTTTCTTGAGTAAATTATCACAAATGTATCCGTAAGTGTAAGTGAGACCTAAATTAGTCTGATTAAATAAATATTTGTTATGGGTCACTACTCTTAAAGTGAAAGGCGACTGTTTCAGGATGCATTTTGCAAAATAAAAGATGTTCATAGTATTTAAACTTTCATCCTTTCAAATAGAAAGCTCAGTTGAATTTTTTATTTAATAAATTATTAATCACATTAATTGTATTATTTTGTATTTATGTCTCAATTAAAAAGAAATAGTTGAAAAAGCACTATAGCTAAGCCTTTGGTCAATCAATTAAAGGGGTAACTAGTAGTTTAGGCCTACTTTGTGGGGATTTTTTTTTTTTTTTTTGCCGTCTTGACATTTACGTAGATGTAGGCCTACTGCTTTATTGTTTGTAACATAAAATTACGCATGAACATTGTAAAAACTTTCAAATAGATGTCAACTTATTTTTTACTTTACTGTTTGGCAGAATCCCTGACTCAACACTCAACAGATTACTTAGTCCATAGACACCTCAGATTATTTGGAAGTGTCCAGTGCCAAACATTTTTTTTTAAAAGCTCATCAGTATGAGGTGTAGCCATTAGTGCTTAAATCCCCATGAGTGAAGAAAGTTCAAAGCATTTGACAAATTCTGTGATTTTTCTAGGGTGTATTTACTTAGTTATAAAAATGTAAAATTGGTTGTGATTTAAATCAATGATTTTTTTTTAAATATCATTTGATTTAAATCATGATTTTAATCGTTGATTTAAATCAAGTGATTCAAATCTTGACACCCTGTTTAAGAGATTTTGCATTTAGAAATAGGATATTTGTTACTAGCTTCATAATTTAGAATTTCAAGTAAAATTTAATATAAGCAAAAATAAATCAAATTAAATTAATTCCATGACAAGTTTAAATTTTTAGTATATTTGCCATCAGATATAGAATTACATATTTATATATGCATTACCTTAACTAGAAGTTTTCGAACAACAGAATCACCAGCAGTTTCAGTAAGAGCAGATACTTTCAAATCAATGTAACCCAACTTTCTAGGTGTAATTAGGAATAGAACAGATATACCATCTTCTCCTGGCACCTGTAATTTGAAATGAAGTTGAAAAATCACTTCAGAAGAATGTTATCAAGATTTTCATTTAAATTCTTAAAACTGCCATTTCAATATTTGTTTTATATTAAATTGGCCTAATCAAATGAAACATACTTCTACAGATTTCATCATTTTGGGTTGAGTTCCAGCCATTTCCTTTCCAGCTACAGTAAACTCAAAGTCTCCATTTCGATTTTCCAAGGTCACGTCGGCCTGAAAGTCAAAATCTCAATTACTGAAAAGTTTATAAAAGTATTCATAAAAGCCCATGGTGCAATTAATCTCAAATAATAAAGTATTTTTAATTAAAACTTCCAAACCAATAGAAAAGCGACCACAAATTCAATTTGATACAACCCCAAATAAATCACATGCAATGATATAATTTCATAAATACAAATTTTAATATTAAGACAAACATAAAAGTAGAAAGGACATTACCTTTACAGGATTCTTGTTGTAATTGAAGACAATGACCTCAAGATACAAAGACTCAGATCTGATGATAGAGTATGGCAAATTCAACTTCACAAAAAATGGTCTGAAGACTGTAACCTAGCAATAAAAGTACAGTAGTACAAAAAGAACTATGAATTCAGAACATTTAACAAGCACGATAATTTGAAAAATAGATAATCATTGTTGCATTTAAATACCTTTGAAACATCCGAGGCTATTCCTAACCCATTCACTTGATCCATTGCAAATGCACTGATAACCCAAGATGTTATAGTGTCGGGAACAGTTTTCGTCACGGTCAATTTTCCGTCATTTCTAAAAATAACCATAAACTTAAATCACAAATTTTTATCCATATAAAAATGGAAGAAAATATTAAAACTGTTGAGCATTTTAACAAAATAAAGTCAAATGAATTTACCCAGCAGGAGCGAGATCCCAGATCCATGTTTCCGGGAAGTGCTTGCGCACGCGTGGTTTTGAGCCTCGTCCATTTCCGTGGTTGTAGGTCATCGTGTCTACGGCATTCAACTCGTCATCCAGACTTTCGGCCATGGGATTGTATGATCTGTACATAACTGGAAGTTTCCACAAATTAACATCAAATGATTTGATTTTACAAAAACTAAATGTATACAGGTACTCTTCACTTGAGGTTTGGTCTTTTATGGCACAAAGATTTGGTTAATTGCACCAAACACAAGAAAAAGTTTAGTAAAAATGCCATGAAATGGAAAATGGTATCAGGCAATAGAATGGGATGAAAAATGGGTGATAAAAAGTTTGATTATGAATCACGAGAGCAGGGCCTGCGTTTACGGTAGATAGTAAACACCATGGGAAGAAAAGATCAATGAAACGGCTCATATCTGAAACCCATACACACCGAAAGGTATTTTAATTAACATCACACTAGAGCAATACAATGGGCTATTGGCCATGGTCTGGAATCAACTCTTGAAGGGAAGGATCAAGGACAACACCACATAACTTTCAGGGTTCCCACGGGTCAGGGAAAACTTAAAATTATCAGAGAATTTAATGTTGTTAAAAAAATCAGGGAAAATTACGAATTTTAGTCTAAAACCTGGGAAATTGCCTCAACAACCTGGAAAATGGTTGATCCTGGCTTCTCAGATGCTTTAGAGAACAGTATCCAATGAGATTTGTACAGTTTCGTATCACTTTATTTTATTAATTGAATTTTTCAACTGATTTAAAAAGGAACACCTAAAGAATTTCGTTTCGTCCACTGGCTTAAATTGAAAATTTTCATGCTTATGATACATTTAATAAAATGATTTAAGTCAAATATGTTGGATTATTTGAATAAGTTATATTGATGCAAAATTACTTGTGCTTTGTGTATTAATTTTTACATTGTATAGTTCTTAAATGGGTTTTTATTATTGGCTATGAATGCTAAATTATCTTGGTTTTCCACCTTAAAAATGCTGTGAATCACTTAAGTATGACCTGTTATTTTGTAAAAATGTGTCTGGAAATCCTGGAAAAATCTGGGAATTTTATTTCTGAATTAGGGTGGGAACCCTAAACTTTGGACAGATGACAAGGTTACACTTGAGCTGGCGCTTCAGTTTACAAACTTCCATACCAGGCCAATACGAGGAAATTTGAGGCCACGACAGATTTTAAATCTGTTGTGTTAAATCATTTCCATCATCCTCCACATACATAATGGTCTTTGACTGGATTCAAACTCGCAACCCTCCAGTTGCTAGTCCATTACTCTTCCAACCAGTCTACTTTGGGTCTGTGAAGCCTGTACGAAGGAGATGTGGCCCCGAGAGCTCAAATGGAGAATTTCGCATGTGGTTCCGTCTGTCTTCCGACACTGGCAAAAGCAACTGGGGTTTAACTTAACAAATTGGATGACAGAATGTTACGATTATGTTCTATTGGTGATTACTGCACCTTGCTAACCATGCACATGTCCTTTTCTATTATCATTACTAGCAGTGCCCAAGTTCTCAAGAGTTCCTTAAAACAAACTAGTTAACACTTTCCTTTATTCAGAATTAATACAATCAAGCTCATTGTCTGTTGGGGCCAATTCGCTAATCATAGGAATAAAACTCTGCCATTAAGTGAGGAGTGTCTGTATATACTTATTTAATTTTAATTAGAACTTGCTGCACCACAAATGCTCCTAGAATTAAATTATAGTAGTATACTTACTTAGCTGAATGTAACGATATACATGTCCATTGGTTAGAACTACCACACCAGAGTCCTGGAAAATAATTTTAATTTAGTTTTCAATTAATCAAACTCTGCACACATTCAAATTAACAAAAATGCAATCCTTAAATTGTAAAATAGAATTTAATCAACTATCAGGAATCTAGTTTCATCTGTTTTGACTTTTAACTATTGACTAGATTAAATTTTATTGGAAGATTGAACAGTTTAATCTTTGCATTTGTAACATTTTAAATTTGAAGAAAACGATATTTTTCCAAGTTAAATAAGAGAAAAAAAATGGGATGGGGAGATGTGCGTTGCCATTTCATAAACATCATTTTCTATCCTATGGCTAATTAAAGCCTGCATTTCATCTAAAGAAACAATTCCAGGTGTTTTAATTATTTGAACAAAACTAGTTGCCATGCATATTTGGATATACTATAACCTGTATATTTAATGACTAGGGCAACTTTTTTTGTTGCAGTAAATATAGGAAAAGTTGCATTTATGGAAATAAAGTTGCATTTATGGAAATAAAGTTGCATTTATGGAAATAAAGTTGCATTTATGGAAATAAAGTTGCATTTATGGAAATAAAGTTGCATTTATGGAAATAAAGTTGCATTTATGGAAATAAAGTTGCATTTATGGAAATAAAGTTGCATTTATGGAAATAAAGTTGCATTTATGGAAATAAAGTTGCATTTATGGAAATAAAGTTGCATTTATGGAAATAAAGTTGCATTTCTTTTTGATAGACTAAATTCTAAAATGAATTTTTTTATTTTTTACGAATAATTTAAAATACATTGACAATTTTAGTTTTGTACCACAGTATTATAATACACACTGAAATAGAGAAGAACGTTGAATGGCCAATCCTTTGCCAGTAATTTCTTTAACATTGAAAACCTGCTACAGCCGCTGTCATATAATGTGCTGTATCGAATAGTAGAAGCGCAAAATCCTTTCGCTCAACATTCAGAGATTTTAAAATGTCATCTACAAGGCGAACAACATATTGATGATCGATACTCACCTCACAAACTCTTCAGTCGATTACGCAAGTTTCATCTGGATTATCAAGAGTGCCAACCAATGGTTTAAAGTACTTACTGCCATTTATTTCACTTTCGTCTGTTCGGACGAACACATTCTTTTCATGAACTTGTTTGACTCACAATGCTTCGTTGTTGGCAAGATCAGACACATGTGATCGAAGGGATGGTTCAGAGGGGAAAAAAGGAAATTGTTATTTGATGTCAATTAATTTTAAGCTATATTTTAAAAAGTTGCAGGTGGTTGTATTTATGCAAAAAGTTGCATTTATGTTGCGGTTATAACTCACTATAGAAATATATCACCATGTAGGAGGAATTTCGGTTTTAGTACTTTACATGCAGCGTAGAACGCGTGAAAAAAAGTTGCATTTGTTGCAAAAAGTTGTTCTTATTAATGACTTAATATGTATCTGGAAGCTGGGTTAGAGGACTAAAGAGGTTCAGACCCCAGGGATGGGTATTATTGTTTCTAATAAAAAGAAATGCACATACATCAAAAACTTCATGAGCAGTTGCTGACCCAGGCCACCACAAAGAACGCTTCTTGCGATAAAATGGCGTATAACGATGTTTCTTTTTTCCTCCATCATAAGTTTCCAGCTCAGTAATGACCTGAAATAACATGCACATTAATTTAACACAATTGGATACCATAACCGATCCAACAATCTTCAGAATGCAAGACAGATTATTCAAGTTTACTATAAAAATGTGTGGTTGTAAAGGAATGCAAAATTATTATGAAAAATTTAAAGCAATTAAACATTTAACAAAGCTTTGAACACAACTTTTTATTTTAAATGATACTGTCTAAACCAGGGGTGGCCAACCTGTGGCGCATGCGCCAAATGTGACGCATTGGATGAAAACAAGTGGCGCATTGCATTCTTTCGCCTACTTATTCTTTTGAAGTAGGCGCCATAACTGAATCCAATTCATACTTTCAACATCAGAGTGCTCTCAGTTCAATTCATACAGCCTTCTTACTCATAAATTTGTCGCAATTATTTAAAAGCAAATCCATTTTTGAAAATGAAATTTGATAAACAGATCTGATTTTTTCAAATCAAAATGGCTTTTGACCTGATAAATTACTGTGAACATTAAAAAAACCCAAAACAAAGAAAATGTGCACAAAAAAAAATTGTTGTGGAACGACATACATACACAAACAAACTTTTTCATCCATAAAATTTATTAAAAGCAAAACGATTTCGCGAATGACCTTATTCAAATTTGAAGAATTCTCTTCTGCTCTCAGTAACAAATTACACACCAGTACATTAACTAATTTAGTTTCCCCTAAGTACAGCAGATCCTACCCCAATCTTAAATGTAAGAAAGTAGAATAGGTGCGTAACATATGGCGCATCTGAACTCTTATGTGAAATAAAAATGGTGCATGGTATGTAAAAGGTTGGCCACCCCTGGTCTAAACTATATTAAGAGTAAAAATATTATACTTTGATGAGATTACAAACTAAAACAATTAATTAGAAAGTTGGTATTTAAAAATATCGTTCAAGCATAAGGGAAGAGGAATTGTCAAGTCAGAAACTTCATTCTTTTAAATCAAGCAAACATTAACTCAACAAAAATGATTAAGAAATCTCTTCAGATACTAAATTTTATATCACACATTACTTAACAGAAAAAGAATAACTTACATCACTTTGGGTGATATCATTTCCAGACTTCAGAAGTAGAACGCTTTGGTCAATTCCAAGAAGGCCGACTAATGCATTTGGTCTTGTTACAACAGATATATTCACTGGAGCGCCTGGCTTAGTTTCTTTTACATTGGTGCCTACACTCACCTAAGAATAATTTTCATGAATTAAATTTTTTTAAATGAAAATTCTCTTCTGAAAAATGAAGACAGTGTATCATAAAAAATGAATAACTAAAGAGAAAGGAATGGATTAAATTACTCTTTAAAGAGTGTGGTCGAGGAAATAGTTTGGAAGATAACCTGTATATTAGAATCCATCTTCACGTTTGCATCTCCTTGTACAGTTATGATTTTTTTTTGCCATATTGTCACCTCAGGTGACCCTCTTACCTCCCAACATATGTCAGGTTGATAAGGTCGCCCACGGATAAGTGAGGAGTGCAAGCACTCTTGATTTACAGCATTAAAAAAAGACCCTCGTTGGGGGGTCCTAGTAAACGCAGTTGGTGCAGGGGTCTTTGGGGACTGGAGATGCCTTGGCCGTAGTCTCAGTAACCCTTAGTTTAAATCCTGTTG
This sequence comes from Metellina segmentata, assembly GCA_947359465.1. Classification (NCBI taxonomy): domain Eukaryota; kingdom Metazoa; phylum Arthropoda; class Arachnida; order Araneae; family Tetragnathidae; genus Metellina; species Metellina segmentata. Next base: position 124,609,295 of record OX375877.1, on the reverse strand, counting down.
GTAGAAAGAAATAAGAAAGAAAAACTTCACCATTGCGTTCTTGTGTCCGTGTCATCCCGGCCCCGTTTGCCTCGACTAACTTGGCCTCAGCTCCATTGTTCCCTCCCCCCCCCCCTGCGTTACACAACATGAAAACACAATTGGAGAATAGTAAATGAGCTTACATGAGGGAAAACGTTCACAATCTTTAACACTATAATATGTCACGAGCCGTGTTCCTGCCAGTCTTTTTAAGTCATAAACAAGTGGAGTAGTCATGCTTTTGTGATTGGCCTCAGTATGACATCACAAGTATAAATGGATTTGGTCATAATATTATGGCCAACCATCTAGTTAATACAGTATTAATTTGTTTATGGCAATCATTCTATTGAGGTATTTATGCTAATTTTTAAATGTACATAAAGTTTTTTCTTTCAGATTATAATTTTTTTTATACTTTGGTAAGAGATGCACCTATGGTTTTTCAATCTTTGTTTCTTTTCAGTATAAAGTTTTACAGCTTAAAATTAATAAATCTTAACTTTTTGAATCTTTGAAATTTATTTTTACTCCACATATCACTGAGCACTTTGCTTCCTCATTATACATGGGTGATAGTTTAGTTAGTCTAAAAGAATGTTGCGCCAGAACACAATAGCTTATTACTGGTCAGGGGTCAATCCCAATGGGATAGATTGAGGGCAGCACCTATTCATTTTTAACCATGGTCAGCAGGGATCAAAATCTGAGCTGCCACCCCATTTCACACAATACCAAGGTAAGGGCAATTTAGGCTACAACACATTTAACGTGTACCAGCCCTTGCATACATGCCATTCTTTGTTTGGAACTCAACCCTCTGGTTGCTAATCTGCTACTCTTTCGATCAAGCTACAAGGGTATATCCCAAGGGTGTAAAATCAACTATTGAATATAGCTGATTTTACACCCTCAGGATCTAGTACAAATCAATGTTATATTCAAAATAAATAAAAGTTTAATTTATAAAATGTAATGTTATGTTTAATAGCTAAAATAGTATCACATAAAATGCAAAGCAATTAAGAAAGATTCCATATATGGACAATTGAAGAGACCATTGTGTAACCATTAAACATAAAAAATTATTTATCCTTATAGAATACAAAATGTCAGTTTCCAGCAATTGAAATTTACTTACAGGTGTCCTGAAGACTCCAGCAACATCAAAATTCACTGCATCAGCGACTATTTCAGTGTTTTCAGATCGGACATAAAACACCACTACTCTAGCTTTTGGTGCCATTTTGTGCGTAACAGGTATAGAAAATCTGTATGTTTTCACATTTGGGACATCAATTGCATTAGCAAGCACAATATCACCACGTCCTAGCACCTGAAAAACATACCATTTTGTTTTTACACTTTCATAATGGTTAACTTCAATTTGAAGTGTCAAAACTTTAATCCTGTATAGTTGTGGAAACAAATACAAATCTACTTTTTAAAATCTTTAAGAGTGCCTTAAAAATAAAAAGACATTAAAAATTTTAAAATCAACTGCCTTTATATTTTAGTTTATGTCCTCAGTTTCACATCTAAATAAAGATCAATATAAATCATTTGAAAAATTGTTAAGTTTTTTTTTTTTCAATTCTACTTTGAACTTCATAAAATTTTATAGCTCGGAACAAAGAATGTGAAACCTGAGCAAAACACAACTTCTATACCATTAATGCACACAAAAAGAAAGAATTTGAGCGTAATAAATTTCAAGATAAACTGCTAAGAATTTATATGCAACAGATTTATTTAATGCGATGTTTTTGATAATCATATCTAAAGCTAGACAGGGTAGGTAGTTAACTTCAAACTGGAGCAACAAAATGGGCTATTGTAGATAAATTTGGATCCATCCCAAAGGAAAAGATTTGAACACCTCGTCATTCTGAACCATGGTTAGGTTATAAAGTCAACATCTAAGCTGTCAACCCACTCTCCAAACTTACCTATCGTGTCACATGAAGACATTAAAAGTAAGATAATTTAACATTTGCCAGCCCCCACATATATGAGGGTCTGGTAGAATCTAGTTTCAATTTTGTAACCTGATTGTACTAATGCACTACTCATCCAACTAGGCTATCATGGCTCCAAAGTTAGAACGTGAAAATCAGTCGAAAGAATTTTTCTTCCTTCATTAAATTTCCAAAGAAATATAGAGACCCATAACTGTTTATTGCATGTAATTTTAAAGTTTGGTATATGTTGCTCTTCCCTTTCTTTTGGCTTGAATTGGATTTCAAACCTCTACAAACATACACTTTCAGACCAGGACTCTTAACCCAAGGCCTACTGGTTCAAGGATCAAGACTGCTAACCACTCAGCTACCAGGCTGTATATTTTATGCTAGCAACGTAAAAAGATTCTTTAAACTATTTTCCAATTACTTTAACAGTAAACACTACAAAACAAAACTCATATTCAGCAATTTCTGCCTTTGCATTTGAATTAATTTGAATTTTTATTCATAGTTAAATAACTTACCTCATAAACTAAATGTGATATAGGCTCAGTGGCATTAATCTCAAGCTCAACCTCTTTATCAACGGTTGGATTTTCAGTTCTCAACAAAACTTGAATGAAACTGTTGCTGGGAGACATGGCTGTTTCAATGTTATCCAAATGGTATTCGAAGCCTCTGAACTCTGCCGTCATACTCAGAGAGGACGCATTAGTGTTAACTGGAGGGTAGAAGTCCACACTTAACATTCCATTGCTAGGAACTGCGATACGGCGAGATTCCCAGTCTTTGTCATCGTAAGTGTAGCCATACCTTAACACTATTTGATCTCCATTAGTTACCACGACAGGTGTATCATCCTGGTAGCAGACTTTCAACTAGAAAGTTAAAACACAATATAAAATTCCAGTCAAATCAACAAATTCTCATACAATTACTACAGATACAAGTATGAAAAAATGGTAAAACGGTAAAGATATGAAGAAGTGTCATTTGATGTAGAACACTTCTATTCTTCAAATAAGGTGATAAGATGTAACCAATGCACTAAAACAATTTGAATCTAGAATGGCCTTCTGGCTCTCAGTTTATCAATTTTGGTAGGTAGTTAATTAATGTCACACTGGAGCAACACAACAGGCTATTGCTGACAGTCTGGGATCAATCCCCAAGGGAAGGTTCAAGAATAACACCACTTAATTTTGAACCACAGTCAGATGACAAGGTGAACACCTGAGCTGGCATCCACTCTCCAACTATCTATGCCAACACAAGGACATTTGAGGTCATGGCAGATTTAACATGCACCAGCCTCCATGTGCGCTAGCCTTTATTTGGACCAAGATTCGGAACTTGCAACTCTGATGTTACTCTTCCAAATGGAATGTGGCCCAATATCAGTTTTGGATGGGTTTTTTTGGGGCACAAGGGCTACGATTGTCCAAACTGCACCAAGCACAAGACAAGCAACAGAGAGTTAACAGTAGTTAGTTGTTTTGGGGTTCAAAGACCATATTTGGTCAAGCTGTGCTAAACAAAAGAGACTAAGTAGAGTATGTCAAGGAAGGGGGGGGGACAAGGGAATAGAGTTGCGAGATGAAAGCAGAAAAAGATAGTATGGGACCCCATACACATCTTAAAGGAGACAAGCACCTGAGGGCTTATCAATTTTGAAAGCATTAGCAGTGATATTGAGCCTCAATTAACCCAAAATATCATCTATGTGACTGTCATACATATTGTTGCTTGTGAAAAGCTTAACATTCTGAAGAGTATTTGACCAAGATCACCTACATGTATCCCCAAGCCTTAACTAGTTTATTATTTGAACTCTACTCTATCAAATTCATTTAACTTTTCAAATTGGCAAGTGTAATTATAAACAAGCAACATAAAGAATAGCATGAAAGAAACAAGTTTCCCAGACAGCAAAAATTTCAATGTGTATGTTTAACATTGTAATACACATTTTCATAACTGGAAGAGAAACTCTGTTCTTTCAAGATGAGATAATATCATTCAATTCTACTTGAAAATTAACATATTTGCTAAATACAAATACAAGAAAAAACACTTAGTTTCATTAAAATTCTGTATCAATTCAAATCAAAATGCTTTCAAACAAATTCTCTTTCTAATCTGCACACAAAAATATAATTTAAGAAAACTTCTATTGAAAAGTATACTTACATGAGCAGTGTATTTCAAACCAGGCTTGAAAGATTCTGAAGATTTGACAAGCTCTACTTTAATATCCCGATCATACATCTTAAGTGTACTGGTGGTATTGTATTTTCTCTTAGTTAGATACTCTTCTACCTCAGCAACTACATCGATTTCCAAAGTCAATGTCTCTTCTTCTTTAAGCCCCAAGTCACGAACTAAATTCAGGGGGATGTCAAGTGATCCATCAATCTGGAAAGATCAACATTAGTTAGAAAATCATCTCAGACTAGAAAATAAATTCATAAATAAAACCACTCCTAAAAATAAAGAAAATTCTAGCAAGGGATACAACTCCAACGTTTCAAAGCAAGAAACCCAGTGAGAAAAACATGGGGTTTACCTCCACTTGAAAATAGTTGTACTCAATGAGATAACTTGAAGGTCAATGACACAAGTATAGAAAATCCTTTGTCCCCAAAACTGAAACCTTATTTTACATATTAAATTTTTAAATGGATTTGGAGAATAGTTTTTTAAATGGATGTTACTAAAGGACATTGCCGTAGCACCTAATGAAATTTACAAAATACATTCGATAGCTATAAAATATGGCTTTACTGGGTCATTAAAAATTGAATGTCTGGATTTCAAAACTGCATGACAGAGCTGTTAAATGTATCCACATGATTCTTGCAAGGAAATGTAATGAAATAACGCAAGTTTTAACTCTGCTTACTAGATAGAACAGCTAGCAATTTTTTGTAGTGCAGCAGGGGTTCGTTCAATGCAGCTGTACTTAAATGTGTAGTTCCCCAGCTCATGGATTGAACAGGGTAGGCATATGTCATTGGTTATTGTCAGTCTTTTTGAAAATATCACATTGAGATTCAAGAACTTATGAAATAAGGATGTCAAAAATATAAAACATTACATACCTCTGCCTCAGTTACTGATGGTTTCTCATTAGATAAGTATCCAAATCTCAAAGATGGCTTTACCATCAACTTTACATGACCTTTTACAGGTTTACCATAGGTATACCTAAGAAAATATTTTTAATTACAAAAAATAATAAACAGAAAATTTTTAGAATTCTCAATAAAAACAAAATATTTTTATTTTTTTAATTAATCAAATCATGCACTCACTTTGCTGTTACAGTTGCAAGACAGTCTGGTTTACTATACGTAATATATGGAGGTAAAGAAAGTTGGACCTCAAAATTTGGAAGAACTGAAATGATAAAAGACAGTTGACAGATAAATTCACTAAATCATGCATATCATACAGTATAAATTGAGCAGATAAGTTTGAATAGAAAACAAAATACTGAAAACTTAGTTTCTGGTAATTAATATTAATTTACGTGCATCAGGAATTACTTAAAAACTTGATTTAACTTAGAACAAAGGATTTTGGGGTTAATTTCGGGCAAAAAATTTTCAGATAATTTATTAAATTGAGGAACGAAATTGTATTCAGGACATAATTTTAAAACTAGTTAATCTTAAATCCTAGAAATTCTATAACAATTTTCATACCATATTCAGCTACTGTAAATGTTTTCTTGAACATTTGGCCCTAAAATAAAAAAATGCATTGAAATATTTACATCAAATACGTTAAGTTTGCTGATAAAGTGGTAATATAGAATATGCAGCATAATTTTTTTTTAATCACCGAAAAACCTTTCCATACACATGCAAAAAAGTTGCTCTTTATTAAACTATTGAAATTTTTTTATTTCAAATCTACTTTTCTATATTAGATAACAAGGATAATTTGAAAGAAAGTCACCAATTTTAATCAAAGAAACACTATTGCATAAACATGTCAAAATTATAAAAATTCAATATCATAGGAGTTAGTCCGAATTACACTATCAAAATAAAATTACAGCATTGGCTCAAAATTTTATTTACCAAAATATCGACATTAATGGTCCAATCTCCAAGAACTGGTTGATCTGATAAAAGCAAGTCAGCTGAGGCAATACCTGAAAATAAACAAAATTTTGGTAAGGGTTCACACTATACAAATAAAAGTTTAAAGTAAAAAAATAATAAAATAGCTATACCTTTGGTTGTAAACACTTTACCCCACTGCTTTATCCTGTTACCATTTGCATCCTAGTAAAAAAAAACTAAGATTAGAACTCATTTCAGAGATATTAGGATTACAAATTTTTCCGTTTTAAAGGTAATTTTTTTAATGAACTCTTAATATTTTAAAATTGAAATTTAATCCTGGTATTTAATTAAAGTTTAATTTAAATTATAACTATATGGTTTGTAAATTATATTATAGAACATATTATTTTAAAGTATCGAAATACAAAGATAGGAAATTAAAGTGATTCAGCAATTCAATAAGGCATCTCACCATGCGATTATGAAAACTTAAAAAAATAGGATTTAACAAATTTATTATACAAATAATATCTCTTTGTAACGAAAGCAAATGGTTTTATTTTTCACACTCAATGTTCAGAAAACTATTTATCAGCTAACTTCGAGTATAAAACGCTAAACTAAAATCTAACAAATTTATACCAAATGAAAAGGAGCTAGAACAATAGAATATTTATCAGAACAAAACCACTGCACTATGGAACAAAATAAAATAGCAAAACTTATAAAATTCTTAGAAAGAAACTTACAGTTATGTACATATTTATGGCTCCAGTCACGGATGGTAAAAGATGAGGCGTAACAACAAGTACCCTGAACTGAACTATAATTGAATAAGAGGAAAGAGGTTAAATTTATATTCTGTTAAACACAAGTCAATCAAAAATTAGTTTCTCCAAGTAACTTGAAATTAACATTATACACAAGTAATCAAATCAATTTTAATTGATAAGTTTTTGATAACAGAATTATATTTTAAGGCATTCTCAGATCAATACCATTTGATTGATTTTGGATGTTGCTTGCAAATATTACTATCATTAAATATGTGGCTAGTCATTGGAAATGAAAACATTTCTAACATCTAATCATTAATCTCCAACATTCAGCACTACAATGTAAACTAAGGCCTATTTGTGAAGGAGCACCCAGTGGGTTAGTCAGTTTTAAGGGACAGTCAGCAATACCTGTGGTGTGGGCTTACAAACCCGAGCTCTACTTTAGCAGAAACAAGTTATACCAATACTATGCCAAACTGGTCGCCACGTTTGGATACTATAATGCTCTTGGTATTCCAAACTGATAGGTGATTGAAATTTTAATCAGTTGGGTTGGAAGGTTGGATTGAGTTTATGGCACAAGGATCAAATAATGTTTAATAGGTTGGATTGAGTTATTATGGCACAAGGGTCATATTTAGCCAAGATGCAAACAAGACAAACAGCAAATAGTAGACACACAAGGAAAGCCTTACTGATACAAAGAGAAATATATTCAAGGAAGAATTGAACTTGGGCTATCAAATCGTAAGTTGCTAGAGCAGTGGGTCATGGCATTTTATCAGTTTTAACGCCAGTGCTTCTTTGAGCCTTGTCGCATTAAATGAAGTTAAGAGTAATGAGATTTGTGGTTTTCTTTCAAGCTAGTACTTTTTGTATTTGTTACAGAAAAAATGAATTCATTTAATTTTCTGCTGAAATAAATTGTAGTCAATCGAACGCAAGCAAGGCATGTTAAAACAGTAAAGCCAAAAACTAAATTAATGTAAGTTCTCTTACCCAACTGTCCAGGCTTGTAAATTGCCTTGTCTGTCTGAATAAAAACGGAGTAACTCTTATGTTCATAGGTTAAAACAGTTTGATTTTTGAACACCATGCCGCCTTCACCAGTCACCATGAGGCTGTAATTTCCAGAACTCCATTCACCAATCTGAAAAAGGGTAAAATTACAACATAGAATAAATCCTAAGGAACTATAAAGACCCATTTTTTTTTAAATAAGGATTTGCGATTAAAATAAGACAACATAAAGATTACAAAAAGTCAATACTTTGAGGGAATGAATTCTTAAATAATGTATTTGTTGAACTGTTTTCCCTTTATTTTGTATTTATAACTTTACACATATTTGCTTTCATTTGAGAAGAAATATCAAAATTAACTTGGGGATCAGGGAAACTGTCTTGTTGGGACCTGGAACAAACGAGGACACAGGATTCATCCTCTTAGCTGTTATACTGGATTAAGGACAAAAGTTTTCACTTGAAGTTTACACCCACCATCTGCATTTAAGCAAGAAAAGCCAGTCAGTCTTCATCTTACAATCACAAGTTTTAACTGTGCAAACTCAACGCAATGCAGGTTTGGAGAGTTGCTTTCAAAATACAACTTAAAGTTTTGCTGCTATAAAAGCCTACTTCCAAAGGAAAATTTCCGTAATTTGAAAACACCAGTGCTCATTTCGCTCATTTTAATGCATTAAAGAAATAAAACCTAAATTCTCCAGCCTTTCAGAGTATATGGATGCATACAAAATGCATTCTAAAATTTCATTGATGGAAGGATGTTTTATTCAAAATGTGAAGGAAGTTGTAAAAACCATGCATAAGAAGGATAAATTAAATCTATGATTTGTACATTTTTAATGCCTCAAATAACTTTGAAATCAGAAGTTAACATTTTTGCTTGTGAATAACATACAAAAAAAATACATACCTCAAAATTTAGGATTTGAGTTTCACCTAAATGTAAAGAAAAAAAATTATAAGTCCATTTCCAACTTTTTGATATCACACATTGAAAATTGCAATTATTTTAAAGCATTGTTTTCCTATTTATACAGTTGCAAAAGCAATCCTTACATGGCTCAATATTTAAAAAAAATTAAATACATAACTTTAACAAAAAATTTTATAAAAGTTCAATATTTAAATAAATTTTTTAAAATAAATCCTAAAAAGTAAGCAAGGCCATAGGAAAGAAGCTTGGATCAATAGCAAACTAAACAAATTAAATATATAAAAAGTGTCATTTGTAAATAAAATGGATAAAATAAAATTAAAAATGAAGTATATTAAAACTTGCAGCCCAAAATTTTAAACAAAGCAGTAGGATTAATACACGTTATTTATATTTTGGTGAATTATCACTATTAATGAAATTGTTCGAATTTCAAAATGTTAACTCATTATTTGAAAATTATCCCTTTTTGCACTCATGTTTAAAAAAATTTTAATTAAAAGAATCAACCACTTCTGGAGTAGACAAGAATGAATTTAATAATTTCAAATGCATTCAAATCAAAGGCAATAAAAATATGCAAACTCCTGTGAAACCTTTATACCATTCATACTTAGAGCTAGTTTAAAGTGTGTCAGGGGGCTCAACCCCTTGTTTAAATATTTTTATTGGAATCTGACCATCAGACAAAGAAATGTGTTACAAATACAAATATAGGTAGTGAAACAAACCAAATAAGTAGCTCCATCCTTAACATACGAAGTAATTAGGAATTAAGGGCTTGAGACTCTACAGAAATGTATTGGCCCAAAGCTGTGATTGGTTGATTTGGGGCACAAGAGCCATTTATGGTCATGCTGGACCTGATATACAATATCAAGTAAGACACACAATGAAAGTTTTACTGGCACAGAAGAGAGAAATACCCCGACAGGAATCAAACCTGTACTGCTTACAACTCAAAGGTTGCTATAGCACAGCAAGCATAGCCAATGAGCCATAACGCCCCTCCAAAGCTCTGAAAATGTTCGAGTGATGTTAATGTTTACATGAAGCCCTAGAATTAAAACATGGCTGAACTAGATTTATTAAAATAAAATCATTAAGTATATATAAACTGAACGTTGCTTTGTGTAATTTGGTTACATAAAAAAATTTGGGGTAAAAAAAAGAAACATTCTAATTTAGAATTTCATTAACTTTAGTGTAAAATTTACGATTCTTACCTGAATTTAGTGTAATTTGTTTTCCTATGTTGTTGTACTGGCCATTATCAGCAGGTCCTTCAATACCAATTTTCATTTCAAGGGGTGAAAGAAGGTTATGCGCAGATGCACTTACGTGGAAAGGAATATTTGGCCGTAGTTTTGCTGGAGCTATCACAGTATATACAGCAGATGTGCTGGGAGCCATTGTTGTGCTGCATAGAACATTTATATCACTCGCAGAAAGGGAAATAAATCTTATAAAAATTGCTACATAAAATAAAAACCATATAACATTTTACCTTGAGTACAAAAATGAAGCAATGAAGAGTAAGGTTTTTCTCAATGAAACATTAGTGCTCATGTGTTATAGTTGATTTTTATTTTTATACATATTTCCCTTCCAAATTTATCTTGTTAAATACATTTCAAATTTGTCTTGTGCAGAGTATCAATAAACACATTATTCCAAATTAAAAATTCAGTTTGTTTCATAATACAATAAGACAAAATGGAAAACTAATAATTCTCAAGGTTCAGCTTCGATTTCTGTTGCAAGACAAGCTAGTCTTATTACTGTAGCAATCTAATAGAAATGACATATTTGAAAATTGCATAATCCTACAGTATGTCCCAATAAACATGTTGGTGTTTCACAATTAAAAGCTTTCAAAATTTTTGCCTTAATCCGCAGCATATGTTAACAGGTTATAAAAAGCAAAGAAATTCCATGTGAATTTGATTTATTACAGAATTTGAAGCATTAAACTAGGAGTCTTTCAGTTTGGAAGGGCCACACTTAAATATTCAAATGCTAGAGCTGGTAACATCAAAGTTCTAAATATATCTGTGGGCCAGTTTTTGACACTGAACGAATCACAAGATGATGCTTTAATTAAAGTTGTCCAAAGAGCTTTTATTGATTAAAGCATGTTAAAAAAATAGCTATACATACGTAGTACTTTTATATACTTTGAATACTAATACTAGTAGTACGCAACAAGAAATAAAATCCATTGGCAAAAAGGTACACTACAGTATTATTATATTATAGCAGTATTCTATTGTTTATTGACAGAATATATCACCAATAAAGCACAGGTTGAAGACCCTGCGTCAATATATTTCCGATTTATTGATTATTGCAATTCATATTTGAATCTGCAAATTTTAAAACCGATTCAAATGTGCTCCTCATAGTTAAGGATATATAGGATGAATTAAATTTGTATAGATGTACTGTATCTGTTGTGTTTAGTGTAGCATTTAATAGCATGTTTTAGAAACCATTATGAATTTTAGTTTTATACATACCTCTGCCCTACTGCAAATGAAACTAGGGCATAGAATGCCCATACTTCTAATAACATCTTTACCTATAAAAGAAAAGAAAAGTTAGAATGGGTTTCGAGTTTGATCATGCAAAATACAAATTATATAACAGCACATTTGCAAAAAGTATAATTCCAATAAGCAATTACGAAATTTAAAACAATTAAATTAAAGTTTATAATATATTACATTGTTTTGCATTTGTTTTCTTATTGCATAAATACAAGTAGAAAATCACACACTAAATTTTGTGTCAAATTTAAGACATCAACTTGTCATAGGAGAAGATAAAAATAATATATCTGTGCAAGTCAAACAATAACTACTTGGGATACAGTAGTATTTAAATGGTGTAGTGTTAGAGACTAGATTTTAATGGCACAAGCGCCATATTTGGTCATGATGCTCCAGACACAACATAATGTCAAGTGATAGACATCAAGGAAAGCTTTACCGAGACACAAGAGTGAAATACATCGAGTGAGGAATCGAACCTGCGTCACATACAAATCGCAGGTTGCTAGCGCAGTGGGCATACCAACAGACCTCTCTTTGAGATGATAGGTAGGTATTTTAATTAGCGTCGCAACACAACGGACTATTGGCGACGGTCCTCTATCAATTACAAAGGTTGGAGACCCGGAGTCTACTAAAAATTTAAATGGATTAAAACAGCCCCATCAGGTCAATTCGTTTAGAAAGTATTCTTTTTCAAAGCCAATTATCCCAACAGAATTAATGAAATTCCTTCCGCAATCAATATCGGCATTGATGAAAACAAGTGTTTTTACTACGAAGTCATCGACCCATGCCGCTTTGCCAAATCCGATCCTCAGGAATGAAAACAAAAACACGTGGCCCGAAGGCCAAGGGGAGAGAAAAAGAAAGTCACGTGCAAATGCCTTCTGGAGAATGGTTCATCACGCTTTTCCGTAAACGAAACCGAAGTCCTTGTGGCCATCCACAAGAGAGTACGCTTGAACTTTTGACCAATAAATGCCACGGGGCGGCATTCTTTTCGTAATTGTGCGTTCCAATGCCGGTTCCGAGAATTTTTTTTAAAACTGAATGGACAGCAACGGGCCAACTTGTAGAGGCTTGTTGCCGCAAGGTAAGTAGTTGCATTCACATCGCAATGGAGCAAGACAACGGACTACTGGCGACGGGCCTGAATCAGATTCAAAATTAAATATTCAAGACACCTCATCATTTTGAACGGTCAGATGACGAGGTCAACACTCAAACTGGCACCCCACCCCTTTAAACTTCCACACCACGCCAACGCGAGGACATTGAGGTCACGACAAATCAACGTACACTAGCCCCCACGTACACGGTCTTTTTGAATGAACCTAGTTTTGGAATCGCAATCTTCTGGCTTCCAATCCGCCGGTCCTAAAAATCGGATATTTCAATTAACATGTTCTATTTTATCCTGCTTGAGGAGAGATTCCATCCCTCTTAGAATAACTATGTCTTTCAGAACAATACACATTCTTACAATTGAAGCACCCATGCCCACCCTTGAAGCACAATGTGCCAGTACTTAACCTAACTTGCAAAGCAAAAGACGGTCGCGAAATTCGTGATGCAAAATGAAGCTGCGGAAACAATTCGCAATAAATTCTATTAACGTCAGAGGACGGTCCAAACACGCGAGCTAAAAGCGACCGTGACATTGAGTTATAGGCTCGGGACAGAATATTCACTGAAAAGTAACAATGAGCTTTTCCTCTTTCAATATAAACTCCATATACATAAATATCCTAGACCAAAGAGAATGCTGGTGCGATGAAAATTATGAACAAGTGTTATAAGATCTTGGCGAAATAAAAATTCGAGTATAAATAACCCAACAAAAAATGTTCCGTCATGGAAATTCTGAAATAGTTGACTGCTGTTAAAATTAGGTGGCATGAGTTGTTGATGGAATTAGACAGGGGCCATTGTGATGTTCAGCAGTTCAATGAATTTGTTTTTGAATACTGTCAATCGTTTCGTTTGCATTTCCCGTCATGTGCAAAGCCCTGGATAGTTGAAAGAGCCACCTGCAAAGACGATATCAGGAGACGAAGTAAATCTCAAAGGATGTTAGGCATTTTTAATTAATGTCGCACTGGAGCAACACAAAGGGTCATTAAATCTTAAAGGAATCGAGAATATTGAAAATCAAGGACTGTTTGAATCAGAACAATTATGATACGGAAGTCTTCAACGCGTTTTTCTTTCTTCTGGAATATTTGTGATAAAAAGTGATGCATTCCACCTAAGATTCTAAGTAGCCATTTTGACTTAACCCCTTTTTGCCCTGACACAGAAGATTAACTTGACAGAAAATGGCTCTCATGGATAATGTTTTTTCCAACAATAACGTTTTTATTCTATTTGCCAAAACGAATTTGTAATTTTGGTGTGTTTTAAAAGACTGGATATTTTTAGACTTGAGACGATCATGAGAAAAACAATTTGGTACATTTGAAACACAACTAACCCATAAAAACAATAAGCGTTACCCACGGTATTCTTTAGGGAACAATTCGAAGTATTCAGACAGAATGAATTGCTAATTCTAATCTTAGCATTCAAAGTAACCTAGCATTAGTCATAACATAAGCGGAACGAATGCTCGCAAAAAGAGAAATGTAGGTTTTTGATAAATCCGCGAATGCATGCAAAATATCACTCAGTCGTTTAGCAATCGTAAAAGAACGAAATAAAAGGGTTCTTTGTTAGCTTTGTTAAGTCATCATGGGTTGTAACGAGAACAATTTTGCAAGATTTAACGATCCGTTGCTTCGTATATCTCCCACCAATTTGTCTTCGCGGTAATCGTAGCTTCGTTGTTCCATCATAGTAATTGAGCATTTTAACGTATCGGATGACGGAGTTATTTTCTCTGATGAATAAAGAAATGGCTGTTGACGTTTGTTGCTAGGACAAGATTTACAACGATTTCTCAATGACAGCCATAATACTATTCCGATTTGCTTGACACGGCAACACATACCAAACACTTCAGACTGGAGAACACCCAAGAAATAAATCTGAGCAAATGGTGACAAGGACCTAGCCATGCACCAAGCTGCTTTTGATGCAGGTTTAAAGATGAATCTCTTATTTCAGGAAAACTAATTTCATTTTTCTCAGTACCACTTTACATTTCGATTAATTTACAGCATTTTGTCTTGTAATCGAGCAATGAATATTGATTACAAGGCATACTCCAAAAAATATATACATTTTTTTTAATTAGCTTCAGTTTCGATGTACGATTAATGTCATGGAGGGAACTGGGGCTCACACAAACCACACACAAGACCGTGTTTCTCTCCAAGTAAAAATGCTTTCGTAACAATGTCTTGATCACGAAATTCTGTTGCATGATTTTTGAAATTAATATTTTGCTTCAAATTTTGATACTGTACTATACAGAATAGCTTGTGGCTTGTCGCTCTACGGAGATATTTTGTTACGAAGGCTAATTTGATCAGGTTGATTGGTTGAATGGGTTTTTATGGCGCAAGGGTCACACATGGCCAAGCTGCGACAGACACAAGACGAAAAAAGTCTAGACGAAATAAAGATCCGATTTGATCAGGTCCTGCAGCTTCAAGCGGTTTGGATTGGAAATAAGTTTATGGCGGAAGAGCTGGTTCGGCTATACTGTGCCAAGCTCAGCGACTTAAGTCGGATTCTGAACCATAATGACCATACATATCACTACCAGGATTCGAACCAAGGGCTAAAGCTATTTCTCAGCTGTAAGGATGGCACACAAAAATGTACAGAATGGAATTCATTTGCTCTTCGTTGAATTAGTTACTTTGTTGAAAGATTTTGCTTAGTTTTGGTAGTTGAATTTACATTGCACTGGTGCAACGGCAACGTGCTGTTGGCGACTGTCCTGAATCAATCCCGAAGGGAAAGATCCGAGGTTCGTTGCATTGGGTTTGATACCACAAGATCCAAAAATTAATCAGCAGGAACAGTCTGGAGACACCTCATTTTGAACTACGGTCAGATGACGAGTCAACACCTGAGGTGGAATCCAAACCTCCACACCACGCAAAAGTGAGGACATTCGAGGCCACGAGATTAAAATGCACCAGCCTCCATGCACACGACGGTCTCTGGTTGCAGAATTTGAACTCGCAACCTCCGGCTGGTTGCTAATCAGCTAATCTTCAAACCGGGCTACCTAAGCCCGCTAGAAAGGGAAGCGTCACTTGGCTATTGACGACGGTCCCGGATCAACCCCGAAGGGAAAGATCCGAAGACAACACAATGTAATTTTGAACCACGGTCAGATAACGAGGTCAATACCTGAACTGGCCCCCACTCAAAATTAACACCACGCCATCGTGAGGACATTCACTAGCCCTCTTTGTACACGACGGTTGGATTCGTAAAAGTGCACTGAAGACCAACTGTACAGGCCTGACAGGAGGAGCAATTCCTGAACCGGGAGCAAGACGGGAAAAAACCCTGAAGAGTGTGTGCCTATCTTTTTCGACGGAGTAAACAATGACAAACACAAGAACAATGGGGCGCCAATTAAAATAAATTCAAGACCAAGAGAAAAACAAAGGTAGAGCTCAGGAGAGGGTAAATGGGAGAGAAAGAACGAGTTCTGCACCGCAGCTCGAGTTCAACGGTTACGGTTATGCGGTTTCGAGCACAGATATCACGTTCCCATACACACACGGCACCAATAGTCCCTCCTCCTCCTTGGTGGCGTGGTAATAAATAAAGGCATGCAAATCATCTCTTTACATAACAATGGCCGTTCGGGACTTTACTACTTGATTATGCCCGAAAAAGTGTCCTACGCGGTGAGAAATTTTGAAACTCATCTGCAGGAGTTGACACGACGCTCCAAGAGGCAGGTCTCGAGAAAGCAGTGTTGGAATGAAGGGGGATCTGCTTGGTTGTGTTGGCGTTTGATGGCCAAGCTGCACCAAACAGAAGACAGCGCCAAGTAAAGAAGGTCACGAAAGGGGAAAGGCAGGAATTTGGGAAGATGGACAAAAGCAGGAGAAGATGGCTTGGGTATCTCGGGAGGTTTAGGGGTCTTAAGACGCAAGGGCCATATTTGGCCAAGCTGCGCCAAACACAAGCGTCAAGTAAAGACTGTCACAAAGACCAAAAAGAGATGCCAGGTTGGTTTTTGTGGAGTTTGTTTCCCACTTCGCGCACTCCAAGCTGGTGTAAAATTTTCCGTAGATTTCAAATCCATTGAAATGTTTGCCATCTTTAAAGGGTCTACGAGATAGAAAAAATAACTTTGGCCTCCATTTATAGATTTATCGTCTGGCTGGGAAATCAATCGCGCAAAATCAAAGCGGAACCGAAAAAATATAATTTTCTCCGCGTTTTGCGGTTGAAAAAAACTTGGCATGATTCTAAATGCGGTGCACACTGCACATAAGCTTGATATTTTCAGGGTCTTTTCAAAGCATTTCTCGAGTAACATGTGCATGATTACAAATTTTAATTTTTTTTTTTAATCGTCCTATGAAGGACGTGCGTGGGCGTTTATATTAAGACCACCTCCAAACGAGTTGCCGAGTGAAAAGTTTCGCTACACACAGGCAATGCTCTCCAACTCCCGATAAGATATCGTTGTGATACGATGGCTGTGCTGAAAGCCGGATGACAGGACAGATCGCTTTAAGTAATTGGCCGTAATCAGTTGAAAATGGTCAATTTAACTTATCGAGCAATGGCTGAGCTGGCGACAACCGAGAGTGAAGCAACTGAAGATAACGATAAATGTCGTGACATTCAAGTCATTGCATTGAAGACGCTTCAACCCCTTTCAGAAGCGAGGTTCAACCTCCTTGAAATGGTTAGGGCTGGATACAAATATTCTTTCATTCGATACTATGATTGGATGTTTGGGTTTAATGACGTAAGGTCCAAAGGCGGACAAGCTGCGACAAATACAAAACAGAATGTAAACCAAAAAAGTATAAAATATTAAAGAATTAAAAGTCCAAGACATAGACAAGAGATTTGAAATATGAAAAATGAGTAGATAATTAAAATATTCAAACCATAATAAGATTGGTTTTTTGGCACAAGGGCCGGGTTTGGCCAAACTGTGCCAAGTCAAACTTTTGGTAACTTTCAATTTTTATGTATAAATATATATTCATAAATTTACTACTAATAATCAAAATTTGACAAAGACAAAACTGTACAGAACCATTTGAATTCAAAGTATTTAGATCAAATTATAAAAGCCTATGTCTGATAGAAATAAAAACAGATTTGTATGAGGGACACAATAAATCCTTTATACTTGGGTTAGTAACACCAAAGTGGTTGAGTCTAATAGTATTAAAATCATGACATTCATTTAAAATGTATAACGGATAGGATTGAATTGAATCACACGTTGGACGTCAGAGCTTTTTCTGAGTGTAGCAAATTCCTGCGAGTTAAATATGTATGACCTATACCAAAGTCTTGTCAGTTTTACCCTTCCCCCCCTTCGAGTCTATTAAAATTATCAAGTTTAAAGCTCTTTACATATGGTTGAATGGATTAATATGAATTTGTCTGTATCCCATTATTGTGCCATGAATTTTTGATGGACGTTTTGATTATATTATCCATGTCGTGGTAATTTTTAATTAACGTCGTAGAATAGCGAAACAACGGGCTATTGACGACTGTCCTGGATCTATCCCCTTAGGGAAAGATCCTAGGACATCACGTAATTTTGAACCACGGTCCGATGACGAGGCAACGCCCGAGCTGGCACCCCACTCTCCAAACTTCCACGCCAACCCAACGTGAGGACTTTCGGCCACGACAGATTTAAGTTGTACCAACCGCCACTACACCACACGCTTACATACATGCACTGACCCGTATTCGAACTAGAAATTTTCGGACCTAGAGGCTAACACCTTAACTACCAGACCGATTGGTCGGCATTCATGTTTTTTAGGGGGATAGATGGTCTTATCTAGTCAGATAAAACAAGAAAATCATCGTTTGCAGCAAAACTAATGAATTCAATTTATGTATGCATAAAATTTTTAAAACGTGACGAATTTCACGAAATTCAACAAAAAGTGGTCTGCATGAGAATTGCAATTTCATTTCCCCAAAAAATCTCGGACGAATACACCTTCGATCAGTGACTCGAGAGAACAAACTGGGGACCTGCAATCTTCCCCAGATTGGTTCCAAGAACAAACACTGCAACAAGTTTCCACCGAGCGAGACAGACAATGCATCAGGAAAAACCTCACCGGAGACAATTATGTGGGGCACTGACACTCATGCATTATTCAGGAGACCAGCAAAAGTAAAATTGGAGGATTCAGTTGTCCGTGACCATAGGAAGGAAGCTCCAAGACAAGCCGAGACTTAATCCCTCCGATGGTGGAAGACCAAACGGGCGAAGCGAGATGAGTTGCGAGTGGAAATGTTCTTCCGATTGTTTGGGTCAGTGGGCCGATTTAAATTCCAGTAACTTCTTTCCAATTTCACTTAGTCACGCGGTTGTGAATGGGAGTTCCGAAACCCGCAAGGGGTATAAGAAAAAATAATGGTTTCACCCAGAGGCGAATCTAGACATTTCGTGACCTGGGACAAATGAGGCTGATACGGCCCACCCGACCAAAACACAATTCACGAACTTTTAATGAAGTTGGAAAAATATTCTAATTTGTATAATTTATTTGGGTGATAGACGAATGTTCCCACTGTTATTTTGTGGCAAATAATTGCACACAAATTAGCAAAAGGCTATGGGTCTCCAGGACATTAAACCTCCAAATGGTTTTGCCGTTGCAGTTAATATAGGTTAGACAAAGACGGCGTAAGGGCAATTATTCGGTCATGCTACACACGACGTATCAAGTAATTGTACCCGCACGTCAAAAAGGTTTACGAATACAAAAGATAAATATACCCAGGGAGTTGAACCTGTGCCGCCAACAACTCGCAAATTGCTAGCGCGGCGGGCAAATACGCTGAGTCACAGATGCCTCATACAGATTCAAGGAAAAGGGAACCTTCCAGCAAATTTGGAGAGGAAGGGAGACACACTGAAGTTTGCACGTGGCAGAAAATGTCTCGGGAACAGTAACGCCCCATATACAAGTCGCTGAATTATCTTCTCGGCTCCGACCCATCAAGGCACTCCAGACAGGCAGTACTGGTTTTAATATAAGGTGCGTAAATATTTCCGAGCCGAACCGTTCGCGAGCTTCTCGTTAACCGTTCGTTGAAATTATTTTCATAACGAACATCCAGCTATCCATGGTAAAGGGAGGAAACAACCGCGAACCACCAGGCAGTCATTTGTCCACCACCGGTATTTACAGTTTGCAAAAAGTGACTAACAAATATTGGAGTGGATAGTTATAGGCCCAAATATTTTTGTTTTTACAGTAAACAAAAAATAAGTTTGTTATGCTTTCCCCATAAGTTGATAAATAATAACTAGCAATAATTATTATGTACCGACTTATACTTAGTACCTATTTCAAATTGTTGAAAATATAATTTTCTTTTGTATTATACAATTTTTGAAACGAAAAGATTTGTAAATTCTTATTAATTTTTGACTGTTTTGGCAGTTGAAAAAAATATCAGTTATAAATTAATAAACACTGTAACGGACAAGTTAAATCTCCCCACCGGGGGTTATTAACATTAATGTCAGAGGTTACTAAACCAATTTTAAAAAAAAGGGGAAAAGTTTAAATACACTTATGTTTAAAAAGATCGATGGTTTTTAGGCGATGTAATATCAACATCGATGTTTTGTTGTCAATGTCGCATCTCTACCACTGAGTCACGACAGCAGAGATTGAAAACTGAAGTGGCTAAAATGTTAGGTACGAATCAAAACATTCACGAGAAGCGCTAAGAAAAAAACAACAAATTCAGATACCTTACCACTCTATGGGCCGACGATTTCACGGAAGCGCTCATATGCTGCTGCGGCAGCAAAAGATCCAGCCGGGTTGTGAATGCCAGAACTTCACTTTGTACCCCACCCACGTTCGTTACGAGGCTTAGATCAACACGCGAAATCGCATACTGGAAATTCCCCACTCCGCCATATCAGCAGGCGTCGATTTCACGGCCCAGCGATTACGGCGCAACAACACACACGCAGGCTGCTGCAGTTTGTCAAACAAAAAAATTTTAATCTCAAATGAAAGGGATCTCCAACATGACGTTTTCCGTGTAATCCCGCATATTGCCATAAATAGGTATCGGCGAGTTGTTCCAGACTGACCCACTCATCAGCGAGGCATTCGCGAGAGAAAATTTCCGATGATTTTGAGTGATTGCCAAGAGATGATGCATTTCTCGACCCGTGGTGCAATGTGTGCTTGTTCAAAGCTTTACTTAATCACCCAGCCTTCATGTCTTTGGAAGGAACAGTTTGCGCCCAGAATCTGTTTCACAACCGTTTAGGCGAGAGGGCCTCTAAGCTTAGCATTCTCTAGTACGTGATAATATCTCCTCAGATTGCTGTGGAAATTTGAAAAGTGGTAACATCTAACTATCATCTAGAGAACGCCGCTCATTTTTTTTCTGTCTCTGTAAAATACTCGTTCATGAAAGCAGTATACGCTGTCAAATCAATTTGCTTCAATAGTTAATAAACCCATTTCGCAACAAAATTATTTATCTTTGTTCGCAACAGTGACCTCGTCATCTGACTGTATCGCTAAGACCAGGCGAGATGGGCCTATATCTCAGCTTTCTCTAGTATGCGATCATATGTCCTCCTGTTGCCGTGGAAGTTTGGTAGCAGCTGAGACGATCTCGTCATATGACTGAGCATCACTTAGCCCAAGCGAGAGGGGCTGTTGAAACTCAAATACCGAGACCAGAGAGGCCTGCGTGTAGTCTGACTTGCGATTGATGTTGAAGCTTGTAGTTAGAACAGGGCTCGAAATACCCGGGTGTACAGGTGCACATGAAAATAAAATTTTGCTAATTTTTTCCAGCTAGGTGCATGCCGTGCGCCTAACGTTAAAAAGTGGAGTTTTATGTTATTTTGATGCTTTAACCAACTATTAGTATTGACCTCTCTCGCTCTAAAGGAACGTAATTAAACTTTCTAAATACACACTATGTGAAAACAAAATCGCTGGGCCGTAACAGGTTTATACAAGAGGAAGGTTTACTTGTGTCACTGCCACCAGAACTTTCCGAAGATCGAAACATTTTCCAGCTAGCTCTGTTGAAGGGACTATCGAGACAGCCGTGCGCCGGAGAAAAGAGAATGTAGAAGTTTAAATATTTTTATTTACTAACTATTACTAACCTATATAAACATACCCAATAAGGTAGTTTACATTATATCAATGTTTTATAACTTTTTTTTTAAATATGCACCTAAAATATAACCTGTGCACCTAATTTAAAACTTTGGTGCACCTTGTGCATCTGTATTAAAAAATCTATTTCGAGGCCTGTGATAAGCCATGATATCCCGTTGTTGTTTTTTATGTAATAAAACTTGAATAAAGAGGATGCAAGGCTGGATTGACTTATTACCGCCTGGCAGGTAAGAGAACTTTAGAAATTAATTTAAGAACAAACATAGCGAATCCATGCGAAATAGAAGTTGTTTCAGTGGCCTATTGCTCAGCTTTCTCTAGTACGTGATCATGTCCTCACGTTGATGTGGAAGTTTTTAGTGGGGTGCCAGCTCAGGCGTGACCTCGTCATCTGACTTGCGTTTCAAAATTACGTGACGTTTTCCTCGAATCTTTACCCTTCGGGTTTGATTCCGGACCATGGCAAATAGCCCGCTGGGCTGTTCAGCTGCTGCTGTAGCTTCTCCCGGCAATTGAATTAAAATTAATTGCCCGATCTTCCACCGTTTTAGGTATGAATGCAAACTCAGAACAAAAGGAAGGAAGTTGAATTTGCGTGACACTGGACCAACACAACGAGCTATTGACGACGGTCCGGGAACCAGACCGAAGGAAGAGATCCAAGGACAACACGTCGTAATGTTGAATTGAATAACGACGTCGTCACCAGAGCTGACACCCCATACTCCAAACTTCCACTATGCCGACGGAATGACATGCAAGTCCACAACAGATTTAGTTGCATCAGCCCCATTCACAAGACGATATGTAGGTATTTTAATTAACGTTGCACAGGGGCAGCACAACTGGATATCGACGACGTTCCGGGATCAATCCCCAAAGGGAAAGAATCGAGGACAACACTTTGTAATTTTGATCCACGGTCAGATGACGAAGCAACATATAAGCAGGCCCCACTTTCCAAACTTCCACGTCAACGTACGGACACTTGAGGCCACAGCAGATTTAACATGCACCAGCCCCCTTTGTACATTGTGCTTGAATTCGATCTCGCAACCCTCCGGTTGCTAATTCATTACTCTTCCAACCGGGCTACCTCAAACGAGCCGACATCGTATTCTGCACAAACTTCCACATCACGTTTCCATTCTTAAGTACCCAAATATTGTGGGCCGCGGTTAGAAAATTAGTGGATTAGCAACAGGAGGGTTGCGAATTCGAATCTAACCATAGACCGCTGTGTACAAAGGGGCTGGTGCACGTTCAATATGACGTGGCCTCAAATGTCCTCACGTTGGCGTGGAAGTTTGGAGAGCGATGTTTGCTCAGCTGTTCGCGTCATCCGACTGTTTCAAAATGACGAGACGTTGTTACCTAATCTCTCTCTTCGGGATGGATCCCGGAACCTCGCTAATAACCCGTTGTGTTGTTCCAGAGTTAAGTTAATCAAAATACCTACCTATCGACCAAAGCACAAGTGACAGCTTAAAAAAACTTGCGATGAATTTAACATTGAAGTTGAAGTTTTTTCTGACACAGGAGAGGTTGGTTGGTTGGTTTGGGTTTTATGGCGCAAGGTCCAATAGCGGACAAGCTTCGCCAGACACAAGACGAAATAGACACAGAAGAGAGGAACAGCCCAACCAGGAAGGAGACGAAGTCGGGTTCGAAGACAATAAACACCGAAACAGGACCTATACTATTGACAAGGTAAAATCAACTGTCCTGGCAGCAGAAAGTGCTTAAAACTATTCTAACTATTAATTCTATCAAATTATTAATTCTATTTTTTTTCGCAACCATACTGCAATAACTAATGATAAAACCTCAAGACTGGTTCTGCATCAAACAAAAAAAAAACAAAAAAGAACGTTTTACTCCATCGAATAGAGATAAAGTCCAAACAAAGACAGCTTAGAAAACTATTAAGCACAATCGAATCGATGTGTCCAGAGACTGACACGGACTCCTCCCCTTCCGCATTCGGCGACACAGAATACATTCCATCAACGAATCGCAATGGAAAAATCAACAGATTCAAGGGTTCCATTCCAATCTCAGAAATAAACGCTTGCGCAATATCCCTTTTCGCAAATCAGCACGCCCAAATGGATGTTCCCGCCAAAGATAAAGTGACAATCGCCAAACAAACCGGCAGCAAGTTTCATGACTAACCTCCCCAGGTACCAGATGATTATCGGAAACAAAGGACAGAATGTTTTAAAATCGCTCTTCGTTCGAGTCAAGGTTAATGGGGTGGCGACGAAGTTGGCTTGTGTGCTAACTCCCGGCTGGATCGCGTGTGGCACTTTTTTCCCATGAATCTTCCTCGACTATTACTTCGTCAGACATAAGCATGGTGACAAAAGGAGATTTATTAAGCAACTTAAGCCAACATCTTTCAGATAAATGAGTTAAGGTGATAACGATTTGTTTTAGTTTTGTTGATTACAATATCAGTTTCTTATTACGGAGATTTGATTTACGATGCGACTTAAGCAACGGCGCGTAACTAAAAACGCACTGTGTTATTGCTTTATAACAAGAATTATAACTTGCTTCATACTGTGCAGGCACTTTTTCCTCCATGAATCTTCCTCGACAAAAACTTTATCAGTCTTCAACATACATGAAAATAAGATTCATTGAGAGTCTACAGCTTCCAGATAAATAAGGAATTGAGGAGATACCGATTTGTTAATTTTTGCGTTGGAAAAAATATCAGTTTCTTATTAGGGAGATTTGATTTACAATGCGACTATAGCAAAATATCAGTGCGTGTAACTAGAAAGGCACTGTTATTGCTTTCCAACTGAAATTATATCTCGTTTTAAACTGTACAACGAAACAAGAGCTTTCTTGAATCTTACTCGACAAAAACCGTGACAAAATATTAATTGCATAACATCTAAGCCTACATCTTCCAGATAAAAAATATAAAATCTGGGAATGCCTAGCTGTTGCGGTGAATCTTTTGAAGATTGGAATGGTTCCACTCAGGGACTCATTACGGCCACGGGAGATCCTCTACAGCTGGGATGCACCAACATTGGCAAAGGCTGTGACCATGATGGAATCTAGACCGCTACCCCACTACAATATTGCTTGTCCATGGACACGCGAACAACAACAACAAATGATATAAAAGTTTCAATTTCAACGAATACAATAGTTTTTCACAATAGGAAGATTCTTTTTACGATGTTAATGCAACACAACTAGTGCGCTTAGGTAGAAAATCGCAAAGTAATTGCTTTCCAACCAGAAATACAACTCGTTTAATGCTATGCAACAAAACAGGCACTTTTTGCCATAAATCTTCCTCTCTCATTACTTAGTCAGGCATAAGCATGTCTTGACAAAGGGAGAATTTATTGCGCAACCTTAGCCTACATCTTCCAGATAAACGAGGAGATAACAATCAGTTTTGGTTTCGTTGAATGCACTATCATATTCTTAATTGGGAAATTCGATTTACGATGTTACTGTAGCAACGTATCTAGTGCGTGTAACTGGAAACGATGGATGTAATTGCTTTCCTATTGAAATTATAACTCGCTGTATGCTGTGCAACTACGAATCCATGACCTCCACTGGAAACCGAAATAAATCAATTCCTTTATTACGCATTTCAAAATGATAATACATAAGCAGCATTTTAAGAATAAGAACTTTGAAATGTATTATGAATTCAGGACAAAGTGAAGTCACCCCAATCAAGTTAAAAATAGATATGCCACAAAAATTGCAATCAATTTTAGGAACAGAAATAAAATTAGTTGAGATCTATCGAATTCAGATGCAGATTAAGTAATTTTGGAGCCATAGGCAGATGTTGTTAGCATCAGATTTGTAGAAAGCATAGGATCAACCCCCGAAACCAAAACATACGGAGATAATTTTGTTAAAAAAAATATAGACTGAAGTTTTATTACATAAACTGAAACTACTTCACTTTGATTTATTTGGAAATTTTCTGGAAAATGTTTATTTGACAATAGTGTTTGGTTTTAAGGTTTACCAACATTCTAGGCTCACTCATGTGCTGATCAGATTAAATTCAATGTTCCTTTGTTTAGGAACTTCAGCACCAACTATTTTGATTAATGGAGAGTGATGGTATTCGTTTCATTCCTTTTGAATTCATCGTTAAAATGTCACGTTACGGAACCCTAACTTAGAATACCTTAATATGGCACACCGAGCGAGAGATCATTGTTCTCTGAAATAAAATAGTTTTCAATGAAATACAGATTGTTTGAAAACACGTACTTAAATGAATGGGAACTAGATATAAAAAAAAGCAAGTATTGCCCACCAACTTGTAGAGCCGATTCCTTTTAAGCGCTGAATATTTGAAGCCACGTTTTAAATGAAGAAATATTCCCCGAATCCTGCTTTTGTAAAAAAAAAACAGAACATGCTTCGAAGAATAAAGAATTAACGGTGGAAAACGTGATGAAGAAATCGATGATTGAGCTGATAGCATTTCATCCCGGAAATGGAATACAGCATTTTGATATGGCGCATAAACGCAGGTGTTTAAGAGTCATTTGAATAACAAACACCGTCTCAGTCTGCATCCCCACTTAAAAACGCGTGCAATGGATTGGCTAGCTGAGGTTTTCGAATTCGATTTTATGTCGTTTTTAGGTACTTTTAGGATGCCCAAAAAACAATCGAAATTCCGTTTTTCTTAGCCATAATATTTTAACATCGTTTCTTATTTACAATATCACTACAGGGATCAATATTCGTAAGGGCAGTATTTTCAAATGCCGTCGTACTCACACTTGGTGTACTTGTCAATATCTAAATGTGCCCTCCACACAAACGATTTAGAGACTCCACAGAGAAAGGCGGAGTTTTTTGTCGCAAGGGCCGTAATCGTTCTCTAAATAGCTTTGCCAAACTATGTCGGGTTTTGGTTGGTTATTTTTTCCCTTTATGGCACAAGGGTCTTATCACGTTGTGCTCAACACCGGACAACGTCCAGTAAAAAAATGTCGTGAACGGGATAAAGAGAGGGATTGGGGAACAGAATAGTAAGATGAAAGCAGGAAGAGATTGCTTGGTTACCCTGGATTGGTTGGTTTGATCACTTGAAAGGAGTTTTATCATCTCCAATTAAGGAATTCTTGAATGTGTCTGCTTTATCAGAGAAGCCGTGTTTAGAGTGGGGCAGTAGACCAGTGACCCGATCTAAAACGGCGACTTTTCGGAAATATTAGTTGAAAAATATTTGCATGCAAAAAAAAAATTGCGTCTTGTTTGCTTTATCCTCTGTGCAACTGCTGACTTGGAAATGTTCACAGCGAAATGTTTTTTTAGTACGAGATCGAATGTCTGCAGTTTGAAAAACCCTATAACCACAGTTCCGAGTTAATATTGCATCGGAGCAACACAACGAGCTATCGGCGACGGTCAAAGATCGATACCTAGTCTAACTTAGCGAAATAAAAAGCACGTTTTCATCGCCAATAGATTTCGGAACTTAAATATGCTGTGGACAAAATGGCGCATCGAATTGAGTTAATAATCGAGTTGAGTCGTCGTTTCATAACCTCCATGATTCGATCCACGAAAACTAAGAGCAAGGGACAAACGGAATAAATTCGACAAAACGTGCTGAAAATGGAGTATAACTCAACGATCGGACATCCAAACAGGTTTCCGAAGCTCGTTTATTTCGGAAACAGAAGGGGAGGGAAACCTGTTCTTTCATTCTCCACTCTTTTCATTACAAATACAGCCGTATTCAGTCGAACATGACATTGAGTTAGAATGCGAAGTCCGCCCGAGGAAATGGCTTTGTACTTCGCGTGTCTTCCTCCCCTACCCCAGTTGACTCCCACCAAATTATCTCCAACGACAATTGAGGTTTATATTATGTGTTTATTTCTCCCTTTCTGTCCAAACAAACTGTTCTGCTTGAGGAACAAGAATCATTGTGACCACTCGAACCGTCTACCACGCCACCTATGCGTGTTCGGATCAATCCCGTCGCTAAAAAAAGTCACTACTGCTCAGTGGCGTGGACCAGAGTGACCCTATTAGTTGAAAAATTAGCTTTTCTTCGGAAATTTTTGGCCATGCTGCGCCACACAAGCTTCACAATATCAAGTTTAACATACACAATGATTGGTCATTTTTAATTAACGTCGTACTAGAGCAAACACAACGGGCTATTGATGACGGTTCGGGATCAATCCTTTAAGAGAAAGATCCGAAGACAACACCACGTAATTTTGAACCACGCGGTCAGATGAGGCAACACTAGAGCTGGCATCCCACTCTCCAAACTACCACAAACCGTGGACTTTCGGCCACGACAGATTTAAGGTGCACCAGCCGCTTACAAACATACATCCACTGACCCGGATTCGAACCAGGAATATTCCGATCTAGACGGTAACACCTCAACCACCAGACGGGTTGGTCGGTGACATACACAATGAAAGCTTTTACTGAAGCAGAAGAGAAATTCACCCAGGGAGGATGTACCGGTGACGGTCTAGGATCCGACAACGCCCCGTCATTTTCAACTAGTCTGACGATGACGAGGTCAATGCTCGATCTGGCACCCCATTATCCACATCTCTCCAACGTCAGGAAATTTGATGTCCTTTAACGTGCTCATTCACCTCCTACACGATGGTATTCGGTTAGACCTTTCGGACTAACAACTCTTCCAAACGGTCTACCGAATGTAGAAACGTTTCAACATTTCCATTACACTCTGAGCCTACAACCGACCAACCGGTATAGTGGTCAAGGTGTTAGCCTCTAGATCAGAAGGTTCCTGGTTCGAATCCGGGTCCGGCATGGATGTTTGTAAACGTATGGTGTAGAGGCAGCTGGTGCACCTTAAATCTGTCGTGGTCGAAAGTCCTCACGTTGGGTTGGTGTGGAAGTTTGGAGAGTGTTGCTTCGTCATCTGACCGTGGTTCAAAATTACGAGGTGTTGTCCTCTAATCTTTCCCGTAAGGGATTGATCCCGGACCGTCGTCAATAGCCCGTTGTGTTGCTCTAGTACGACATTAACTAATAATTAGCAATTACGGAGCCTACAATCATATTGCTTTTTTGAGAATAAATAGTCTTCCCAAAAAGACATTGCACTAAATCGCACTGGTGCCATTTCTTACATCTTCATGGAAACCTAGTAACAAGCCTCGGCCTTTTGCAAGTTCTTAACGCAGTCTCAATAAAAACATTTTACATATAGGTAGGTATTAAATTAACGCCGTACTGGAGCAACACAGCAGTACTAGAGCCAGTCACCTGAAGAAACCTCCATTCTCCAAAATTTCACACCACGCCAACGTGAGGACATTCGAGGCCCATTTTACATTGAGATATTCTATATTAAAACAAAGCTAATAAATCGAAAGAGCATGATATATCCTCATCACCTTCTTTTTAAACACATAAATATTGTTTGGGACAAAACCCGTCAAATGGACATACGCACACAAGAAAAGTTTTCACTGATACAGAAGAGAGAAATACATCCAAGGTAGTCACAGGAATCGAACCTCCATCGCCAACCGGTCGCATGCCCATTGGTTTTGGACCGAACCCTCGCACACTATCTTGGCACAACCGATTGCCCTGCCAGTTTCACCTAAAGAACGCTATTTTTAGCAAGTAATTTTCGAGGGTTACGAAAGACTTAATTTGTTACAGGCAAATACCTACACAATGCCCCCACTTCGTTCTTTCACACAGAGAACAAAATATCTGTCCAAGTCGGTGACTTCAGTTTCATGACTGATCATAGAAGCGTCAACACAATGACAGGATTCCTATTAAAGTCACGGTGCTGAAGACACGACCACAAAGCAATGCACTCACCGAAGACGGGAAAGCACAATAAGAATTTTTAATTCTGCAGATTCGTTTTGTACCATCTGACCTAATGGGCATAGCTCAACAAGGAGCGAATGCTATTCCATGGGAGGGGGGAAAGAGGGATGCAACATCTTCCCACGTGCCAAGGTGTGGCAACTGAAACGAATGTTTGCATTGAAAAGGAACATTCGCGTCTTCAAGGTCCGCTCGTAAAATGGGAGTTGACGAATAAGTTGCACAACACTGCGGGCGAATCTTCTCTACAGGTGGCTGACAAGAGAAGAGTCTTGTTTCCGCCGCTTCAGGAAACAACTAAAATGGCTGGCGAAGAAGGAAACCAAATGCTGCTTGAAGCATCGGAATGGATGGTTCAGAGGGTTGGTTGGTTCAGAGTGTTGGTTGGTTGGTTTGGGTTGTCGCAAGATCCTGAAAAGGATCAGCTGCGCCAAAGATGGAATGAAACCCAAAAAAAGAGATTTAATTATTTATAATAGTCGTAGTAGTAAAATATTTATAGATCAATAACTAAAAGTAGATGTGAAATTTCAACAGAGATTAAAACACAATCAAAGCGACTAAGATTAAAGTATTGACTCAAAAAAGGATAAAAAAGTTTTGTATCTGTAGAATTTTAACCAACAAATAATTCGACGGACCACCTGCTGTATTTTCTAGTTTCATTTCACACACAAATATATACAATATAGCCGGATATTATTTAATTGTGGATTTCGAAAGTTATACAGTAAATTATCCACGTCTGCTCATTGTTAAGAGTAGTTTCAACGTCTATTACAAAACATTCGATGTTCTGATGTCACGTGATCAGGGAACGAAAGGTGTGTATGCGCCAACAATATCAATGGTAATATTGTAACCGATGGAAAGGCAAAAAAATTATTTACATGAAGTTTGAAAAATTTACAATGATATTTAAATATTTAAATAGATTTGGGTGAGGATTTACCCCACCAAGTCTTGCAAGCAAAAAATGGATTGTAAATAAGTTTCGAAGATGATGGTTAAAAACTGGACATGAACGGTAATAGGGACCACACGTGTTACACACAGGGGCACTCTTCTAATAAAAGATGCCTGTGAGTAAATATTAATCCAGAAGAAAAATTGAAGTAGCAAGAGTTTGGAAGGCATTTTCGTCAATTTCTTGTACAATATTTAGATAGTCTGACCGAGTTGAGAATTTAATATACCTTTATCGTAAATTCAATTGGAAAGACATGTTTTCTTTTTACTTGCCTAATTGTCTACCAAGAGAACTTCACCACACAGAAAGTCTGTATCTACCTTGTTTGCCGAAGAAACGAGAAGCCCTATTTCCAATATATGATTCATAAAGCATTGGTAAGCATTTTAGTAACGTCGCACTGAAGCAACACAACGGGCTATTGGCGAGGGTCCAGGATCGCACCCGATGGGAAAGATCCAAGGACAACATGCAATTTTGAAACACCGTCATAGGACGAGGTCACACCTGAGCTAGCACCCTACTCTTCAAACTTGCACACCACACCAATGCAACGACATTTGAGGCCACGACAGATACTTTGATGATTGGGTTTTGAATGCACAATGGCTATATTTGGCCAATCTGAGGTAATTGACATACACACGTTAATAGATCTGTCATCTGCACATGTGCAGTGTCTAGGCCGTTACTAGTTTCTTTTGAATTCTTTTCCTTACCGATTTTTCTTTTCTTCTTTGCTTCTGTAAGAATCGTGTAATATTTTGTAGAACACAAGATAGACATTGTCGAAATAAATAATTTAAAAATTGCTCCTAGTGTCTCAATAGATGAGCCCCAAATCGTTCTATATAAAAAAAACCAGAAAATCACTCAACCCCAACGTGTGGAAATTAAACGGAGTTTCAAAGCAGCGTAATAATTAGAAGAGAACCTCAGAAGAAAATAAACTCAAGATGCTATCAATGCAATGGATAGAAGCAGTATGCAAAACCGATGAGACTCAAGAGACGCTCTTTACATTTCCAGGTCAATGAATTCTTCGGAGTATCTTTACTCTCGCACCACGCTGGAGTCAGTCATGGCAGCGTGTTGACCCAAGAATGTTTGGGTGAAAATTACTAAACTTAGCTCGGGTTGAGAGTTCCGAGGTTATTTCGGGAGTTGGAGATGATCGTTTTATGCATTTTTCTTTAAAAAGCGGATGCTGAAAAAATCCTAGCTGGTGAATTGAAAGTAGGGTTTAAAAACCGTAACAAGTCCCATCAGTTTGTTCCTCTTAGGGAGAATGGTGAGAACTAGGGGCAAGGTATCAGTGGCGGATTGCTTTTCGATGTCCAAATGTCCTCAGCTCATTACGTTTAGGGACTCCTGGTTTAATATACCATTTTGGCATCTTTTCTGAATGTGGTAAAGAAACGTATTATTGTCATAGCCATAATGATTACCGTCATTTCGGAAATGGGCTTAAAAACAGTTCACAAAGGATTATATTAGAACTTCCATTGAGAATTTTCGTCGGTGATAGGTATACCCGCAATTTGCTAACCCTAATCGCGAACATATAAAGAAGAAAGACTGATACGAACTAGAAGTCAGCAGTAGGCTAATTTGCTTTTTAATTAAGCGTCGATAATTTCAATGAGTTATGATCAACATATGTTCAAGTACAAAAATTGATCAAAGTTGGAATCTCATTTTGTCGTATATAACATGCAGTTGACTCAAAAATAAAGCCATCGCTGAAGTAGATGACATTGAGCAACCTAATCTTCGATCTGGGGACATGGAGAAATGCTGAAGAGTCACGAGGTCTACGTGATTCTGATCGAATAAGACTCGTAACATCAAGTCACAATAGCGATCTGACTAGCTCGAGGAGAATCTGGGCTAGCTTAGATTCCTAGTATCTACTCAAAACAAAATGCATAAAAAAAATGTGAATACAACATAACATAATTTTCGAGAATATTTTCGACTTAATGAAGTACTTTCTCTAGTTTTCAGCTTGAATTAAGCAAAAGAATCAAAGAACCCGTCGGAACTACAAAATTTTAAATTTAAAAATAGTGTCAAAAACTATTTACATTTATTCTATTAGTTCATATTTCATTTTTAAAACGATAAAAGTTTGCTTTAGATATGGTTAACTGCTTACAAAGCAAAAAAAATGTCAAGAAATCCAATATTCCTGAGCAAAGTTATAATACAAAATCAAATATTCCAAATAAAAAAATAAAAAATTGTATCTTTCCTAATAAAAAAAATTGAATCTTTCCTAATAAAAAAAATTGAATCTTTCCTAGTAAAAAAAATTGAATCTTTCCTAATAAAAAAATCGAATCTTTCCTAATAAAAAAATCGAATCTTTCCTAATAAAAAAATCGAATCTTTCCTAATAAAAAAATCGAATCTTTCCTAATAAAAAAATCGAATCTTTCCTAGTAAAAAATTCGAATCTTTCCTAGTAAAAAATTGAATCTTTCCTAGTAAAAAATTCGAATCTTTCCTAGTAAAAAAATTGAATCTTTCCTAGTAAAAAAATTGAATCTTTCCTAGTAAAAAATTGAATCTTTCCTAGTAAAAAATTGAATCTTTCCTAGTAAAAAATTGAATCTTTCCTAGTAAAAAATTGAATCTTTCCTAGTAAAAAATTGAATCTTTCCTAGTAAAAAATTGAATCTTTCCTAGTAAAAAATTGAATCTTTCCTAGTAAAAAAATTGAATCTTTCCTAGTAAAAAACAGAAATCGAATATTCTCTTGTGAAATAGAAATTGAATATTCCTAGTAAAAAAAAATAACAAATCGAATATTCTATGATAAAAAATAGACCCCCCCCCCACACCCGTTACTAAGTTAAAAATACTTTAAAACCAAATATTCCTTATTCTTATGATCATTTCAGTTACTATTACACAGGTACACGACTAAAGATTTTAGATACTTAAAGTGTACAGGTATCGGATGAAGTTTCCAAGCCCAAACATACGGCGACGTAAACCAGAACAGAAAAATATCAGCACTTAATTAAAAATACGCACACCTGAAAGGACCAAAATTTAAAACTCGCGTGGTTCAAGTATTTTTTTTTCCCCAAATACTCCCAAACTCTCCAAACATGCGAGAAATTTAATCATGCATCCAAAAGCCAAATTCCTCCAAACCGTAAAAATGTATCTGTCGAGAAGGAAAATAGTTTTAATGAGAAGTTCGGTTGCCTTTCTTGAAAAATTCCCTGGAATGTAGAGCCTTGACGCCATTTTCTTCGCTCGTTGAGTGGAATGTCGGACATTCAAAATTTCTCACAGATCGTGCCACTTTTATTCAATTTCGAAGGTAGAACTTTTTAAACTATTTAGCCGGTTGAAAACTGCCATGCCGGGGTTTCCAACCCAGAGCCTGGCCTTACGAATAACTTTAGTGTTCCGTAGAATAGAGAAACAGAATTTAATTTTTATAGAAAAAAATTCATACTTTTGTAGACTTTATTAATTAACAGAGCAGCCTTCAAACACCTGCATCATTGCCTAGGTGCCACGTGGAAGACATTCTCCAACTTAACCCATTTACCGCCCGTTGGATGAGCCGATCACCTGAATCAAGCAAACCAAAAAGCGCGGATACCATAATTTCAAGCAGAACGGGACTTCCGGCCAATTTTCTTCGAACACGGGGAGAACATATATTTGCTCAGCTGCCAGACTATTCGTTTCGACACTATTTGCAAACGATTTAGAAACCCTGGACACCGGAAAAGGGCGAAGATCTCAGTTTGTACTGAAGTTGAGCACATAAAATTATAATAGCCTGAAAAGCACAAATAGCGAGATATGCACTTTTGGTTCAGAATGGTGAAAACTGCTCGAGGGATTTGGTTTAAACACGAGAAACCAGGGTTTGGCGAAGAAATGATTGGTTCATCATATATTTGAGATAGGGTTATTACGAACAAAACTGGGATTGTGAATTAGGTTTGATTTTCATGGCGCAAAGGGCATATTAGACTAAGCTACGACAAATGACAATTGGTATGTATTTTAACTAACGTCGCATGAGGTCAACACAACGGGTTATTGGCGACGGTCTGGGTAATGGTAATTTTTTTAGTTAACGTCGTACTAGAGCAACACAACGGGCTATTGACGACGGTCCGGGATCAGTCCCTTAAGAGAAAGATCCGAGGACAGCACCTCGTAATTTTGAACCACGGTCAGATGACGAAGCAACACCTGAGCTGGCACCCCACTCTCCAAACTTCCACGCCAACCCAACGTGAGGACTTTCGGCCACGACAGATTTAAGGTGCACCAGCCGCCTCTACACCATACGCTTACAAACATCCATGCCCAGACCCGGATTCGAACCAGGAACCTTCCGATCTAGAGGCTAACACCTTAACCACTATACCGGTTGGTCGGCGGCGACGGTCTGGGATAAAAACCTGAAGGGAAAGATCCGAGGTGAAACAACACAATTAAACCTATGTCAGATGACGAGTTCACACCTGAGCTTGCACTCCAATCTCCAAACTATCACATCATCAACAACAAAACTATCACAACATGAGGTTCGTAGATTTGAGTTTTAAGGCGCAAAATCCAGAAAATCAACTCGAGGCCACGACACAGATGTCATGTGTAGCAACCTCCTTTGTACACGACGGTCTTTGGATCGATTCGAACTCGCAACCCTCCGGTTGCTAATACGGTACTCTTCCAACCGGGCTACCAAGGGCCACAAGTAATGGACATACACAAGATTTACAGTTGAATTTACATCGCACTGAAGCGACGCAACGAACTTTTGGCAATCGGCCGGGATCAGTCCCGTAGGAATAGATCAGAGGACAACATCACGTCATTTTGAACCACGCTCGAATGACGAGGTTAACACCCGAGCTAAGGACATCGTGAAGCTGATCAAATTTTAATCTCAGGATAAAGCCCTGTTCACACGAGGCGTTTTCTAACGCGCGTTTTCCAAGGTCAGCTTTTCTTAAGTATTAAATTTTGTTTTTTATTCCCCAAGTTCAAGTTTTTATCTTTGCGATCGTTGAAGATTGATTTGAAATCCGTTGAAATTTTCACTCTGAGTAAAAAATTCTCTCTACGACATATCGATACCAAAAACAGATTCATTATTGACCATTCGATTATTTAATTATTTATTTAAAGAATATATCACATTTAGGTATCGATCTGGTGTAAAATTTTCCAGATTTCAAATCCGTTGAAGTTTTCTCTCTATCTTCAACGATCGCAAAGATAGAAACTTGAATTAGGGAAATAAAAACATAATTTAATGCATAAGAAAAGCTGACTTTGGAAAACGCCTCATGTGAACAGGTAAGAGAATGGATGTCGCTGAAGCACACAAACCGATGTAGCGAATGAAAGATGACGAATTTCTTCTGAATGAACTACGGGCGTACACATCACAGCTACTCGATTTTAGGGGAGGCAAAACAATGTTTGCTTGCCATTAACCTTATTCAATGAAACATAACGGACGATTGAAATCAAAGTAAACAAACCTACTTTTATCATAACAAATGAATTACGATGCAAGCCTTTTATGTCAATATCGTTTTTTGAGAGCAAATGTTCTATCGCGTTCTCGGTATAAGTCGATGGTTTAAAACACACAGTCATGCATGCGTCAACCGTTAATTGCAGCCATACGGGTTCTGCGTTCGTTACCAGAAATGAAGCTAAGCTTTTGGGGACCTGGGGAAAATGAGGCTGATAAACATCCTGTATTTAACAAGCTTTGTGTATTTAAGGAGTAGATAATATAATTACTTGAATAATTAAGAGGTAGTTCAATCAACGTTACGCTGGAGCAACACAACGGCGGTCCGGGATCCATTCCAGAGAAAAAGGTCATAGGACGATATCTCATACCTTTGTACCACGGTCAGATGAAGAGGTCAACATCTCAGCTGGCTCACCACTCTCCAAACTTTTACGCCAACGAGAGGACATTTTAGGCCACGTCAAATTTAACATGTCCTTAGTACACGAGTCTTGGTAGGACGAACTCTCGATTCTCATGCTGCTAATCCACAACGCTTCATATCGGGCTACCTCGGAATGATGATTGGTTGTTAACGCAGTTTTATGGCGCACGGGCCAGATTTGGCCAAGCTGTGCCAAACACAAGAAAGCCAACTTAAAGTAAAAATTGTAGTGGAAGGGGAAAAGGGATTGGGAAACAGTAGTGGAATGATAGCGAGGAAAATATCGCTTGGGTAACCGAGGTGCGCGACATCCCTAATGACTAAAGACAGTAAACCGCATGGGAATAGAAAAGATCACTAATGGACCCCGAACAAAGTCAACAAAGGGCAGTCTGAGTTTGTCATTCGTTATCAGGAACCAGGCTCTGGGATTGTCTTCATGGTACCATGAGTTATCAGGGCTCTCCAAATTAACACGTTAGCTGCCGATCTGGCGCCAGCGCGTGATGTGGCGGTATCGCTTAAGAGACAATCCCGCGGCTGCGCGGAGTGATGTCTCAGTATCCAGTCACGCGTTCGCGCGGGAAGAGCTGCGCCTCAACATTAATTCTCCGCTTCAATTGGCATTATATGTTAGATGTTGAGTAAAGGTTAGAAGCTAGTTATAAAGGTATGTGGGTTTTCGAATTCATAGCTTTATTAGTTGTTAAAAAAAAATTGTAATACGAGCTGTAGAGACTATAGTTCTGCAGGGCCTTCACGCACCAAAAAAGAAAAATGCAATCTAATAAGCCTCTAACGGATGATGAAATTGCAGGTTTATTGGTTGAGCTTTCGCCAATCTATTCTGGTATTGACGCACTTTTCAGTCAAATGTTATAAAAAAGTAAGTCGGCTTCTGGGAAAAACCCATTTCTACTGCGGGGCAATAACTATCAACACATCCTAGCGTGATCGGCAGCAAATGTGTTATCCTTTAAATTTTTCAAAAGCTGGTTGGTATATTTAGCGTCGCATTGGAGAAATACAACGGACTGTTGGCGATGGTCATGAATCAATTCTTTAAAGGTTAGAATCCGAGGACAACTCTTCCTTTTGAGCCAGGAGCTGGCACCCCACAGTGAGAACATTTGAGACAGACAGATTGAACGAGCACCAACCAACTTTACACGACGGTCTTTGGTTGGTTTGGGGATTTTACGGCGCAAGTTCGATGTCGAACTTGATGGGAATGAAATGGCAGATGAATTGGCCAAGGCGGGAGCTAGTGAAGTATTGGTTCCACTTGAGCCTCTTACCTACACTGAGATTTATTCGCAGGCTAAGTTGAGGGGGAAAACAATATGGTCCACTCCCCCAGTGCATCAATGGTATCGTGGCCATCGACCCGGCGGCTCTTTGGCACTTAATTGTGACAGGCAGGGACAAACTGCAATTACCCGATTCCTAAGTGGACACCTCAGAACTATGACCTTCTCAGATGGCTTGAGAACTTTCGACACATGCACCAAGTGCTCCTTTGAGCAGGCTTCTCCTTCCCACATCCTGGAGTGCCTGGGACTTAACCATCAAGATCTCCTTGGAAGTCCATTGCTGGTCCTGGACTTCCTCAGGGTGTATGGATTCATGGACCTAGTCTAGCCCCGCTGGACTTTGGGGATTGGCAACAACAACGGCGCAAGTGCTATATTTGGTCAAGATGCGCCAGACACAAGGTCATGTAACATTAAGTAATAGACACAGAAGAGAGAAATACTCCCAGGGAGGAATGCACCCGATTGGAATCGAACCTGCCCCCCCCCTCCTCCCCCAAGGTAGCACGTCATTTTGAACCACGGTCAGATGACGAGGCCCCACACGAGCTGGCATCACTCTCATAACTTTCACACCATGCCAACGCGAGGACATTTGACGCCACGACATATCGAGTGCACCAGCCCGCTTGGTACACGGTCTTTAGTTGGATACGAACTCGTAATCCTCCGGTTGTCAATCCGTTACTGTTCCAACCGGATGAAAGATATCTAGAAAGGGTAGTCCGACATTTACCAAACGTACATTGTCCTCGCGGTAGCATGAGTTGTCCGGACTCTCCAAATTAATACTCATACATCCCCCGAAAGTGTTCTTCAAAAAGCTGGAAAGTGGCTGTTAAGGTTTTTTGTTCCAGACCATTGCTGCAAAGCGGTTTCCTCTGCACCATTTCCAACCCCACACAATCGCGAGGCCTCGCCGCCAATTAGACACAAATCTGCCTTACAAGCAAAGAAAATCCTCTGCGGCACTTGGCTCGTGAATTCATTCATCAGCCACTCCACTCGATCCACGAGCGGCTATTTTCGGCCCCTCCACGGTCAGTGGAGTGTTTGTTTATTCTCGAAAACGAAACAAAAGAGGAAAAACGGAGAGAAGTGCAGAATTAAGAAGTGACTCACGCCCTCTTGAGTTCGTGTGGGGAGAGAGAGAACAGGATGGGTGAAAACGGAAATAGGTCACAAAGACGATAAGGAGCCGTCATCGTCTCACCTTGGCGAGGAAAAGGGGGGCCGAGCATCTATGGCACATCCGGTTCGAGTGCGTCCAACCGAACGATATATCCCCCGCACGAGCTTGCATCGTTTCAGCAATGCAGCCAGAAACGCTCAGCGGAAGGTAGTTAAATAACACCGCACTGGAGCAAAACAACGGGCTACTGGCGACGGTCTGGATGGTGCAAGGTCCGTTAGCGGACTAGCTGCGTCAAAAGCAAGATCAAACATCTATTGTTTTGTCTTCTTGTATATATATATATATATAAAGGATGTTTGTGTAAATTCTCTGTACAAATCTACACCGTTTGACCAATCCACCCCAATTTGGTACACTTATACTTTAAAACACTGCGGAAAAGATAGTCTATTTCTTTCCTGTCTTCAGACCCATCTGTAGTCATGCAAATTGGCACACAGATAGTCCTTTAAAGTGCCCTTATAGTCCTAATTTTAAAATATAAAGTTTGTTTTCCTGCAACAAATGAACATGGACAAGAAAACACGTTCTACAGGGTTTGTGTATTTCAGTTAACAGAGAAATGTCGCGTTCATATTTCAAACCAGAGCAACGCCGGGTTGTTCAACTAAGTACACTATAAAGAACAGGGAAAACAGTAGGTCAAAGTTGTAAAATAGTCTTAAAAGTTGTTTTCTAATAATATAAAGAGTTAAAACATTGAAGTTGAAAAATATAAATACAGGACGAGCTTCGTTTTCAAAGCACAAAGAATGGAAGATACGACGACCCATGATGAAACCCGAAACATCAGAGGACAAAATTGAAGCACGGTTATGAACATCATTTTGAACCCTGTCAGATGAGGTCACACCCGAGTGACCACCACTCTCCAAACTTCCACACCGCGACAGATTTAAATCCCTTTGTACACAACAGTCTTTGGTAACTAAAAATTACCAATTTTTACCAAACGTCGTACTAGAGCAACACAACGGGCTATTGACGACGGTCCGGGGTCAGTCCCTTAAGGGAAAGATCCGAGGACAACGCCTCGTAATTTTGAACCACGGTCAGATGACGAAGCAACACCTGAGCTGGCACCACACTCTCCAAACTTCCACGCCAACCCAACGTGAGGACTTTCGGCCACGACAGATTTAAGGTGCACCAGTCCCCTCTACACCATACGTTTACAAACATCCATGGCCGAACCCGGATTCGAACCAGGAACCTTCCGATCTAGAGGCTAACACTTTAACCACTATACCGGTTGGTCGGCCAGTCTTTGGTTGGATTCGAACTCGCAACCCTCCGGTTTCTAATCTGTTACTCTTTCAACCGGGCTATGCAGCCCTTACTACTCGCAGGTTGGACAAACCCACTGAGTCACGACGGACCCTAAATACACGGAAAATATTAGTAAATTGTCCGAAACCTTTGAAGGGTCGGTATAATGGGCCTAGTAAATTAGAATTTGTTTTTAATCTTACGGAATGCACATAACCTGCCACGGGCAAAGATAACAATAACACCCATTCCCTCCCAACTCGTCTTGCAGCATGCCACCTACCGCGAACAGCTTGTCAAAAGCCACTCGCCACAATGGCTCCAATCTCGCGTTAAATTGGGGGATTTCCTGTCAACGCAGCGGAAAATTGTTCGGAAAGCCGTCCTCATGACTTGGGCGGAAAATGAGAAATCAGTAGTAATACGAAT
Source organism: Metellina segmentata (assembly GCA_947359465.1). Taxonomy (NCBI): domain Eukaryota; kingdom Metazoa; phylum Arthropoda; class Arachnida; order Araneae; family Tetragnathidae; genus Metellina; species Metellina segmentata. The sequence goes on along the minus strand of OX375877.1, from coordinate 124,568,629 downwards.
TCCGAACGCTCCGAGCCATGGAAAGTGTTTTCATTCCGATTCCTTTTTATACTTTCTCTAAAGTGTTCAGAAATGAGCGATAAAAAAAGCAATTTCCAACAGATGAATGATTCGAATAAGCGGTGACGGAACTGGAATAGCAGTGCCAACTATGTCGGTTATGGAGACATCGATTAATTGATTGATGGCCGTTTCCTGAAAGCGGCAATCTGCTGGAGGAACGAACTCCATTTCGAGTACGATTACGTGATTTTCAAGTAACTTTGGAAAGTATTAAAATGTGGATTAGAAGTTGATCAGTGCTGTAGCAAAATATACTTTAGTTCCAATTTTTAATAGGAAGGTAGTTAATTAAAGTCGCATTGAAAGCAAAGCAATGGGCTATTGACGGCGGTCTGGGTAATTTGGTAATTTGGTAATTTTTAATTAACGTCGTACTAGAGCAACAGAACGAGCTACGGACGACGGTCCTGTAACAATCTCCCAAGGGAAAGATCCGAGGACAACACCACGTAATTTTAAACCACGGTCAGATGACGAGGAAATACATGAGCTGGCATCCCACTCTCCAAATTTCTACACCACGACAAAGCATTGCAGCATTTTATCGGTCACGACAGATTTCAGATGCACCAGCCGCCTCTAGACTATACGCCTACAAACATACATTCACTGATCCGGATTCGAACCAGGAAGGCGACGGTCCGCGATGAAACCCGAAGGGAAAAATCAAAACCATGTCATTTTGAACCACGGTCAGACGACGAGGTCAAAACCAGAGCTGGCATCCCACTCTTCAAACCTCCACACCACGCCAAAACAATGGAGCACATTAGAGGACACGACAGATTGAACGTGCACCAGCCCCGTGTGCACAACGGTCTTTGAAAGAGAAAAGATCACTGGGGTATCAAGTATTTAACATACTTCCTTGTAGTGGCATGATGGAAAAGTACAAGTCGCCGATCATTGATAGCCATTTTAATTAACGGAGTATTGGAGGAACACAGCGGGCTATTAGCGACGGCCCGGGATCAAACCCGAAGGGAAAGATCCGAGGACAAGACGTCATTTTGAACCACGGTCAAATGACGAAGACAACACCTCAGCTGACACCCCACTCATCAAACTTCCATACCATGCCAAAGCTGGACATTTGAGGTTCGGACAGATTTAACGTGCACCAGCCCCCCGTGTGCATGACAGTCTTTGGCTAAAACGAGTTCCAAACTCTCAACCCACTGGTTGCTAATCCGATTTTTTGTTCCAACTGGGCTACCGTGGCCTTCAATTTTCAATAGGCTGAACATATTTTATATTTAAAACTTTAGGAACATTAACAGTAAACTAATACAGCAACACAGAGAACAGTTTAAACGGCGAGGGCCCTTGAAAACTGAATTGACACTCTAAAGTAGTTGAAAAACTGAATTGCGTTTACCAGAAAAATAATTTTATTCCTAAAAACATCGCAAGAATTCAAATGCAAAAAGATTCGTTTTTTTAATGTATATATTTTATTTTGCTCTCTATTTTATAAAAAGGAACGAAAATTGCATTTTAAACATTCTTTGCCCAACGCCTAATCGGCAAAAGGAACTTTTATTCAATTGACATATTTCAAGACAAAGTTGGTTTATTGGATTTCAGGAAGCAATGTCCAAAAAAAGAACTACGATGAACACGAAATAAAAAAAAGCTGCTCAGACTACAAGAAAAGATGTTTTGCTACACGAGTGCTAATTAGACCGCTGATAGCAGATTCGACTCGAGGGGAAAATGTATGTAAAGTATTTTTTGAGTGGGATGAGATAAATACGAATATGCATAAAAATAATCAAATATATCAAAATTGGAATATACTCATGAGAATAAACATTTTATACAACTTCTAATTTTTTATCTAAATGGCGAAACATTACATTCTAATTACATTCTAAAGATGTAATGTTTCGTGTAAATGTAATGCACAAAAACTTCCGATTGAACTATGTATTTTTTTTATCTTCCAAGGAGAGGGCGGATCCCCTAGTCCTTTAAATATATTCGGGTGAATGAATTTAATAAATAAAATAAGTTTTTACTAAACAATTCCAATCCACACAAATTTCTTCCGATCCAAATGTAAACATTTCATCCCAATTTCAATCACTTATGAACATCAATTCGTACATTTGTTTTGTACAGGGTGTTTATGTAATGTGGAAATTATCTGAATCTTAGAAGGCGTTGGCATTGCTGAAGTCCTACGCCTTCTACTCTCACACATCTGCTTTTATCAGTTGAAGTTGGTCTAGATTTGAACTTCTTGATTTGACCAAGAACCTCAGCGTTCTTAATAAATTTGATTAATGTTTCGATTTGCATTCATATGTAATCTTTTTCTATGTTTGTAAATACTGTAAAAGTAATTAAACTTAAATTTAACAGAAGACTATCTGCAATTGTTACTTTTATGTTTCTGAAAATACCTCTGAACCAATTTGATATTTGAAATCCTGCCATTCTGCGTCATGTAAAAGCTCCTTTTTACTTCGCAATACCTTTTGAATATTTGTTTTAAATTTTGATAAATCAAACTTGATTTATGGAATAAGACATTGGTCAAATCTTTTGTTTGAAATGCAAATGAGGATAAATCATAACTGAACGACCGTTATTGACATCAGAAAATTCAATGTTGATTCATGGATGACCTCTTCCTCCCGTAGAGCAACTGTTCTGTGAAGGCATTTTAATTTACCTTTTTTCAAGGAATTTAACGTCACACTGGAGCAACGCAACGGGCTGTTGGCGACGTTCTGGCGTCAAAGCTGAGGGGTAATAAGAGGGCAACACCACGTAATTTTTAATCATAGTCAATTAACGAGAACACCCGAGTTTTGACACCCCACTCTTCAATTAAAACCGATGAAATAACGCAATTAAAAACGCAAAGGATCGTTTGGATTGAAAGCGTATTTGTGAAAACGCGCGGTACAGCTTCAGTATACGTTTAGAGCGGTGGCAAAGGCCTTGGTGCACTTCTAAAGTCGCCAAAGAAAGAATTATTTCAAATAAATCAATGAAATCAGACGGTTTAACGGATTTTGAAAGAAATTTCTACAATATTAAAAATGAAAATTTGCCACCGACATAAACCTAGACTGAAGCTGTACCAAACGCGCTTCCTACAGCTCCAAATCACCGAAATAAAAGAAATCGTTCTCTCTGTAATTGCAGAATATCGGCATAAGAAAACGGTCTTCGAAAAAATTGCTTCGAATCTATTATTCCCAGACCTAGATATGCAATGAACCTCGGAAAGTAAATTGACCCGTTTCGTCGGTGAAAAGGAGAGAAGGAAAAAAATAATCGCCCAAGTCAGACAAAACTTTTGCGACCCACATCAATTCCTTTGCACAGACCGCCTCCATTAAGGCACTTTGTTCTCGCCCCCACTCCTATTGCGGCCTGTGACCTTCATTTGTTGGAGCCGCTCAAGAGATCGTCCGTACAGGGACTCGACTCCTCTTGCAAAAAAAACCCTCTCGAACACACGTCAGGTTCCAGCCGTCTTCAGAGGTACTTCACTCAAGTTCATCGAGCAGAAAGACACCGCCTTGACTCCAGATACCTGCCACTTCCGCTGCACGGGCAACAAGTTGCTTGTTTTCGTACGTCAAGATCTGACCAACATCGTTAATGACAAGTAATTTTTAATTAAAGTCGTGCTGGAGCAACACAACGGGCTATTGCCGACGGTCCGGGATCAATCCCCTAACTAAGGGAAAGATTGGAGGACAACACCTCGTAATTTTGAACCACGGTCAGATGACGAAGCAAAACCCGAGCTGGCACCCCACTCTCCAAACTTCTACACCAACCCAAAGTAAGGACTTTCGGCCATGAAAGATTAACCTTTACGCTGCTGCACATAGAGAATTGTAGGCACTAAAATTTCGTTTACACCAGCGGCATGGTATAGATCTGTGTACGGTGGATGTTATCCCACTATAAGTGACAGCTGGCATCGATCACCATTTACGAGCTGTCAGCGACAAACCTTCTATAGCATTCCTCCTTTTGTTCGGTACCACGGAACGTGACGTGTGAACGATTTGGGGGGAGAGGCAAAAGTTCGCTCCAGTGATATCTCTTTCGCGCCAAACGATTCGCCACACAATACTATGAAAGTGTCAATGCCACTCAAGGCTCTGTCGCTCAAGTTGGGTATATAGGCGAGGGGGCTCGGAGAGTCAGGCCAAAGAACCGTTCTGTGAGACGATTGAAAAAAAATCTAAGCGCCGCAGCGTAAAGAATAAGGTTCACCAGTGTCCTCTACACCATAAGCTCACAAACATCCATACACTGACCCGGATTCGAACCAGGAACCTTCCGGTCTAGAGGCTAACACCTTAACCACCAGACCGATTGGTCAGCTCGCTATTGACGAGATATTATATGCCCAGATACATCGATACACTCTTCATGATTTTCTCTTATGAGATCATAACTTAGCCAGTACTTCTAATAGTTAGCTTTTTTTTTTTTTTTTTGGGGGGGGGGGTTTGGCACAATGTCAATATTTGGCTATGCTGCGCCAGACATACATCAAGTAATCGACACACGCAATGAATGATTGATTTTACGGCACAAGGTATGGCCAGGTCATACACAATGCAAGTTTAGACACAGAAGAGAGATAAATTGGTAAATTGAGTTAACGTCGTACTAGAGCAACACAACGGGCTATTGACGACGGTCCGGGATCGGTCCCTTAAGGGAAAGATCCGAGGACAGCACCTCGTCATTTTGAACCACGGTCAGATGACGAAGCAACACCTGAGCTGGCACCCCACTCTCCAAACTTCCACGCCAACCCAACGTGAGGACTTTCGGCCACGACAGATTTAATGTGCACCAGCCGCCTCTACACCATATGCTTTACAAACATCCATGCCCGTACCAGGATTCGAACCAGGGACCTTCCGATCTAGAGGCTAACACCTTAACCACTATACCGTTTGGTCGGCACAGAATAGAGGTAGGAATGTTAATTAACGTCACGCTGGAGCGACACAACGGGCTATTGGCGACGGTCCGTGATCAACTCCGATGGGAAAAATCAAGGACAACAAGGATGACGAGGCAACGCCTGAGCTGACACCCCACTCTCCCGACTCCCACACCACGTCAACGTGAGGACATAAGAGGCTCTGAAAGATTGAACGTGCACCAGTCCCCCTCCCCGATACACGGATTATGCTTCGGTTGGATTCGAACTTGCACCCGTTCGATTGCTAATCCGCGTTACTCTTCCTTCCGGAATACCCATAATCCCGATTCAGCAAACAAGGCTGTGAAATTGTCTGGGTAAATATTTGAGTGAGAAGTGGTTGCCGAGGGGGTGGCACAAAAAGGGTTTTGGAAATAGAGTGGTCTACATATTTGGAAGTCGTCTGCCCAGAAACCGGCCCGTGACGTAGCGTTTTCGTGGGGGTGACCGGAAATAAACGAATGGCTCATCAGGCGCAATATGGCATGCACATGTTGGGCGCGTGGGAACAGCCAGGTGCGTCAGAATCCTGGAAGGGCTTCTTTTCGCAAACGACTTCGAAACTCGTTCCTTCCATTCCTCGAATCAATGTACTGCTTTGGTATGATTGATTGGGGTTTTTATGGCACACGATCCAAAAGTGAATATACTGTCCCAAAAGCAAAGTAATTATATACAATTGTTATCGGGTTGGTTTTGGTGGACAAAGGCCATATTAAGCAAAGCTGCGCCAACGACGAGGTAGTTTAGTTGGTTTGGTTTTTATGGTACAAGATCCATTAGCTGACAAGCGCAAGATTAAATGTACCCAACAGAAACAGGTAGGTATTTATTTGAAGTACTGGAGCAACACAACGGGCTATTGACGACGGTCCAGGAACAATCCTAAAGGGAAAGATCCGAAAGAGGTGAAACAGACATAGTAGTCTGATGGTTGAATTTCAAATATTATAAAAAGGCTAAGTTAAAAATATCGAAGTTGAGAAATATCAATACAGGACAACTTGTTTTCAATAGATAAACGTTAAAACCTTTTTTAAAAAAAGACGACAAATTATGCTTTTTGAAATATGACTTGATGACTACAGTACAAACTCCCAAATCCGGACGTTTCGCTAACCGGCGTTTTCCTTTTCCATCTTTCCGACAGTTTGTAAAGAACAAGGAATTAAACTTAGACCTGATTTATGAAACACTGCAAAATAACGTACATGTCCAGTCTAAATACCAGACAGAATTTTTTTTTTTTTAATGCGAGTAAAATTTGTTGCATTGTATTAAAACCGAAGGGGAGGGCAGATCACTAGGGTGGGTCGGGGTTGTTATGCCCGTATATGCCTAAAGAGTTGCCCCTGAGGGCTCTGTTAATATCGGTTTCAAACGATAATAGGGCAACCAGACCAATATTAAAATTGCGGTTAGTATTTAAGAATTTCGAGGCAAAATAGACTGATCCAAAAAAATTGGTAAACCAAGATGGAGTAACCCCTCATCTTCATAAAAAAAAATTAATGATAGGCAATTTTAAAATGGAGGGAATTGCGGTTAAGATAAGAAACCAGTGAAATGTAAAACGGTGGTTATGCAGTTCATTACAGTCGAATTGGAACAACCGAACGGCCTATCGGGATCCTTTCCGAAGGGAAAGATCCGAGGATAGCAACTCGTCATTTTGAATCACGATCAGATGACGAGGTCAACACCCGATCTGGCACCTCCACTTTCCAAACTTGCACACCACGCCAACGCGAGGACATTTCAGCGTTCACCAACCCCTGCGAACACGACGGTCTTCAGTTCGATCGACTTTCGAACTAGCAAACCTCTGGTTGAGTTAATTCGTAACTCTTCCTACCACGGCTCGTCTCAATGATTTAAATTTTTTGTCACACGGGCCAGGTTTGGCCTAGAAGCACCAAACTAAGTCTCGAAGGCGGATATTTAGTCATCAGAAAAACTGACCTGATCTTAATTGATCGACATCTCATTTGAAGAAAACTGACTACATTTCCATTAGTCAAAAAATCAGAAATATATTCATGAGATATAGTTATCAGCAAAATGGGTCGAATCCTGATGGACAAAATATCTTGTCGAAAGAAATTGGAGGGTTAAGACGTCGGTGTCGTGAACTTGTCAAGTTTTGAATTTCAAATTCAGGTGAATAGCCATACATTGCACAAACGCGCGCACATCAGCTAAATTCAATAAAAGGATTATAAATCATTAAAACTATTTTTTTGCATCCGTCGTGAAACGAATCGTGATGTTAGCGAAGTGATACAGTGTGCAAGTACAGGAACACCGTCGATTGTAACAATAAACGCGTTTTAACCGAACAAAACAAAAATTCCCGGCATACGTTAGGTCGTATGTGCTCTACGGCTCCAGCAGCACAATTTAAAGTGGAATATTGTTTACGACCCTACAGGCGCAAACAACGAAGCATAACTCAGCGAAGTTTGCGCAAGGCATAGGTTCAACGCCTACACACTTGTAATAAACATTCAAATGAGGCGTGCATTTGCCCATCTAAGCCAAAAACAACAACCCCCAAAAGTCAGCTCCGAAAAATATGAATGTTAACCAAGGAAACATACGCACGGAATACATTAGGATAGCGGTACTCTTATTTTCGGGAGCATGCATGTACAAACGTCGAACGAAATTTGCATCTGCAAGGACAGACGAACCTTCTCCCCTATTCGGTTTCGGTACTCTCTTCGCAAGTTTTGTGGCCTGTTGTAAGATAATAGAAGGTTCTTACCTTCATTCAAGAAAAAAAAATAGAGAATGGAATTCAAAACTTGTGTGTGAAGAATGATTGCAATCTTACATTTTAGAGAATCATTTTTGCAAAGTGTTTGGACCAAAATAGAAAATAAATTAGTCTTCTGCCTGAGGAGAATCTGAATTGGGAAGTATTTTCTTCTAGGCTTCGAACGAATTACAGGGTAATGCTTTTTGAGAAACTCATTAATTTTTTTTTTTAATTCTAAACTTTGTTAGATTGAAACAATTTTTTTTTTAAATTTCTTTTTGTAATTTCGTTAAAGACCAGCCTGAAGGGTTTTTTTCTACACCAAAGAGATGCTGGAATTCGTATTACAAGTATTTCACAAAAGCTAAGAAATGGGTAAATACAATCAATTTAATATTTCACAAAAATGGTCTGAGCTCGAAACTGATAATTATCGTTTGCGCTCGCGCGTTGATATCTTGGTTTGTGAAGAATTAAGAATGGCATGCATATTTTTATTCGTGCTTTTACTTCCTTTAGACGCCAGAGTTGGGGCAACATTAAAAAATATATCGAAGGAATTTGTGTCCTTATTGTTAGAACTTTCGTGCCCAAGCCATTTTTTAAGCACTAGGGGGCCTGCCCCCTGCTCGCTAACGCTCGCCAACCCCCGGAGGATTGCTTCGCAATCCTAATTGGTTCGCTGCGCGAACCTATGCTCGCTTTGCTCGCCTCAATGAAGACATGTGTCCTAGCAGAAGGGATTGTTTACAAAATATGTTACCAAAAAAATGTTTTTCAAATCTAAATTTGCTGTATTACAGAAAAAATATATACAGTATCTCTAAAATCAGAATTCAAATGAAAACTTTGTGCAAATTTTGACTCGAAATGTGAGCGTTGCTTTGGAAATTGAATACCCAGCATGTTGTTTGTGTGTACATTTTCCCAGCACTCAAACGACCCACACTTTTTCATTGAGTTTGTTGCCGAAAGTTGTAGTGCAAGCGTCTTGTTGAACTATAATTGTTGGCCCTGAAAAGGACCGTTTTTTAAATGGCCCTGAAAAGATCCTCCGCTTTCTTTGATTTCTATTATAAACTAACTGCAACAGCTCATTAAAATTTCCTTTTTTTTTCAATAAAATTTCATCCGATAACGCTATAAATTCAATCGATGCACGAGACTTCGCGATAAACAAACAATGGCACAGTGTTGCCAAAACGCGATTACAAATAACGTCTTTTTTGCGTGCCACGTAAGAGAATTATATATATAGATTTATCATTTCCTTTTATAAGCCATTTATCTTTCGTGCATAAGCCATTAAAGGCAAATTTTGTACGGACGCATGGATTGAGCTCTTAGATCGTAAGGGCCATACTGCGCCAAACACAAGACAAACAACGTGAAGTAAAATAAACACCCACAATGGAAGTTTTGCTAACACTGTGGAGATCTATAGAGGAATTCAACCTGCGCCGTCTACACCTCGCAGGTTGCTAGATTTTGAGTGGAAACTAACCCAGCGATGGTAGCGCTCAGAAACGTTATTTCAAAGTCACGGCCTTTGTTAATATACAAGCTCAGAATTTTTTGTAAATAATTTTCTTTATAATTGTACTTATTTGAACTCACTACATTGCACGGGACACTGCCAGTCTAAAATTGGTTCCGAAACCGCCACATTCAAATCCAGTCATTCACAAGCATGAAGAAAACCCACCTATCGTCAGCGGAAGGAAACTCAATTCTGACATCTGCGAAACCACTTGAGTCTGCACACACCGAATCAAAAACGGCCAGAGCCCCCAACTACCTGTTACTCCCGACAATCCACCCGAGACCGAGTCTGCATTCACCAAAAAGAGATTTCGAATTCATGGTCATTTCGCGAACAGTGTTGACGCCCGGGCGGGCGGTGAATATCGGGGCGTTGAGGGAAGGAAAAAGAAAATTTCCACGCACGGAAACTGCGCCGAAAAGAAAGAAATGGCACGCGACGGGTGTCCAGGTCTGACGACGGGGCCTCCCTCACGCGCTGGTCAAGGTCACCTTCGACGGTTGGACAGGAAAGTTCGTTTTTTTCCCTCTTCCCGCAACGAAAATTGCACACGAGCTGTTTTGCACATTTGTTCATGGCGGTGAACAGGCCTCGATAGTCTGCTTGGTAACTGTGGTAATTTTTAATTAACGTCTTACTAGAGCAACACAACGGGCTATTAACGACGACCAGGGATCAATCCCCTGAGGTAAAGGTCCGAGGACAACACCTCGTCATTTTGAACCACGGTCAAAAGTGGAGACAACGCCTGAGCTGGCACATCAACCCAACGTGAAGACTTTCGGCCACGAAATTCTACGCCAGGTCGTTACCAAACAGATTTATTACTTAATTATTAACCATTTATAATTATTTAATCACGAATTAAATAATTATTTATTCAAATAAAATCACATTTAAGGTATCGATCATGTGAAAAATTTTCCGCAGATCCGATCCGTTGAAATTTTTACTCTATCCTCAACGATCGCAAAGATAGAAACTTGAATTGGGGAAATAAAAAATAATTTAATGTATAAGGAAAAGCAGACCTTGGAAAACGCGCGACTTAACTACCGTAAGCGGGTGCACGTCCATGCCTGTTCGTGATTCATTGGGTAGAGCGACAGTCGCGCAGCGAAAATAAGACCGGTCGCAATTTTTTAATCGCTGCGATTGTTTAGTCGCAAGTGTGTGCACTTGTAATTGAAACAATGTTTTTATTTTTCCAACTGAAAAAGTGCGCGACTAGATAACGCAAGTGAAGGCCTAGCCTTACTATATTTGTCTGGTGACCAAATATAAACCATGGTCCAGATCTCGAATCCACTGCTCGTGCAGTCTAGCAGGAAGAGACCCCTGCAACCTACCGCGCTTAATCTGGCAAGAAATCAGCTCACCTATCGTGTCGAATGTAGTGACCCATCAAACCTGCATCTACATATTAGCAGGAAATGATGGTGCACCCAATAGGCGAAGAGCAAATATTAGAGCGCAGCCTGCAGGGAAACGAACCCAAATGAGTTGGTATGGACACAACTGATCACACACGGTTTCGAATGGATTTTGGAGATAGCATCAATTCCGGAGGAAGCCGGCCAAGCTATTGAAACGAAAGGCATTAAATATTTTAAAGGAAGATAACTGGATGGCGCAAGGAGACCAAACACAAGACAGAATATAGCCAGTAAAAGTATAAACTACTTAAAAATTAATAGGCACTAGACAAAGATGGATTTAAAACATGAAAAATGGGGAGATGAGAATTTAAATATTCAAACAGTCGAATGACGAAACAAGACCATCATCGTGTGAAGCATGATTAAAAGAACAGATGAATTTAATGTAGATATGCATTTTGAAAGCGTGGAATTTAAAGGATTGAATTGTAAAATTTGATAGAATAAATTTATGAGTAGTGTTGAATTTGGAAAAAGTTGGATTTAGCGAGCTTTAAAAAAAATCAACTGTGAACGTAAAAATGCGAAAAGGTTTGAACAATCAAATTTCTCTTGTTTAGTCTTCCATTAGACTAGTTCTTTTACTTCCTAATTGATAAATCGAATCTGTAGGAAATGAATCGGAAACACTGTAAATGTGTTATTCCAGGTTGATTGGTGGATATCTGGTACAAAAGGTTGGTTGAATCCGTTCGGTAGCTAATTTAACGTCGCACTGGAGCAACACAGCGGTCTATTGGCAACAGTCCTAGATCAATTCCTATGTCAAAGATCCAAGGATAACGCAGTCTTTTTGATCCACGGTCAGATGACGAGGTCACACGAGCTGGCACCCTACTCTCTAAGTCCACGCCAACGTAACACGTTTGAGACGATGACAGATTTAACGTGAACCAGCTCTAATTGTACACGAGTCTTTGGTTGGATTCAAACTCGCAATCCCCGGATCGCTAATCGTTACTCTTCCAACCGGGCTACCGCGGTCCTGGCCGGGCATTGGAAAAACCAAACAAAATCATTTAACCAGTATCGATCTGAAGAAAGTTCCAAATATTAGCTGCCAATATAAATTTAATAGTTTTCATTTATTTGTATCGCACAACCAGTTTAACATAACTTATCACCCACTTTAAATGCTCTATCGTGGAGTTATACTAGCTATTGCGCTTCAAATGAAATATTCCTTTTCCAGACAAGTTATACAGCCTGGTTAACACATTCAAACGTGGCATATTTCCTCGAAAGTAATTCCGTTAGAAAAGTCGATATTGACACAACTTAAGACAGTTGACATAACCCCAAGGAAATAATCGACAAGCGTGAAGGGAAATGCATCAACATCAGCAAAACGTTGCGTTGATGGACGAATAAAAAAAAAAGTGGAGCATAAGTTCACAACACGAGATAAAAAAAGTCGATGAAATCTCTGGAATCTTCGCACAGTTCACAATTGAAATAAACAATTAAACTTCAAAAGATTCCGAACGAAATTCTCAGCAAAGCAAACTTTTAATTAGTCATCAAGTCGTCCGTGGGATAGCCTGTTCCGCGATCATGAGTATACTCGTGCCAGACCAAACAAAGAGGAAACTAAACTAACAAAAAGGAAAAGGCCGTCTGCGAACCCAGACAGGGTATCAATGTCATTTCTTTCGGTCTCAAAAATCGATGAAGTGGAAAATGCCTCGCCACTTCTTTACAGGAAGATGAACAACTTCCCAATACTACCGGGGTTCGAGTTGTTTCCGATGCCGCACCGAAAAGCAAGGCTAAAGCCAGATTATATAGTGTCGAGCGGATGAATTATCTGCTTAGCATTTCTGCGTGAGAAGATTATAATCTCAAGTTGGTAAATGTTTGTTGTGACTGATCTGAAACGGATGACAGCGTGATGATGCAAGGGATAAAATTCCGATCGTTAAATTATGGCTAAGTAGGTGTTAACCTTTACACTACTGCCGGTACAGCAGTTGTACCTTGAAAGCTATAAGAATCGTGCGGGCAACCTAGTGTACGTCGAAACCACTCGGTAATTCATAGACTTACAAAGATGTTGACTGGTTCAATGAATAACGAAGAAAGTAAAAAATACAAAGCAACTAATAAAAATTTATCAAAAATTCAACAAAAGGGCTAGTTAGTTCACCACCGAAGCACGCCTTTTCTCAAAATGGTCTTGGACCCGGTGCATACATCCGGTTTTTCAACGTGCGGGCGCCGCTGCCGCAACGCAAGTGCAGTCTGAGATACATTAGATCCAATGGAGCAATGCACACATGACTCCGGTGCCGCTGCAGTGACGCACGTCCAACTTGAGTGTAATTCGTACCGCAGTTCCCCAAGGCGCCACAGATCGCCGCACACGCTTCTCCGGTCTCAAGTGCCTTGTTTTCATCAATAAATGGAATATAAATAATTTTAAAAAAATGATTGTATCCAGTAACGTCTATTTGTTTCAAAAAATACTTTTTTTTTACACCAAGTAAGCGAAAGAAAGAAGTTTTCTTCGATAGAATTTTTATCGCAAATGTCGCGAAATGTGTACTTGCGTCATTTCACGGTTATGTGTGCAGTTGGGATTCGGTGCCGCAGCGGCGCCGCACATTGAAAAACCGGATGTGTGCACCTGGCATTAACATGAATGTCCAGACATCCCGATCGTCTTTGATCGCTGCATTCTGAAAATATTTAATTTGCAGTCGGCACACTACTGAAGCAAAAGCCAATTTGCTTTGATCCATTGCCAAAGCAAAACGCGACTCATTTGCATGCTGATACGCATGTCAACACGAAACAAGTGAATTGTTATGTCTGGATAATTTCGAGAAAATTATCGCAAAAGGATCAGTTTATAACAATGAAACACGACTTTAACAATGTTCGATAGCTTTGTCATAAAGTTCTCGATTGAAATGCTTAAAATATTTCTACATATTTATTAAAATTAGTTGCATGCTTCCTGGTTTGATCTCAATGCTTTATTCGCATTGAATAAGACACTCAATGCTGTTTTAAGATATTACTATTCTGGAGCTGGTTTGGTTTCATGGCGCAATGACTAGAACACTGACAATGTAGCTAAATTAACGTGGCACTGGAGAAACACAACGGCTACTGACGGTGTGGAATCCATCCCAAGGGAAAGATCCGATGACAACACGTAGTAATTTACAACCTGTCAAATGAAGAATCACATCTGGGCTGCCACTCCCAGGGTTGTCAATCGTCCCCGATTGGATGGCATTTAAGTTGCTATCTAGAATCCCGGTTGAATGTCAAATTGCCCCGGAATTTCTGAGAAAGCTATCGACCCCAATATCACCTAAAACCTACACTTCAAAATATAGTTCGGATGGTATGTAGTATCCGATACGTTACAACTTTCGAGCGATGTATTGCCAATTGTGGTAACCTTCCCGTTTTCGAGCTTTTCTTAGTTTTAAGGCAACCCTAGATATTTTCTCCTGACGATAATAAACGGGTCTCATGATTGGTTAAGGAAGAAAATACGCTTTTCCACTTTTATTTGTAATGTAGAACGGAATTAAAATTTAGACAGTCTTTGAAATTGTTGGGTGCATATGAATTTTGCTCTTGATTTATAAAATCGACTTGTTTTATTAATTTTCAAAATTTTTAGGATAAGTTTGGAAAGCAGATTGTAAGTTACAATTTTTTAAATTTGTCACTTTATTTAAATTTTAATTAAAATTTCGAAAAAAAATTTGGATTAAATTTGATTTTTGAAATTGCAGATTGGAATTTAGAATTTTTTTCCCCTTTTGGTTGCTCATTTCCCCTTAGTTGATTTGATATAGCAGTAGATAGTGTTATTGAACGTTAAAAAATGTTTTTTTTTTGTTTTTGTTTTTTTTGCAAACATGTAGTAGCTTGATTGGGAAGAGGGTGAAATGTCTTTCATGTGAGAATGATATGATTTTAACATTGAGAAAGGATGCTGGTGATAGGTAGGAGTGGAAATGTAGAAAGATAGGACAAAAGTTTGGCAAAAGAAAGTATAACAGGAGTAAGAAATTGGAGGGTAAATGGGTGTTTGGAGGACTTGAACGAGGGACGGATAAATGTTTTATGGTTGAGGTGAAAAATAGGAACCAGAAAGTTTTGGCTGAGGTAATTCAGAGCTGAATTTTGCAAGGAACTACAAAAATTTCTGTCTATTGGAAGTCATATGCTGGTATCAATACCTGAAGGACAAAGAGTTCAAGGGTTATCGATTCGAGCATATGACTGTTAACCATAGTCAGAATTTCAAGGACCCGGCTATGAGGGTAAGTTTGATTTTTGTTTAGCTTTTGGTTATATTACAAACACTGGACTATGCTTGGGTGGGCACCCAATACGGTGACTTATACGCATGGAAGACAACGGTGAAAGGTCCTCGCCGGCCCCGGAGGGGCGGCGAGGTAGCCGGCAGGCGGGGATCGCGCGTTATACGCTGTGACTTATCTACAAACAAATTTCTCCCTGTATACTGGTTTAAACGCATTGAAACCTTAAGCGCAATTCGCTTTGACTTCTCTATAAAACAATTTCCTCTTGTAAAGTCGTTACAATAAAAATATTTGTCTTGCTTTTCCATATATGGCTCTATAACCTGGATATCCCCATTGAGTTGCTCACATAATGCTAATTGCTAGAAAAATTGTGAAAAAATATATTTTCACACTTATGGATAGCAGAAGAATTTTTAGATTTTTTTTTTCTCATCAAAAACCTTTGTGTGGATTATGATCACAGAAAAGAACTACCTTATTAAAAAAGATTTCTTGTTTTGAATTTTCTATGCATTGCAAAGTTTCTAATTCAAAATTGATGAAAGTCAGGACGTTTTAAAAAAAAAACGCGTTTTTTTTTATTAATTTTTTTTTTTTTTTTACAATTATAAATTATTATTTTTTTTATTAAATTTTTTTTTTTTAAGTGACAAAACTAGGATGAAATTGACGCAAAATTGCGTACATGTTCGGAGAAAACCAGACTGAAATATTAGAAAATTTTCAAGTGAAATTTATATTGCTTTTTTCTTAATTTTTAAACAAATTATTATTATTATTTATGCACTGTATGCAAAGGTTCACGTTGTATATGGCGGCCATCTTGGAATTGCTTACATCGGCCGCCATCTTGATTTGGCGTAAACAATCGCTTTGGCGGCCTAACGTATCGGATGCTACCACTCCACCTATAGTTCTTTCTATTGCACATGACTTCGTGTTTATCAACTGAACGTCCGTTCCCTCACTACTATCCAAAGGCAATACTATATGTATGTCTGTTCAGAGCTCGACCATCGCGATATCATGAAGAAATTGTATTAGTTGTCTTACAATTCTATTACACTGTATTTGAATTTTATTTTTTGAAATTGGGGCTGGAGACTAACACAAATTTTCATACTCGAATTTCTTAAAATAGAATTCGGAACAATCTCGGTTCTCTGTAACTATACACGAACAATATCTATTTTGTGTACGAATATTACCATTTTTATTTTTTAATAGTTTCAATTACAACAAGAGGTTAAGTTTAGACGCGTTATTCAAACTATGTATATGAGGGGACCATTAAGCTCGTACAATTATTAAAATAAAATAAAAATTATTATTTTTTACATCTT
Organism: Metellina segmentata; assembly: GCA_947359465.1. Lineage (NCBI taxonomy): Eukaryota > Metazoa > Arthropoda > Arachnida > Araneae > Tetragnathidae > Metellina > Metellina segmentata. The sequence continues at coordinate 124,552,210 of OX375877.1, read as the reverse complement.
TTTTGTACATGAAAAAAATTTCCTTGGAAAACTAGGTGTGTTATGTTAAGTGATTTATTTCTCAGTGGAGAATATTGTGAAATTACATACATAAATTTCCGTTTGGGGCAATATGTCCTGGAATTGTCTCAGAAAAAGTTGGCAGCCCTTTCTTCGAGTGTTTGACAAGATATCTCGTCCATCAAAATCTCCCCAATTTTGGTAATAAAGAGATATCTCTGGAGCAAGGTATTGCCGATTCGAGGATGATGACGAGAGAAAGATCAGGTTTGAATGTTTAACGTAATTTTATCGCATCTATTGCCGATACGAACACTGTTGAAACCGTACTTTCTCCAAAAAAGCCGAAGCGAGTACGATTCTACCGAAATTGCAAACCGTGAATGGAAAATATTTTTTGATGATCGAAACTATTGCAATGTGAAATAAAAACAAAGACAGCAAATTGGTTAGTTTGGGTTTTATGCCGCAAGGTCAAGTAGCGGAAAAAACTGCGCGAAGCGCAAGATTAACCTGTCCAATCAAAGCAGTTTAAATCCAAAACAAAAGCCAATGTGATAATGAACAGTGCTCTATTTACAGAACCAATATAAAGTTAATTAAAAAGCCGATGCGAAGACAAGTTATTAAAACAAGCAGCATATCGGTAAACAGAATTAAATGACAGGGTTGAAGTTTTAGCATCAATCACCAGACCTACATTAAAAGCGTGACGACTGAATAATCCAGTTGCGTCAAACATCTATTCAATGAGATAGTTTACAAATATGCAGTCCAGTGACAGAACGTATAAAATAAAACTCGGCAGCGATCAAGTGTGTATTTACACAACGTATTTTATGATGCAATACCAGAAAAGGTAAAAATCTTTACAGTTCAAAAAGCCAGTGGCATGTACAAATTTCAAAATGTGACAGTGGGGTTTTCCACTATTAGCACCCGCAGTGCTGAATTAGAAGTATTAAAAAGGTTTCTGGACAATCTATTAAAATAGGATGAATTATATTTTGGGGTTTTAAGGGGCAAGGTCCAAAAACTGACAAGCAAGACAGAATGACCAACTAAAAGTATGAAATATTTTTAAATTAACAGTCGAAGTTAAGAGATTTAAAGCATGCATAGATGAGGATAAAAATATTCAAACAATATAAAATATGACGGATGGTAAAGGGAATAAGACGCTAGCACATAGGGATCGTCTCTGCTAATCATTAACGACAGATTGCCGGACCATCTCGAGTAGGAGACATTTTGGTCAGGTCGTTGGCGAACAGAGCGATTCCCTGTAACAAGACTTACCGGTTTTGCCTCCCGCTGTTACGACTCATGTGGCCAAGTCAATAGTCTACCTATCCGTTCGGAATTATCAAGAGATAAGCTGGAGAGTTACTTTTTCCAATGAAAAGAGGCAAAGATAGGGCTCAGTCAGGGGACCAGGGTTACAAATTAGGAGCAGAAAGTCGACGGCATCTAGTGTTTTTGAAGTTGTCTAACAGTTCTATTTCTGTGCAGCTTGAAATATTTTTGGCTTATATAGACGTGTGAAGTAAAAGCAGTGTTATTAACGAGGACCTGAACTTAGAAAAGCCTCAATTGCATTTTGTTTTATCCTAAATATTGGGTTAATGCATAAACATAGTCAATTCTTAACAAAAAAAATTTTTTTTAATTACATTTAATCAGTATAGTATGTGACGTTCTGTTTCTACGACCCTTCTCCATCTCTACGGAAGCTGCATCATCCCGCGCTCGTACAAGTTCTGAGGATTCAGGCTAAGGAACGGATCCAGGGGACCAAACTTAATGAACCACTCACGACACGTGGAATCGTCAACGGCACCCTCACCTTACACAACTTTTGCGTCTGAAACATTCTTGAATTTTCGGAAATAAAAAAAAAAACGTGTGACGAAAATGCTTCTTATTTTCTGCCATTTTAAATGCTCAATGGAACACTTAAAAAACAAAACCCAACGCAATTTTCTTCCCAAGCACTCACTGAAATTTCTTTCAAACATCCAAACCTAACGCGGGTGAAGTAGATAACGTTTCAATTTTGCGATCTAGCGCCAAAAAACAGGACGAACTTTTGCATCAACCCACAATACTCGACTATTTTCTTTAGGAATTGATTCCGAACTGTCGTTAATAGTCCGTTGTGTTAATCCAGTGCGACGTTAATTAACCACCTACGGACCCTTCAAAACTAGAAATATAGCCAAGGCACCCCCTTGAAAGGAGACCATTTTCAAAGGGATTCTTAATTGAATCCCATTCCTCCAAATAATAAAATACATTTAAATAAGACTTGCTACGAGAGGGTGATAGTAATTTTTAATTAACGTCACACAAAAGCAACCATAACGGGCTATTGACGATGGCCCGGGATCAATCCCCAAAGGGAAAGATACGAGGATAACGCCACGTCGTTTTGAACCACGGTCAGATGACAGTAGCTGTGCTGGCACCCCACTCTAAAATTTTCCCCTTTGGTCGATGTGAGGACATTAGAGGCGTTTCAACGTGCAACAAGATCATTGGTTACACATAGAGTTTCGAACTCTCAATCCTCCAGTCCCCTCCCCTAATCCGCTACTCTTCCACAACAGAGCTACCGCCCCGCCCCCAAATAAAAATGACGTCAACACATGAAAGATAAATACAATCGTAAAACATCAACTATACCAAGGCAAGCCTTGGAACTGCATAGAGTAAACTACGAGAACAGTGATGCGCATCCGGCGAAAGCTTTGCATAACTACTCCGGTATTTTGCGCAATTATTCGATAAACACCATCGTACTACAATGAGAACACAATATACACTCCAGCGATTATGAAATAGGGAGGACATTAAAAGTGAAATCCGAATAAAGCAACATGCAATACCGAGATGGTGCACACTGGCATTCGAAGAAGCGGCGAGTGATTTATTGTGAAAGCGACACTACCCAATCTCAACCCCCCCCCCCTCACCTGAACTATCCCTGACCTTATTCACCTGTGCTGCAATGCGGGGGCACGAGAACGGGAGCGAGCTAGCAAGGTGGTTTAGTCAGAACCACCCAGTGTCGATGAATGGAAAGTAAGCCGTGCAGCAAATCGGCATGAAACAGACCACAGCGTCACAATTTACGTTTTAAAACTACCGATCCATTTCAGGTCGGTTGGTTGGGATTTAACCTCCTGGATCTTGATGGATGAGACATCTCGTCACCAAGGAAACTTGAAAGTTCAAGATCTGGTCATCACGAAAAATCGGCAAGACCTCGATGACGAATTTTTTCTCGTCACGTGCAAAATGGGTCGGATCTCGACGGACGAGATATCTCGTCGAAACCACTTGGAGGGTCACGGCGCAAGGGTTGACCAAGCTGGCCAAGTAAACGGTTGGCTGGGTTTTGTAGCGCAAGTGGCGTATTTGGTTGTGCTGCACCAGACACAGGCCAGCGTCAAAAAATGGTAAGCCTTACTGACACTGAAGGAAAAATATACTCCGAGGATTCGAACCAGCGCTGCCAACTCGCAGGTGGTAATCGCGCTTTGGGCACACCCACTGAGCCAGAACGGTCCCATACACGCACAAGGCAGGTAAAACTGACATAGAAAAGAGAAATACCCTCAGGGAAGAATGACTAATATCAGGAAATCTTATCGGTCTTGTAAATATAGTTAAAAGGTTTTTAAGCTCGTGTTTATAATTTTAAGATAATTGTTTTCAGTCTTTGAAACTAGTTGGTGGTTATGGTTTTATGGCACAAGGCCATGCTTCGCTCGACACACAATAAAAGTTTTACCGCCACAAGGAGAGAAATACACCCAGAGAGGAATCGAACCTGCACCGCCTACAACTCGAAGGTTGCTAGCGTAGTGGGTGTACTCACCGAGTCAAGACCTCTTTTGTTTGAAACTAAGGGTTGACCCTATAAACATTGTCAGTGGGAACATTATTGGGAATAATGCTAACTCAGAGGTACTAGATGCAACAAGTCCCATTAAGGCGTAAGAATTAACGATTAGTTTCCAGTTTCCGAATCAAAATCTAAATTAGCTAAAGAGAATAAGGCTATGAAAAAATTCTAAGATTTACATCCAAGAGTTTTAAGTAAAAATGAAACTTGAGATTTTGTAAATCTGGCAATTTTATACTTCGAATTTCATGATCAATCTTGTGAAGGGATACATTCAAGAAAGCAAAGGGGTGGAGCCTGGCACCCCTCTCTGCCATCCCCATGAACATCACATTTATAAAAACGTTTTTACCAGTTAATAATTAATACAAAAAGACGAAGCTAAACGTGAGCCTTCTTGCATCTTTTCATGCGGGAAACCGCCAAGGGAAAACAAATTTCACTCAAAAATGTCTGGGTGGCCCACATGAGTCATGCACTCCCCATTCTCATAGGCCAAATCAGATTACGCACAGACGGATTTTACGTGGGCATTCCTACCTTAGGTTGAGTCATTCGAGGGCTGAAACGGGAACGCTAGAGAGATCGCGGAAGTTCCCTTAAGAAAATCACGCATTCCGTATTTTAACGAAAGGTAGTCATCTTTGCAGTGAAAATGTTCGAAAGAGAAAAGTGAAGATTTAATTTGGGGGACAAAAGTTTACCAGGAATGCTGTTGCATTCACATCGATTAACAAAGTTAATAAGGTTTGCGTTAACTAGTCTTGACATACCAGAGAATCGGAGATGATGCCCCTTTTAACGTCGAGTAAAGGTCCTACGCTTTCTATAGAAAAATACATATGCTCGTAAAAGAAACATGTAGTCTTGGAATCAATGAAAAATACATGTACCGTCGTGAATTGACAGCGAATCCATCTCAAAACAGATCGATAATAATCGATTCAAACCACCAATCCATTAATCATCCGCACCAAAAGGTAGTTTAGTTTCTCCAGAACGAATTTTACACTTCACACAAATTTGCAATTGAGACAAAAGGGACAATTACAAGAAACGATTTTTAAAAATTTCAAATTTCCACCACACCAAAAATTACACGACTCTTAGCAATCCTTTGCAAATTATCCAAACTGTTGCGTACAAGATGGGCCGAAAGGCACGATTTTGGGGAGAAAAAACCCGTTCTACTCGAGGTTTTAAAAACTCCACGTTGGGACGAACTCGGACAATTCCCCCAAACCGGTTTCCCTTCGAACCCCAACCTCGCACGAAAACCCAACACCAAAGAAACCCAATAAAAACGAACTCGAACTTACTTGGAAAGAAAAGACGAAAATCGCACCCTTGGAATATCACACAACGAACGTCGCACTATTGGAACTCCAGAATTCCTCGGCACTTCGCTAAGAACCCTTGACAGATAAACAACCGAGTGAAGAATGAAATTGGGTTGCCAAATCCAGTCCCAGCTCCTACGACGTAAAACGGATCCGCAACGGACAGCGCTCCCTCGCGGCGGTGCGGTGAACTGGTGGCGCGTGTAGGGGGAGAAGGAAAGAGGGAGTGCCAGGTGAAGGAATAGCGGGGGTTTTCGTGTTGCTTGGATCGCGGCTGGGAAAGTGTAATATTAGTGACCTATATACTCGGATATATTCCATTCTGAAGTTCGGAAGGAAAGATTGCTATGCGGATCTCTCAGTTTGCTTTGTGAACTGGGGAATCTTTTATCAAAATTAATCTCAATGGATTCCTTTTCGCGATGAATATGCACAGATACGTAATGGTAGGTTGTTGAATTGATTTTACATTGAAGCAACTCAACGGGTTATTGAATTACATTGGAATTTGGCAATTGGTAATTTTTTGTTAACGTCGTACTAGAGCAACACAACGGGCTATTGACGACGGTCCGGGATCAGTCCCTTAAGGGAAAGATCGAGGACAAAACCCACGTAATTTTGAATAACGGCACATTGGAATTTGGAGACGTGAAACTCTTTTCTGAGCGGGCCGCCGAAGCCCGGTTGCAAGAGAGCTGACCAACCGGTCTGGTGGTTAAGGTGTTAGCCTCTTGATAGGAAGGTTCCTGGTTCGAATCCGGGTCAGTGCATGGATAATTGTAAGCGTATGGTGTAGAGGCGGCTGGTGCATCTTAAATCTGTCGTGGCCGAAAGTCCGACCAACCGGTATAGTGGTTAAGGTGTTAGCCTCTAGATCGGAAGGTTCCTGGTTCGAATCCGGGTTCGGGCATGGATGTTTGTAAACGTATGGTGTAGAGGCGGCTGGTGCACCTTAAATCTGTCGTGGCCGAAAGTCCTCACGTTGGGTTGGCGTGGAAGTTTGGAGAGTGGGGTGCCAGCTCAGGTGTTGCTTCGTCATCTGACCGTGGTTCAAAATTACGAGGTGTTGTCCTCGGATCTTTCCCTTAAGGGACTGATCCCGGACCGTCGTCAATAGCCCGTTGGGTTGCTCTAGTACGACGTTAACTAAAAGATTACCAATTTTACCGTGGCCGAAAGTCCTCACGTAGAGTTGGTGTGGAAGTTTAGAGAGTGGGGTGCCAGCTCAGGTGTTGTCTCTTCATCTGACCGTGGTTCAAAGTTACGTGGTGTTGTCCTCGGATCTTTCCCTTAGGAGATTGATCCCGGACTGTCGTCAATAGCCCGTTGTGTTGCTATAGTACGACGTTAATTAAAACAATACCAAAAATTATCGGTTACAAGAGTAACGGTAAGGTAATTTTAATTTACGTCGTACCAGAGCAACACAACGGGCTATTGCGACGGGAAGAGTAACGGATAAGCAACTGGTTGGTTGGGTGATTTTTTTTTTTTTTTTGGTTTTTGTGTGTGTGTGAAGTTTTAGGGTCGGCCATCCTGCCCCAAATACAAGACCAACAATATCAGATAAAATAGACACACACAGTGAACGTTTTACTGACAGAGAAAGGAAGAACTCACCTAACAGGAATCGAACCTACGTCTCGTACAACTGGAAGGTTGCTAGCGCAAGGGGTATACTCACTGAGCAAGCGGAATTAACAACAGAAGGCATGCGAGTTCGAAACCAACCTTAAACCGTCGTATACAAAGGAGGCTGGTGCGTGCTAAATCCGTCGTTGCTCAAAATGTCCTCACGTTGGTGTAGTGTGGGTGACCTCTTTCCCTTCGTGGATTGATCCCGGACCTTTGATAACAGTCCGTTGTTTCGTTGCTTCAGTGCGACGTTATCGTCATCCGACCGTGGTTCAAAATGACGTGGTGTTGTCCTCGTATCCTTTCCTTAGGAGATCGATCCCAAACCGTTGTGTTGCTGTAGTACGACGTTAATTAAAAATTAACAATTACCATGCGAGATTAATTAAATATTGTAAAATACTCCTAAGTCGTGTCGTCTTCGTATATGTGTTAACCTAGGAATATCTTTTTCGACGTATCTGCTTATTTGGATTGTGATGTAATTAACTTACTCAGTTGAAAGTATAGGATGTTTAATAGTTAATAATATTATAAGAAGTACATGCACATTCGTGGTTACATTCTTCGTATCATCGTAACTATGTTCAAAATTACATGGTACAACGTTTTTTGTTTTTATTCTTACGTCCTTCTTTCTTATTCTCGTATTGCCACACACTTACAAATAAAATGACTGCTGCATTCAAAACATTTACAATAAGGCACATTATTTTCTGAACGATGACAATACCTTAAGACGTACATGCCATTCAAACCAGTTATGCTTCCTGAAATTATTGTATTCATTATAAGACTAAAGGGTTGCTGAACCCATTAGAGGTAAGATAATTTTAATTAACGTCGTACTAGAGCAACACAATCTGCATTCACGACAGTCCATACCCTAAGGGAAAGATCTGAGAATAACACCACGTCATTTTGAACCTAGGTCAGATGACGAGGCAGAACCTGAGATGGCACCCCACTCTCCAAACTTCCACACCAGCCCAACGTGAGGACTTTCGGCCACGACAGATTTAAAGTGCACCAGCGGCCTCTACACCATACGCTTACAATTATCCATGTATCCTAACCCGGATTCGAATCAGGAACCTTCCGATCTAGAGGCTAACACCTTAACCACCAGACAGATTGGTCGTCACTGAACCCTAGAATACTAACTAAAATAAAAACTGCATATTTACAGAATGGGTACAGTACTTACCGTCTGTGAACCAAAGGGCGGCTGGAGCGAAGGTCACGGCGGGAGACAGACTGTTCGAAAGACGACCCCCATGGGGCATAGCTGGAGGGAAGGCTGCGTACTTCAAGGTCAAACCATGGGTCAAACGGTCCACTGTTCGTTTGAACTTCTGACTAAGTTTCCGAGACGTATAGTTGTTGTTGTTGTTTCTAATGCCTACACTGGCAGACCAGAGAAGTGCCAGGCCCGTCGAAGACGGCAAGAGGCGAGGGGGTGCGCCTTCCATGTTATTGAGCCCCATTGGGAGGAAGTCCGACTTTGCTCGGCATACATGACACATCCGTTTTACAGGAAGGTCCCTTTCATACATCCATTCACTCACACATATCGTAATTTAGATCCCGATAACCCTCTGATCAGATACCCCCAGAGGTATTGATTTGGTATGGGAACATGGGGGACTTTGTGACCACGACCTATTTAACGTGCCCCAGTCACCATTAGTGAACACGACGGTCTTTAGCCAGGTCGAAGCGCCGATCTCACAATCACCAGAATTGCAGGCTCCGCCGAGGACAGAACCCACAACCCTTCTGATGCGAGCCCGACGCTCTACTGACTGAGCTACCGCGGCTCTGAGACGTATAGTTAACATTCTAGGGCTAAAATTAAATATCTTCAATGCTAATAAAACAGTTGAACATTTAAAATTAAAAAAAAAAAAAAAAACTGATGGTCCATTTTACAGCGTATCTATATATATAATTATCTTACGTGGCACGCAAAAAAGACGTTATTTGTAATCGCGTTTTGGCAACACTGTACGATTGTTTGTTTATCGCGAAGTCTCGCGCATCGATTGAATTTATAGCGTTATCGGATGAAATTTTATTGAAAAAAAGGAAATTTTAATGAACTGTTGCAGTTAGTTTATAATAGAAATCAAAGAAAGCGGAGGATCTTTTCAGGGCCATTTAAAAAACGGTCCTTTTCAGGGCCAACAATTATAGTTCAACAAGACGCTTGCACTACAACTTTCGGCAACAAACTCAATGAAAAAGTGTGGGCCGTTTGAGTGCTGGGAAAATGTACACACAAACAACATGCTGGGTATTCAATTTCCAAAGCAACGCTCACATTTCGAGTCAGAATTTGCACAAAGTTTTCATTTGAATTCTGATTTTAGAGATACTGTATATATTTTTTCTGTAATACAGCAAATTTAGATTTGAAAAACATTTTTTTGGTGACATATTTTGTAAACAGTCCCTTCTGCTAGGACACATGTCTTCATTGAGGCGAGCGAAGCGAGTATAGGTTCGCGCAGCGAACCAATGAGGACTGCGAAGCAATCCTCCGGGGATTGGCGAGCGTTAGCGAGCAGGGGGCAGGCCCCCTAGTATAAAATAAAATCGATGCTTCTAAGTAATGTTTGTTATTGCAAGGTTGCATAAGAATAGCTTCAACTCGTAATCCCGATCTTCAATCACTTAAGACCAAAAAATTTCCCGTAAATCCGTAATGGTAGGCAATTGAGATCCTGCAACCCCACTACTCTGTAATTAAAGTTTCGTAAAATAGGAACGTAAAAATGTTCTTATAGTTAGTATTCTAGAGGGTTTAAAATTAAATAACTTCAGTACAGAGATAAAACAGTTAAACATTTACAATTAAAAAAAAAAACGGATGGTCAATTTTACAACGTTTAAAAAAAATTAAACCAATGCTTCTAAGGCATGTTTGATATCGCAAGGTAGCATAAGAATAGCTTCAATTCGTAAGGTAAACAACCTTGATTTTTAATCACTTAAGACCAAAACTTTCCCGGAAATCCTTAATGGGATCTATTAAGATCCTCGAACCTCACTATTAATTAAAACTTCTTAAAATATTTAAAGGAACGTAAAATTGAGACAAATATTATTTTCTCCCAAGCAAAGTCCAATTATCAAGGCGCATTATTGTATACGCTGGAGATTAGAGCCATTTCGGGATTATGTGATCTGTTATTCTTCAAAATCTCAAGACAAAAGCTTTCAAATTTTCTAAAGTCCTAATTAGAATGTTTTATAAGCCTGATATTATTCTAAGAACTGCAAAGTTTAATTTAAAAATTGTTTATTCTCCAACTGGGCATGCAGTTTTAAATCTATTCTTTGTAGCACATTATTTTGTCCGTTCGGGTGGAGTGGTGTGGAAGTTTGGAGAGTGGGGTGCCGGATGCTGCCTCCTCATCTGATCGTGATACAAAATTACGTGTTGTCGTCAGATCTTTCCATTGGGATTGAGAAAGGTTTTGTTTTGTACGCTCCATTTATTGCTTTGAAACGGAATTATTATTATTATGATCAGAATTATATATAGTTTTAAATACGTGCTTTAAATATAATTTTATTTTGAAAAAAAATTGTTTTTTCCAGCAATACAGGTGAAACAATTTTGTTGGAAAAGTTGTTTTCCCAGCAATACTGTTAAAACAATCTGATTTGCGTACCACAATCGTGACAACACTCAATACTATATAGGCCGACCAACCGGTTTTGTGGTTAAGGTGTTAGCCTCTAGATCGGAAGGTTCCTGGTTCGAATCCGGGTCCGGGCATGGATGTTTGTAAACGTATGGTGTAGATGCGGCTGGTGCACCTTAAATCTGTCGTGGCCGAAAGTCCTCACGTTGGGTTGGCGTGGACGTTTGGAGAGTGGGGTGCCAGCTCAGGTGTTGCTTCGTCATCTGACCGTGGTTCAATAGTACGAGGTGTTGTCCTCGAATCTTTCCCTTATGGGACTGATTCCGGACCGTCGTCAATAGCCCGTTGTGTTGCTCTAGTACGACGTTAACTAAAATTACCATTACCATTACCTCAATGCTATAGGGATTGTGAAATGGTTTTAGCCTATGCACACCTAGGAGAAATTGGTGGGCAGGTAGTTCATTAACGTCTCACTGGATCAACGCAACGGGTTATTGGCGAAGGTCTGGGATCAACCCCGAAGGGAGATTTATCGTTAACAGTTTACGGGAAGAGTAACGGATTTACAATCGAAGGGTTGTGAGTTTCAAACTCGATTAGATAACGAGGTCAAACGTGAGGACATTTGAGGCCGCCTGTAAATGACGGTCTTTGAAGCGAGTTTCGAACTCGCAACCCTCCGGTTGGTAATCTGTTACTCTTCCAATTGGGCTAACACAGCCACATTCTTCCTGAGATGCACATTTAGTGAGGTATAGCACAGTGAGTAGAATTCTCCTCTTTACGTTTTCACATTACTGTTTTTCGACATGATGTGTTTTACTTGAAAGCCGGCAACATGCGGAATGTACCCTCTGAAGAAATGGAAACCGTGCCGCTCAAACAGCGTGGTGTGGAAATTTGGAGTGGGGTGCCAACTCAGGTGTTATCCTCGTCATCTGACAGTGGTTCAAAATGACGAGGCGATATCCTCGAAACCTTCCCTTCAGGATGGATCCCGTACCGTAGCCCGTTGTGTTGCTCCAGTGTGACGTTAGTTTGCTACCCCAAACAAAATCAAGTGTGCCCTTTTATTCAAATTGCTATCTCCCTTCCTAAGCAGCTATCTCTACTTCAGATATAGCAATTCATGAAAGCTAGCCTCGTTACTTACTCGGAACACTAAATCATCCGTTTTCGATTTCTAATAAAAATCTCAGTTCAATCGTCTTTCCAAAAGAGGAAACGTATTTTTATAGACTAGACACATTGTGGTTAACCCGGCGCTGCCCGTGCCAGTTGCTTTTGTAGGGATATTGGTTTGCAAAGCAAACCAAATGGGAATTCGGCGTGACGTCACAATCTCTTGCGAAAATATAAATATTTAATTGAAAAATTATTTATGAAAAGAAAATTGAATGAAAAGGTGTCAATCGGCTGTAAAATTTTCCGCATATTTCAATTGAAATTTTCATCTTTAACGATCCCGATTTTACAAAAAAGAACTAAACAATGACAGCCAAAATGTTATATATATATATATATATATTATTATTATTATTTTTTTTTTTTGCTTTCCTTCGCTTAAATAGTATGAGTGCAGGAAATGTAATCTGTTCATTTTTTGAACGCGAAGGTTGACATGACGTCATAATCTCTCTTGTGAAAATATGCAAGAGATATTCAATGCAAAAATTTTATTTATTTGAAGAAAATCATATTTTTAGTTATCGATCAAATATGAAAACTTGCGCAGATTTCAAATCCGTTGGAATTTTTACTCAATCTTTAACGGTCTAGAAGATAGAAAAAAGAACTACATAACTCCAGTTTAAAGTTTATTTGTTTTTTATCGTCTGCTGGAAAATCATTCCTCCGAGCAAAATGAAAACGGTAAACGAAAATAATAAATTTAGAACATGTGATCGCCATTCTTCGGAAACTAAAAAAAAATCTCTCTCTCTCTCTCTCTCTCTCTCTCTCTCTATATATATATATATATATATATATATATATATATATATATATATATATATATATATATATATATGTGTGTGTGTGTATATGTAATTAAATTAATTTTGAAATGTTCTAGATTAAATTTTAAAATTCAGGCTTCGTACAAAATTTGCAAAGAATTCGGACTATCTGTGTGCCCAAGTCCCTGTTATTGTAAGTGCCATGGATTCCTCAGGACAGTCGACGCACGCAGACAAACACTTATAATATTAGAGAAGTGGACTTTAATTTCACATGGAGAGAGAAAAAAAAAACATTAATATATTACTTCTTGTTTAGAAAAAAACCCTTTCAGATATTTGTTGGTTAAGGAGAACGACTCGTACATACGTCATCAAGTCAGCGAATCCTGCCTTCAAAAGTTGAAATGATTAAAAAATTTAGAGTCGATTTTTCTAAATAAATTTGCATTTCTACAATAACTTTTGAAGTGGTAGTTGTTAGACACAAATCTATTTTCTGTTGCCAAGCAATAGTTTTTTTATTTTATTATTTGGCAGCAAGAGCTGAAAAATGTTTCATTGGAATATTTTACTATGAAGCTTGTTTTCCTATCAGAACTTATCTATGCCGATGTATTAGGAATATTTTGAAAATTGCGTTGTTGCAGTTTTTGATCGGTTCTTGTATTTTTAATTTAAACTTTTTTTGGAATTTAACGAATCAGAATTCTGGTTGTGGTTTTCATGTTTTTCTCTTACTCCCAAAGCCTGTTACTTTGAAAGTTCTTGTGAAAAAGCAAATAAATTTACTCGGAAAATTTACTGTAGAATTTTTGAATTGACTATAAAACTTTGTAGACATGAACAGCTGACTACGCCAGCGAATATTTGAAAGTTCTTTTTTATTTATATTTAAACCAGAAGTAATGGATAAATATCCATCTGAGAAATTAAAACTCACCACTATACCACCTAAATTTAGCTTGACGGAAAACAATATACCATACTTTCTAAACGAGCGAATATGTGTGTTCCTTTTTATTTATTCGAAACATGAGGTTTTTATTGGTTTCGATCTTAAATCTAAACTCACCACAATAACAGTACCAGGTCATTGCAGCAACAGAAAAACTCAAGAATGACAACCAGATTTCTGATGATTTAAATCCGAAATAAAAAAAATGATGAAATTAAAAATACAAACAATCCGCACAAAAAACTAGAAAAATGCCGTATAAAAAAGATACGAAAAACGGCATAAGTTCTGAGAGCCTAAAAAGCTCGCATAGCTTTCAAAAAAAAGTAATTTAGCTTGCAGCCGATTTAAATTCTTAAAGAAAAAAAGCAAGCGCAGTTGCTTTGAACAGAAAAAGTTTTGTGGCTGCAGCAAACTGTTTTATTCTCACAACAGTTTTCACATTTCTTTTAACCCTGAATTTCAATTCTCAGACTACTTTGCTCTGACCCACTTTCAACCCGGAATAAGTCGGGTTCACACCTCTGGGTACATCCCGGAACCCACATAAAAATCCTCCTCCCGGGAGAGTTCAATGGGGCTATATAGTGAGCGGGGGAAGGTTGAGAGAGAGAGAGAGAGAGGGAAGACATAAAAGCTGGCATATGGTGGGAACAAGTATAGCGGTTCATAACACACGATGGAACTAATTGTCAAACTTCTGTGGGGTTCACACCAAAATCCACCTTGTAACCTGCAGTCTTCCAACCAATTTTAACCTTTTTGACCAATAGAATCTTTCTAAAGGATTCTATTCTAAGAAAATGGGCAATCGGATCTTTCCAAAGGATTTTATTATTTGTATAGGCGCAATAGAATCTTTCCAGAAGATTCTAATCTAAAGAAAGGAGCAGAAGAATCTTTCCAAGAGAATATAACGCAAGGAAAGAACTAATGGAATCTTTCCAAACGATTATAATCTAAAGAAATAACCAGTATAATTTTTTCAAGGGATCCTATTCCACAAGGAAATGAGCAATGGGATCTTTCCAAAAAGGATTCCATTCTTTGTAAGGCGTAATAGAATGTTTCCAAAAGATTATAATCTAAGGATAAGAACAAAAATTCTTCAAAATGAATATATCATATAGAAAGAACCAATAGAATCTTTCCAAGTGATTATAGTATAAAAATGACTAATAGAATCTTTTGAAGGAATTCTATTCTAATGAAATAAGGAATAGGATATTTCCAAGGGATTCTATTCTAAGGAAAGGAACAATACCATCTTTTCAAATGATTCTATTAAAAGGAAATTGTGAAAATAATCTCTCTCTTTCCAAAGGATTAAATGTAAGGAAAGGACGAATAGAATTTTTCTAAATGATTCAATTCTTCAGAATAGGGTGAATAGAAACCTGTCTAAGAATTCTGTTCTACAGAATGGTTGAATAGAATATAGAATCCTTCAAAAAGATACTATATATTCTAAGGAGAGGACCAATATAATCTTTCTATAGGTTGGAAGAATCCATGGATTCTTTAGAAAGACATGATTATTGAGTCATTAAAAGAGTGTATTGTTGAGTAAAAGCAACACCATACACTCGGAACTCTCACACCATTATTAATACTTTTTTACTTGACAGCGTACTCTTCACGCTTACCTTAAAATAATACATTTCTTATTTGTGCAGTTTTGAAATATTTTTATCCACTGATATAAACTTATTTCTAAAAGTTCGAATTATTTCGCGTCTTTTTAACGCTACTATTATATTTTGAATTACGCTTACAAAATATTTACGCTATTCTTATCTTCAAAAGCCATATAAGAGCATTTCCTCAGGTTGTAGGTTGCATAACTGTGAACAGTATGAAAGATTCCTAAATTTAAAATATTGTTTTCAAAGTACAATAAAATATTGAAAATTACTGGGTGTTCTAGTTATGCGGGGAAAACATTCTGAGAGGTAGTTTCCGAGTTCTTTCTTCTAAGGTATCAAATTTTTAAAGCTCGCAAGGGATTGAGAAAGAACAGTTCGTGACCGGTAAGATGGAAGGTAATTGGGGTTTTATATGGGCGTAAAGTACAGTTGAGCCAGAAGGAAATTCTAAGAATAATATCGTAACTGAGAAATAACGATATGTTTATGAAATAAAATATGAATATTTCAGTAAAGTATACAGTAATGTTATTTTAAAAAGCTGTTTTGTCAAAACATAGAAAAGGCTCGCTTGTAGATTTCAAATATGAAAGTCGGTTTTATTTTGAGGGACTTTGTTATGACTGGTAACCGTTGCCTACTTACATCAAATCTATATTCTCACCAGGACACCATAAATGGAGGTCCTCCTAGATGGAGGACTCTTGAAATGGGAGAATGAATGTCCTTATTTGTTATACAATATATATTTCTGCGAGTACACTGCGAGAAGAACGTGGCCTTGATTTTATGTATAAGGTCGCGGTAGCACATTTGGAAGAGTTGCGGACAAGCAACCTAAGGGTTGTGAGTTCGAAACGCGGTCAAACCAAAGCCTATGTTCGCGGGGGCTGGTGCTCGTTAAATCTGACATGACCTGAAGTGTTTTCACGTTCGCGTGTTGTGGTTTTAAAGAGTGGGATGACAGCTCAAATGTTAGCCTCGTTATCTACAGTGGTTCAAAATTGGTATTGTCCTCGGATCTTTCTCTTCTGGATAGATTCCGTATCCACAGCCTGTTATATTGCGTCAGAGCGCAACGTTAATTAATTACTTACCTACCTTGATTTTAATATTTACTATACACGATATATTGAATGTATTTTTAACTATGCACGATATATGGAATATATTTTTAACTACGCACGATATATTGAATGTATTTTTAACTACGCACGATATATTGAATGTATTTTTAACTACGCACGATATATTGAATGTATTTTTAACTACGTACGATATATTGAATGTATTTTTAACTACGCACGATATATTGAATGTATTTTTAACTACGCACGATATATTGAATATATTTTTAACTACGCACGATATATTGAATGTATTTTTAACTACGCACGATATATTGAATATATTTTTAACTACGCACGATATATTGAATATATTTTTAACTACGCACGATATATTGAATGTATTTTTAACTACGCACGATATATTGAATATATTTTTAACTACGCACGATATATTGAATGTATTTTTAACTACGCACGATATTTTGAATGTATTTTAACTACGCACGATATATTGAATGTATTTTTAACTACGCACGATATTTTGAATGTATTTTAACTACGCACGATACATTGAATGTATTTTTAACTATGTGCGTGTGATATAATTGAATGTATTTTTAGCTATGTACGTGCAAACTGTAACCATGGAACAATTTAAGAGAAGAATGTAAAATGTGTGTCTGTAAAAAAGAAATAGTTCCGTGTTCACTGTAGTTTTGTATTGTCCTTAGTTTAATAATAATTGTCTAAATTTTTCTAAAAAGTGTTCGTTTCCATGTGTGCAGTTGTAATGGGTAATGAGCAATTAGTTTACCCGGCAAGGAAAGACTGCTTGGTTGGAAGTCGAATTAAAGTCGCACTTGAGCAACACAGCAGTCCATTCCAAGGGAAGAATGCTCAAATCGTTTGGGCTGCGTCGGAGCACGTCGCAAGGTTCTATGTGAATAGGTCACGGTAGCACACAGTATTTATTTGTGTGTAGTAAACGAAAGAAAATATCACCGGTAGTTCTCCAAATTCGCGGTAGTTAGTTCAGTGTTTATCGTAAGCTGACGAATTTCTCTGAAGCATGGTATGAGAGATCGTTGTTTAAGTAATGTTGATAAAAATAATGTTGATAAAAGTAATGTTGATAAAAAATAATGTTGATAAAAAATAATGTTCATAAAAATAATGTTCATAAAAATAATGTTGATAAAAAATAATGTTGATAAAAAATAATGTTCATAAAAATAATGTTCATAAAAATAATGTTGATAAAAAATAATGTTGATAAAAAATAATGTTCATAAAAATAATGTTGATAAAAATATTGTTGATAAAAATAATGTTGATAAAAATAATGTTGATAAAAAAATAACGTTGAAAAAATAATGTTGATAAAAATAATGTTGATAAAAATATAAAATTATTTAAAGATATTTGAAGCTTCCATTTGAAATAGATAGGCAGGTATTTTAATTAACGTCGTACTGGAGCAACACAACAGGCTAGGCGACGGTCCGGAATCAATCCCCCCAAGGGGAAGATTCGAGGACAACATCGAGTCATTTTGAACCACGATCAGATGACGAGGCCACACCTGAGCTGGCACCCCACTCTCCAAACTTCCACACCATGCCAACGTGAGGTCATTGGAGGCCACGACACATAGAGCTTACACCAGCCCCCTTTGTACTCGATGGTCTTTTGGCTGGATCGAGTATCAAACTCGCAACCCTCCGGTTGTTAATCCGATGAATTTGAAGATTTTTCCTACGCCATGTAACATTGAGTGGTGTAGGAGAAATCTTCAAATTTCATCGTTTTGTGTGTTTACACCAAAAATCTCCTTTATGGCCGAAAATCATATCTAGTAAGTGATTCCTCGTCCCTTTCTTATTTAATAGCCGCGGTAACCAAGTTGGAAGAGCTAACAAACAGAGGGTTGCGAGTTCGATACTCCATCCAGCCAAAGACCGTCGTGTACAAAATAGGAGTCACACACTCTTCTGATTTTTTTCCAGATTTGCTTATTGTTCAGGAATTGCTTCTCCTGTCAGTCCTGTACAGTTAGTCTTCGTCAGTGCACTTTTACGAATCCAACCATCGTGTACAAATGGGGCTGAGGAACGTTAAATCTGTCGGGGATTCGAATGTCCTCACGATGGCGTGGTGGGGAAATTTTGAGAATGAGGTGCCCTTTCAGGTTTGACCTCGTCATCTGACCGAGGTTCAAAATGACGGGATGTTGTCCTCGAATCTTCCACTTGGGAGATTGATCCTGGACCGTAACGAATAGCCCGTTGTGTTGCTCCTGTGGCGACTTTAATTAAAATACCTGTCAGTCTAATTCAAGCGAAAACTTCAAATATCTTTCAATATTTTTATTTATAAACAACGATCTCTCATTCCATGCCTCCACTGCAACTACCAATCAAAAATTTCGAAGCAAAACAAATTGTGCTTTTATCGGATTACGACTTCAAATGTCTACCCCTTCCTCTTTTTGAATTATGATTCCAAATACTGATCCGATAGCAAATTTTTCATGTCGTTCCCCAGTAGGTACTGTTTGGATGTTAAAGGCGTATTCACGTAAAAAAACTAACAATTTATTGACAAAAAGAGCTGTTATTCGTAACATTCAGACGGCAATATTCTGATGTTTTGACTGATGGAGAGAAACAAAAAAAGAGTCATTCTAAATCATGGGTCGACAAACTTCTTTGACTGTCGACCTCTCAAGAGTTTCTTGACTTCTCATCGACCCCCTCTATTTTACTATTACGTAATCATAATAGGTAATGGTAATGGTAATTTTAGTTAACGTCGTACTAGAGCAGCACAACGGGCTACTGACGACGGTCCGGGATCAGTCCCTTAAGGGAAAGATTCGAGGACAACACCTCGTAATTTTGAACCACGGTCAGATGACGAAGCAACACCTGAGCTGGCACCCCACTCTCCAAACTTCCACACCAACCCAACGTAAGGAATTTCGGCCACGACAGATTTAAGGTGCACCAGCCGCCTCTACACCATACGCTTACAAACATCCATGTCCGGACCCGGATTCGAACCAGGAACCTTCCGATCTAGAGGCTAACACCTTAACCACTATACCGGTTGGTCGGCTAATCATAATAGGACTCGCTGAAAAGACGCTTGTGTGAGTTTTTAGATTGTTTTACAGTTAGTGTTCGCTGTAATAATATAGGCCGACCAACCGGTCTGATGGTTAAGGTGTTAGCCTCTAGATTGGAAGGTTCCTGGTTCTTATCCGGGTCCGTGCATGGATGTTTGTAAGCGATGGTGTAAAGGCGTCTGGTGCACCTCAAATCTGTCGTGGCCGAAATTCCTGACGTTGGATGGGTGTGTAAGTTTGGAGAGTGGGGTGCCAGCTTAGGTGTTGCCTCGTCATCTGATCGTGGCTCAAAATGAAGTGGTGTTGTTCTCGAATATTTCCCTTTGGTAATTGATCCCGTTCAGTCGTCAATAGTCCGTTGTGTTGCTCTAGTACGACGTTAATTGAAATTTACCAAATAACGTTATAGTTATATGTTTTAATAATTTTAAATATCAAAGGGATACGTCTTTCTTAACATTCCTTTTGAATAGGAGGGATAAATGAATAAAATTTAAAATGTTAGGTAACAAAATAACAATATATAACACAATCTTCATTATATTATATGATAACAAAACTTTTCTTGACCTAGTATACAATTCACTAACGTTGTCAATGTGAAGGGTGTGTTTATTGACTCTTGACGATATTGACAATGTTGGATTCAAAATGAGTAAGTTTCAGCTTTAAATTGCCACAGAATTCTATAGCTTATTTCTTTGTTTTATTAAAATGTAATAAACATGGTCTGAAACCAGCTTCAATCATATACGAACTTGGAAATGCAAGCAAATACAGGGAGTACCACATCAGAAAGTTTGAACCACTTTCAACAACATCTTATATTTTTCAATGGACCCCTGAGCCCGAATCGACCCCTACCAATGTTAAATCGACCCCTGAAGGTCGTTATTAACCACTTTTGCGACCCATTTTCTAAATCGAAAACGTAAATCAAAAACACCAATCCGGGCGTTGCCAGATACAGAGTAGAAAATTTACATTTTATTTTTGTGGGTTTATCGTTTCGCATTCATCGCGTCCAATAGATTCGTTTTCTCACAGCTTTTCATTGTTCTATTAAAAATCAGAATAATTCGAAAAGCCAATGATAGAGCATTGAGCTTTATTTCTTCATTCCGATCAATCAGCGTTCACCTTGGGCATCTTTTGAAAGCGAAAGTCTAATTGCTTTTTTGGTGCTATGGAAATCCCCAATGCTGGTGCCAGCAGAGGCAAGAGAAGTCAACGGAATATCCCTGACCGAGAACGAGACGACGCCTTCACCAATTGTTTCACTGACACATTAACCTTAATGGATAACCTTTTTTTCCCCCATCCGCTTAACGAATTCAAGAAAACCTTCGTTTTGATGAAGTTTCACCCAACGCAAACGGATGTGCTCAAGAAAACAAAGTTACAGATAGCTGTGGTGATGATTCTTTGGTGGTAAAATAGGCGAAGAGTTTTTTTTTTTTGCCAAAGCTGTATAAAAATATTTATTACTGTGGAAATCAATCTGGTGGAATCAATGTGGACTTGATGGAATGTTTTTCGTACCGTCAATTCTTCGCCAAAATGCTTTTTTATGGAGCCATATAATGTGTTTCCTTTCACGATCGTAAATAAAGTGTCTTTAAAAAATAAAATACTTAAAAACTGTCATAACAGATGCTGGGGACTAAACTATCAGGTGGTTTTCACCTGCGCCTTCGATCCAAAATAAAGATGGAAGCAAAGCTGCCATGCGGACAACAGGATGAGAGCCTGAAGCGAAAGCTCTTCAATTTGGAAGCAGAGAAGCACTGAGGTTAGTGCGGATCGTGTCACGGTTGCCATGACAACTCGGCCGTTGAACGGTAGACTTGAAAGCTTTCTTGTCGTGGCTCTTGCCTTGTACTTGTGCGAATTGTGTTTCTTGTGGGACACATTTTGTGAATTAATATTGATTCAATATTTTGAGAATTTCAGAATAAATGCAAACAAGAATATAAGGTTTTCCAAAGAACATTCTAATGCGAAATTTGGAAAGTTACAGTTATTTTAACTACTTTACCTAAAACGTCGTCGCTAGATCACTGTTGAATGATCACCACTGAATCAATGTTTACTTGAGACTGCCACTGAATCACTATTTATGAGTGACCACCACAGCATCATCGTTTATTAAAAAATAACAATCACCGTATCACTATTTATTGGATTGGATTGGACGCCGTAGGCGGACACTGTTTCACCTGTGCGGCTTTCAGCTGTATAGTCCGCCTTACGGAGGAGATTCTGGGATAAGGGAGAGCTAAGCAATCCACAATATATACATACACATTTAAGTACACAGAAGGGGAAAGTCAATTGAAGGGCAAAACATGAAGGCACAAAAATACAAAATGACAAAAGAAGAGGATGACAAAGTTTGAAAAATTAACACAGAACAAAATGAGAAAAGAACAAAAAAAAAAAGAAAATAATAATCATTTCCAGAAGGGAAAAAATAATAATAATAATAACAATATTGAAATATACAAAAGTCAGAACGTTAAATACAGATGTCAGACAGCCGAAATGACCTATAAAAGTTTCGAAAGGAAAGCAAAGTTATTTTGAGAACTTTCGACTTAAACTTCTCAGCTCTCACAGATATAATCAATGTTGGAGCTGAGAAATTCCATCACTTTAATGATTTTGTGGTGGCAGTGTATGTTCTTGGCAGTATTTTGGCACCAATGAGAGTAGTGTTGAAGAGAAGGTTTCAACAAATGCCACTGACTTGTGAGATCACAGTCAAAAAGGTAGTGGATGGGATCACCTTCTCGGCCGCATATACACAGCGCACTAGATCGAAGATGAAAACGCTCTAGATATGCCGGAAATGGTCCATGACCTGCGAAGAATTGTACCAGCTTTGGGTTCTGGTATTTTAGGTGTGTTGAGATCTTAGGGAAGAATTGATAGGTGTATCTTCCTTTGGTAGAAGTATCCCATTCTGCTTGCCATTGATTCGAGATCAGTGCATCAATAGAACTTGATAATTTGCACCTAGGCCACTTTAGACTGGTTGTTTGGTGAGAGATCCCATTTGCTGCAGATTTCGCAAGTAGGTCTGCTTGTTCATTTCCCTCGATGCCAGCGTGTGCTTTAACCCATGAGATGTTAATTTGGGGTATTTCAGTGGCTTCCAGCAGTTTTTCCTTAACCTCATTAACGATCTGGTTGTGGGAGAAGAGATTACCAAGAGCGGCGATACTTGATGCACTGTCAGACCTGATGTTGGCTGCTATTCCCTCTGAAACACAATAGTATACTGCTTCCTTAAGAGCAAGCAGTTCAGCTTGGTATACAGAGTTGCAAGGATGTAGGGTACTAGCCCAACTATGACAGATTTTGGAGTCCTCAAAAAGAACATATGCGCTGCCAACACCTTTGGGAGTTTTCGAGCCGTCTGTATAGATAGATGTTGTGATGCTGGGAGAGGGTGGTCCAATAATGGATTGAAGACTTGAGTGGATTGGGTGGGTTGAAGAAAAATATTTTTGTTCATAATCAGTGCAGATAAACCATTGACCATATAGTTTAACGTTTTCTTGAAGTTTCATTATTTTTGAAATGACAGCTTCCTTTTGTACGACTAGGTGCAGGGGCACAATACCAGCCAGTATCTGAAGAGATGCCGTTGAAGTCGTTCTGTAAGCTCGAGTGATCAGAAGAGCGAAGCTCCTTTGGAGACTATTTAGATGGTTTATCATCGCTACAGTAGGATTCAAACCCCATATACTGGCTGCATAGCAAGCTGCCCTCTCAATTACTGTAGTGTACCAAGTCTTTAGAATTGAAGGACGCACACCCCAAGTTTTAGCTGTGAATCTCATCATGTTCCTAGTTTTAAGAAGTGCGTTTGATCGCAGGTACTTAACATGTGGAATCCATGTGAGTTGTTCATCAATAATGACTCCCAGATATTTTAATTGTTTAACAATCGGAACATTAGTGTTTTGAAATTTAAAAATAGGTTTTCTTTTGAGTTTTGGCTTAGAGAAGACAATAGCCTTAGTTTTTCCTGAGGAGATGTTAAGTTTTTCATCAGATATCTTGATGCTAAACTTGTTGAGAGCATCTTGAGCTAAGGTTTCAAGTTCCCTGCGTGTAGAGCCGGTAATAATAAGAATAAAATCGTCTGCAAATGCCTGAGTTTGAATATGTGAACCCCAATCCATACTCAAGATCTTGTCGACGAATCACTAGTGATTTCCTCTGAATAATTGTTTATTACTGACCGCCACTGATTCTTTGTTGGTTTGACGCCTCCAGTGAATCACTGTTTCTTAATGACCCCCCCCCCCATCAGTGTTTATTTAAGACCACCACTGAATTATCTTTTATTTGAGCCACTAGTAAATCACTGTTTAATAGTGATCGCCACTGAATCACTGTTTACAAATGAACACTGAATCATTATTTATGAGTAACAGCCAATGAATCTTCGCCATTGAACCACTGTTCTTAGGGATTTTCACTAAATCGCTCTACTTATTTGATACCTCCAATAAATTTCTGTTTATAAGTGAACACCATTGAATCATTGTAGTAAGTTAATGTCCTTGAATCACTGTTTATTTGAGATCGACACTGAATCACTGTTTATTTCAGATCGCTACTGAATCGCTGTTTATTTGAGATGACTACTGAACCACTGTTTATTTGAGATGACCACTGAACCATTGTTTATTTGAGATAACCACTGAACTACTGTTTATTTGAAATGACCACTGAACTGTTTATTTGAGATGACCACTGAATCACTGTTTATTAACGACCGTAATTGAACCACTGTTTATAAGAGATCGCCAAAGCATCATTACGTTTATTAGTGACTGTCGCTGCATCACAGTTTATTAGTAACCGTCACTGAATCACTGTTTATTAGTGACTTCTACTGCATCATCGTTTAATAATGACCGCCATCGCGTATCAGTGTTTATTAGTGACCTCCACTATATCCATAGTTTAATAATGACCGTCATCGAATCACTGTTAATTTGAGACCACAACAGCATCGCTGTTTATTAGAAAATGCCGCTGAGTCATTGTTTGTTGGAGAATCATTAGCAGCTTTATGATTGTAGAAGAGCGTTGTAGACTCTCTTCTGCTGTAAACTTTGATTCTGCTTTAGCAGAAATAAGAATGCTGCGATTTCAGATTCAAATTCCTATGTCTTCGGAACCAACTTTTGCGGTACATTGAAAATATCTTGCACGTTATTCATTACCAGCTGACGTTTGTGTGTGCTGTATGTATAGCCCGAAGAACTATTTCTCTCAACAGTGTTAATAAAAGTTTAATAACTTCCTGGAAGAACTGTTTCCTTCCGTATGTGGGAATCAGTCGTGAGTCAACACTCCAACGAGAAAGGAACCAGGTTCGGAATTCCGTAACGTGTTTCCACCTGGCAGTAATGGTCTTCGTTCCTAAGCTCTTTGAGATAGTCTTTGTTCCTTTCGAAGAAGGCGTCAAGATACGATTCCGATTACAGTTACAGCCCTCTTTATTTGTTTGGAACTGAAGCGAAAAGGTCGCTCACCTTAATATTGTGCTCGTTCACAAAGTACTCAGCTATGGTTGAGTTATAATAACATTATTGTTATTAA
The DNA here is from genome assembly GCA_947359465.1 of Metellina segmentata. Classification (NCBI taxonomy): domain Eukaryota; kingdom Metazoa; phylum Arthropoda; class Arachnida; order Araneae; family Tetragnathidae; genus Metellina; species Metellina segmentata. The sequence goes on along the minus strand of OX375877.1, from coordinate 124,527,282 downwards.
GGCGAGAATATAAAGGAGGGAAAGAATGGGAAACTGCGCCTGTTAGCGGTCGCGAGGAATAGAATAACGTTACCCGTCTCTCTTCATCCTGTGTGGAATAAATTTCCAAAATAGAAACTATTCGCTCCGCATTCAAGATTCGTCAACTCAATCAACGCTCTCATTTTCGATTCATCCGTGTTTCAGAAATGATTGACGGATCGAGGTCGTTCTATTTCTCTTTTATTGAAGTAACCCATCCTGGGGTCCATTATTATTTCACCACTGGATGCTTGAAATCTTTTTATTTCCGACCCATCGGGCCGTTCTGGGTACTTAAATTGAGATGCCTCAAATGAAATAAAGACACAAAGCGAAAGTGAATTCCGTTATTCAAAGCGAGACAGGAAAAGTTTATTTTGAAAGTTGGATTGTAGGAAGGTATTTTTAATTAATGTCGCACAGGAGCAACGGGATATTTTAAAAGTTGATGAGCGACATAATTTTTCTAAAATTAAAATAACTTTTGGGATGTTCCCAAACATTTTTGAGAGGGCCAGTATAATATTTTATTCAAAGGCAAGTGACCAACTGAACAGAACTCATAATGACAGTGTAAGAGTGGATATCTGTGAACTAATTTGCGACCCCTGCTGCAACACGGAGGGTGAGTGTGTACCCTTGAATTAAACAAATTCTAGGCACAACCCTCGTTCATAGAGTAAAGCTCATCCTTGGAATCAGAAATCTGGGCATTACCATTACTATTCCTTAATAATTGTATAGTTCATAAGAAAAAAACATGCCTTTCACTCTCACAAAAAATTATTCTGAAGTACTATAGGGGCATAAATGTCAGAAAAGAAGCTTTTCCTTGCTGTGGTGCTAACCAGTCCTCCTGGATATTGGCGAAGAAACCACCTGCACTCATAATTTTTGGGGTGTCCTGACACGACCATCTCACGGGTGTAAGAATCATTGCAATTGCGCATGCGTCAATTTATTCCGGTCCGGACTTCTGTTGCAACCCTTTCTTTACGAGTGGTTTGTTTGGCGAAGACGAGGATATTTTCACCCCACGCATCTGTCCGCTGTCGTTGACATTCTAGAATGGATGAACAGTATAAATGCGATTCTTGTGACAAAACTTTCCAGTATCGACAGAATTTATTACGTCATATAAAAAAGGTGCACATTGTGACTAATGTCAGCAACAAAAGAAAATTTAACATAAACTGCCCTGCAGTATCGTGTGAACAAACATTTTCAACTTTAACAAAGCTGAGGGAACACGTGACGAGTGCTCATAATGTAGTATTGGATGTAGAGCACAATTACAAGTTATAAAATAATTTATATTTCAGAAACTCATAATGTGTGTGTTTGACATTTAAATTATGAACTTACACAAATTAACTTTTCGTAGAAAGATAGTATAGAATAGATAGTATTTAATACTTATTTACTGGTCGTAAATAAGCCTTACTTATACTAAACTATAAAAATAGGATTCTAAACTGGCCGTACTTATTACTTTAACATCTGACAGCAAACTCAAAAAATCCTCGTATTGTAAGCGATAAATTGCCAAATTTATCATACCTTTCCCCAGAACCAAACATGGAGTTAAAAATTCCCAACTCCATACGCATGCGCAATTGCTATGATTCTTACACCCGTGAGATGGTCGTGTCCTGACAGGACGGGGGCTGTCTAAGTAAGGAGAACAGTGAGTACGTGCAGATGCCACACTGTGGAAAAGAGAGGCTTCTCTTAGAAGTTTTGTTAAAGAATTTTTTGAATTCAAGGAATCTCTCTTATCTTGATCGTCCTGTCTTTTTAAATTTGTGTTTGAGTTGGCCACTTCCAGCTGTTTAATGTTCGCGGAAGACCTCGAGCTGTTCTGTATCAACAGTTTCAAACCTTCTCATATCGGCAGGTGTCGTTTTTGGGGGGTTCCGTCAGGTAGGTAGTTAGCTACCGTCGCACTGGAGCAACACGACGGGTTTTTGACGACTGTCCGCTATCCATCTCCAAGGGAAAAATCTGAGGACAATTCCTCGTCATTTTGAATCACGGTCAGATGACGAGGTCAACATCCAAGCTGGCAACTCCAAACTTCCACAGCACGCCAACGTGACGACATTTGAGGTCACGACAGATTTAATGTGCACCAACCCTCGCGAACGAGACGGTATTTTAGTTGGTCTTCTTTTCGAACTCGCAACGCTCCGGTTGCTAATCCGATGCTCTTCCAACTGAGCTACCGCGACCACGTGTTCCGTTTGGATCCTGAAGTCTACGAATTCTATTTTCTTTAAAATTATGCAACCCGGTGGGAAGAGTAGCGGATTACCAAGCGGAGGATTGCGACTAGAACTAACTAAAATACCGTCTTGTTTGTAGGGGCTGGTTCACATTAAATATGTCGTGGCCTCAAATGTCCTCACGTTGACTTGATGTGGAAGTTTGGAGCTGCCAGCTTGGATGTTGACTTCGTCATCTGATCATGGTTCAAAATGACCTTGTATCTATCCCTTCGGAATTGATCCCGTGCCGTTGCCAAAAGAATTCCCCTTCGTATTGCTCCAGTGCTCGTTAATACAACTACACCACTTTAATATCTCCCCTGCAACTTAATTTGCAAGTTCAATAATAGGGTCGCGTTCTGTGTACTGTAAAACTTGGGTTAGGATTCGCGATCGGGCCATTAATTATGCCACAAATAATCTTCTATTAAATGTTAATTTAATACTTACACCCATTTTCTCCCCTTTGATCTCATCCTGAACATTTTAATTTGCAGCATGTAAATTAGAAATTGCGAGGATCAACCTCCAGCCATTCGACTTACAAAGTTTAGCACTTTCCGTTGTGTCAGTACTCAGGAGTGTTTTTTTTTTTTTTTTTTTTGGGGGGGGGGGTCACTTGAGATAATGTATCCAAATACCTAGTATGAGTACTCTTGCATGCGAATATTCTTTTTTTTTCAAATACCTTCTATCTGTATACTCTTGTTTCCGAGTATATTGTACCTGAATACTCTTAAATCCGAATACCTCGGTATCCAATTACTTTTGTATCCGAATATCTCGGTATCTAATTACTTTTGTACGGTACGCGAATACTCTTGTATCCGAATACCTTGTATCTGAATACTCTTGTATGCGAACACCTCGGTACCTAATTACTTATGTATCCGAATATCTCGGGATCAAATTACTTTTGCTTGCGAATACTTTTGTATTCGAATTACCTTGGATCCAAGAACTTTGGTATCTGAATAATTTGGTATCCAAATACTTTGAAAAAGAATCGAGTTCAACGAATACTTTTAAGTATCGAGTACACGAGTACTTTTGTATTAGAATGCTCTCATCACTAGTTCTCACAGCCTTGAAAGACATTGCCGTAATATGTATAATCCAGTCCCAAGAACAGAAGCTCTGTAATACATAACATTCTCTATTTTGGTGCATTGAAGTCATGTGAATTTGGTTCAAAATTTCGTGGTGCTCTCCTGGGATCTTTCCCTTCGGGGTTTGATCCCTAACCATCGCAAATAGCCCGTTGAGTTGCATCGGTGTGACGTTAATTAAATATCTACCTTCCATATGTTGCAGTGGAATGATTATGGCATCGAGCTGGAGCTGATGATCGGAATCCCAAGATTAAGCGTTCAAATGGGACTTGCTCCAATGCTTTTGCACATATTGTTTAGAGTCATATTAAATGGTGCAGTTTTACTTGTCAACTGTAGGTCGGATGCTCTGTTTTGTTCTTGCCAAAACCACTTGCAACAACGCCACATTTGAATGGGTTAATTAGCCTTTGCGTGAAAACGAGATCGTAAATAGAGCTGAAAGTACTGTAATTTCATTGCAGAATGTGTGTAGGTTGGTATTTTCAAAATGAAAAGGTTACGAACCTTTTTTAATTTGTAAGTTTTACGTAATTCAATGTAAATGCAAAAATCTTTAAAGGTTATTTATTTCTTCGAAATTAAGTATCCATTTTTCATAAAATAAACTAAGTGTTTTATGTGATTTACCAATTTTTTATGTGTTCCATAAAAGAAGCATTTTTTCACATCGACCATTTTTACTTTTGTAGCGTAAATCAACTCATTTTTAAGTTTGATAAAAAGTGTTTATTCACACGTATCTCAGTTAATTTGATCATGATTTGGCAGTTTGATTCATTAAAAAAATACTCAACCCCTACTTTTGAAAACCTTTAATGTCACATGTTCAATATCATAGGCGTTCAATATCATAAAGTGGGAGGGTTCTACCCCCCTCCCTTCATTCAAATGAGTAAAATTTTGCAAAACATAATGAGGTTTTCACAAATCATTCCTTTATTAATAATAATTCAAACTATTCATGTCATTAATCAGTGTTTTACTTGAGTTTTAAATAAATGAAATCGATGAAACAATGGTACATTAGTTCATAGACATAACCAGGTGTAGTTGGGGGTTCAACGGAGGTATTGGTTCAACCCATTCCCTTTAGTTCGTCGAACAAGATAGTCCAATTTGCTAATGACGAGCAATCGGAGCTTTAAGCTTTATGACTGTTTAAAGTAGATTATATTAAATAAAAATTATTTTTGAACTCGTAATGTAAATAATTGCACGACATAAGTGAAATTTTTATTCACTTGATTTTTATGTGTAACATAGAATATGTTTGGAAGAACCAACTAGGAAAATGTTTGTATGTATTTACCACAGCAAAACCTGATTAATTTCGTCCAAATGTAATAGTTCATGAAGTCCATTGACAATATTTTAATCTTTTTAATTTATTGATTATTAAAAAATTAAAAGTATAGGTGTATTCTCACCAATGATGCTTTTTACTTCAATAATGTTAATATATTATGTTATAACTGATTTACTGTATTTTGTTTTACAAATTTTAAAAACAATTTGTTCGGATTAACGGGGAGTTTGAATTAGTAGGGTTTTAGTGGTATAATTCAAGACTTCTTGCATTTAATTGTTGTTAAACCTAAAAACGTGTTTCTCATGTATGATACAATTAAACAACATTGTTTAAAATGACTTTATTCAATGAAAATGACTAACATTTGCTAGACGCAAAATATTAAATAATTTTATCCTCTCTCTGGAGCCTGCAATTTCTTATTAGTGTACAGTTCATACTTCTCGGGACTGACCCCCCCCCCCCCCCATTTATCAACCCTAGTCATGTCTATGCCTCTGAGTACTACAAGGGTCCGCGCAAACGAATTCTCGATACTTACTTGTCAATGAACAAGGGGATCTTTGGTTCGTATAGTGGTTAATTTACTTTTCGACGGACATTTATTTATTACTCATTTAGTTCTGTTATTTCTACTTTAGACTTTCTTAACAGCATACATATTATTAGAAATCTAAATTCCTTAAAGGGCTCTTTAAAGCGGCTTGATTGATTACTGTGCAATCAAACAAGCCATTTAGCTCTGCAATCATTCAGCTTTATTAAACGTGTTAGAAAAGCAAGTATGGGAATCCTTGGCTATTCCTTTCCTTGTGTCAGCACAAGAAATCTTGATTCATTTTGTTACGAACAGGAGTACCACAGCACATCATCTTCTGTACTTTTGCTTTAGCAAATGTTTGAGTATTAAAAATAGCTTTGCGAAACCATCATTGCATTTAAAGGTAAGACATATTTACTGCAATTATGTTAGAATTTAAATAATGACTTTTTACTTAAAATAATTTAATAGAAATGTTATTGTGGAAAGTATGTTAATTTTCTTGTTGGCAGTGATATCTCTATTTAGGTTTCTGCCAACACACTGATGAAGGATTTCATGTCTTTTAATATCATTAATATTATAGTTGCATGTAGTTATTCACAATTATATAGTTAATACACTTTTTAAAAAATTATGAGCTTTTATAGGCGGCAGGCAGAATAGAGAGAAGTTTTACCGATGTGCTTCAAGCAAATCAAATTAAAAATATAAGAAGTTCAGAAATAATCGAAACGTTTGCGAAACAATCGACGTTTTAATTTATAATTTAAATGTATTGTAAGTTTTAAAATTCAAACCATAAAGTCATCTAATAAATATTATATTAATAAAAATATTGTGATTTTTTAAAAATCAAGGATATATTTACGAGTATTTATAAAAAATTCATTATTAGCAATTAATATTTATTAATCATATTAGCGTAATTATTAATAATTAATATAAATTAATTATAATAATCTAATTAATTTATTCTTCCCTCTTTTTACTGGGGGTACAGTCTATACTTTTCAGGAGGACTAACCTTCCCCCCCCCTTCAACAACCCTAGTTACGCCTATGTTCCATATTATCTGTCCTTGTGCTGATTATTTACAAAATTGCTATTTCCTTTCATGAAAACTATACCGCTTTTAGTTTTCTTATATACGAAAATAGCTATATCGATTTCGAAATTCGTAGTTGCCTATGGCAACATATATAAGGAAATGACTTATCAGTAAGTGAACATTTCTCTGTAATGTACTTAAAAACCCATCGTTGAAATGTTTGTATTCCATCGTTAAATAAGTATTTTCTTTTATGTTAGCTTTCATCATTCTAGTTTTACTTTATTTCGCGAAAGTTGAAATGTTATTAACAAAATATGAAATAACATTGATTCAGTGGTAATTACTAATGACTCAGTGAAATAATGGTACTAATAAGTAACTACTAATAATAAACAGTGATGCATTTGTGGTCTCGAATAAACATTAATTCGGAAATAAAAAGTGAAAAAGTGACAAAATGTGATACAGTGGTGGTCTCAAATAATTATTTGATACTAATTATAATTAGATTAATTATATTTTAAACTAATTATAAATAGTTACTCAGTTATAAAAGTGATTAGGTAGTAAAATGCGATGCAATGGTGGTCAAAACAGAGAGATTCAGTAATAAGAGGTGATTAGGAAATAAGCAATGATGTGCAGTGGTGGTCTCAACTAAACAGTGATTCAGTATAAAAAGTGATTAAGTAATAAACAGTGGTGGCCTTGAATACAATAGGAATAAATTTAGTGATTAGTAATAAAAAGTTATTAAGTAATAAACAGTAATACAGTGGTTGTCTCAAATTAACAGTGATCGAGTGGTGGTCACTATGTGGCGATGATTCAGTGACTACAAATACGATACTATTATTCAGTGACGTTCAAGTGTAAGCCATCATTTAGTGTGTGTGTGGGGGGGGCACTAAAAAACAGCAATACTGTGTAACAAATAAACAATGATTCAATAACGGTCACCTATCAACAGTGATTCAGGGGCGGTCTCTATTAAATGATGATTCAATGACAGTTACCAATAAACAGCAATTCAGTGTTTGTCCTTAATAAACAGTGTTTGAGTGGTGATCAATAACAGACGATGATTTAGAGACTGTAACAAATAAACAATGATTCAATAACGGTCACCTATCAACAGTGATTCAGGGGCGGTCTCTATTAAATGATGATTCAATGACAGTTACCAATAAGCAGCAATTCAGTGTTTGTCATTAATAAACAGTGTTTGAGTGGTGGTCTATAACAGACGATGATTTAGAGGCTGTAACATATACACAATGATTCAACGACGGTCACTTATAAACAGTGATTCAGCGGTGGTCGCTATTAAAGGATGATTTAATGACAGTTACCAATAAACAGCGATTCAGTGGTGATCTCAAATAAATAGCGATTCAGCATCGGTCATTACACTAATTATTTTTTCAGTGGCTTTCATTAATAAAAGATGGTTTAGTGACGGTCACTAATTAGTAGTGATTCATTGGTGTTCACTAATAAACAGTGATTCAGTGGCAAATAATTTTATTAAATTCCCTGTCACCAGCAGGACCGAAAAATAAATTTCACACGGATCGTGTTTTGAACAGCCCTGACATAAATGATACGAGTGAGGAGTATTTTAAATTTAAGAGTTCTTTTCTTTTAAATAGAACGCGTGGTCGTTCGAGAGTTAACAGTCGATCAACGATGTACTGGTAAAGAACGGAATTTCGACTTGTGTGATACGATTTAGGGAATTCCTGGGACACATACACACAGCTCTTTATAGGGCCGATAGGAGTGTTGTAGCACTATCTAAGAACAGGACAAAATCGTGAAGTACAAGTCACGATCGTCTTTCCTGCTCGCTCGTGACTGGCTCGATTTTCCAGAAATCAAGGTATCGTAAACTTGAAATATTGGGGATAAGTAACAGGAATTCTTAGCAGCTTAATGTAGTGGCAGATTTATTTGCTTGTTTCTTAGCCTGCACTTAAAGTCAGGCACTTAAATCAGCATGGGAAGTAAATGTCGGGAGGAGAGTCTTATAAGGAAGTCTAAATATCTAGTTGAGGAATAGCTGTTGTTTTTGTCGAGAGGAGATTTAGCCAGCCAGTCACAAAGGAACCTTAAACACACAGAAAGAAAGCTTAAGATAAAATATACTAGACTTGAGATATATCAGTTGTAGTGTATAGATTAATATTAGGTCCGGAGACCAGATACGACCCTCCAAATTTTTGTTTATCAGACGCGCGAAGACCAGGGTAAATGTCGGGAGAATCATATAAGGAAATCCCATTAGCTTGTTTAGGAATAGTTGTTTTGGTCGAGATGAGATTAAGGACAAGGCTTAAGATAAAGGATAGTACGCTTAAGATAAATCAGTTTTAGTGAATAGATTAATATTAGGTCCAGACACTAGATACGACACTCCTATTTTTATCTGTCCCGCAGACCAGAAACGACCCTCAAAATATTTTTTTATCAGACCCAAAGACCAGATACGACCTTTCAAATATTTTTATTAATCGGGCAGTTAAATCAGGATAGGAAGTAAATATCGGGAGAGTCTTATGAGGAAGTTGAGGAATAGCTGTTGCCTTTGTCGAGAGGAGATTAAGGATAAGAATTAAGATAAAGGATATAGTACGCTTTACATATATCAGTTGTTGTGAATAGATTAATGTTAGGACTTGAGACCAGATACGACTCTCCGATTATTTTTTATCTGTCCCTCAGACTAGATATGACCCTTCAAATGTTTTTATCAGATCCACCGTTCGTACACGGCCCTCCAAATACTTCTATCAAGCCCGCAGTACAGATAGGGCCATTTAAACAGGTTTACCCGTAGGAAGACCGGAAACGGTCCTCCAAATATTTTTATCAGCCCCCAGTTAAATATTTTTTATCAAGCCCTCAGACCAGATACGGGACTTGAAATGTTTATGCGTTCTTTTATTAGCTCATCATATAAAGCCCATGGTTTGTAAACATTGTTGTGTCTTGATATTATATTTACTAAGCACATGCTAACTAAAATATTACTAAATGCATTTCTAATTGCGCACATGCAAACTATAACCATGTGTGTGTGATATGGTACAAAAATCTATTTTGGAGTTAGGAAGAACTGGAGACTGTTGTTGGAGAAGAAGTTTCGATCTGTGTTGTTCTAAGTTTTGTATGGTCCTTAGTTTTCCAATAAATGTCTAAATTTGTCTTACAAGCGTTCGTTTCCATGTGTGCAACCTAAAAGCTTGACCACGACTTTTAACTGCAATCTTACTGAACTGGAATCTATCCAAAAAGGAAAAGATCCGAGAACATCACGGTCAGATGACGAGGTGAATACCTGAGCTGACACCCCACTTTCCGAACGTCCACACAACGAAAACTTTAGGACATTCGAGACCACGATAGATTGAACGGGCACCTGCCCCTTTTGCATAGAACTGGAACTCGTAACTCTCCGCTAATAAGCTACTCTTCCTATTGAGCTACCGAGGCTCCAAGGAGAATTAAGAGTCGACTTGGATCACCATGCTATCTCCCGATTCCCGTCCTAGAAACACGTTAACAGTAGTCATTAGCTCTCCTCGTGATAAGTAAGCTCACACATAACGAAAGTTTTACTGACAGAGAAAGGAGGAACTCACTTAACAGGAATCGAACCTGCGTCGCCTACAACTCGAAGGTCGCTAGCGCAGTAGGCATACTCACTGAGCAACCGGAATTTGCAACAGGAGGCATGCGGGTTCGAAACCAAACTAAACCGTCTTAGACAAAGTGGCTGGTGCACGTCCATCGTGGCCTAAAGTGTCCTCACGTTGGCGTAGTGTGGACGTTTGTAGAGTGGGGTGCCATCTGAGGTGTGACCTCGTCATTCGACCATGGTCAAAATGAAGAGATGGTGTCCTCTTTCCCTTCGGGATTGATCCCGGACCTTTGACAATAGCCTGTTGTTTCGTTGCTCCAGTGCGACGTTATCGTCATCTGACCGTGGTTCTAAATGACGTGGTGTTATGCTCGGATCTTTCCCTTAGGGGATTGATCTGGGACGTCGTCAATAGCCCGCTGTGTTGCTTCTAGTACGAAGTTAATTGAAAATTGCCAACTACTGCGCTCACACAAGCACCGAGGTTTCAGGTGACTAAACTTCTACCACCGCAAGTGGAAATGCCTCATATTTTATGTCATTGTTAATGCACAACACAATTTGAAAACCCCAACCCAATAACGTTTGCAGTATATAACGCTTCAGTGTTGCGATACAACGCCATTCAGCTCCAAAAACGGGACGAACTTTTGCATCAATCCAAAACATCCAAAAGGTAAATTTTGTTTTGGGTAGAGGGCAGGTATTATCACCAGGTCTTAAAAAATCTATCTCCACCTCTGGGACCAGCTATCCAGCATAGTATGAAAAAGAATGAACAAGTTCGGAAAAACACAGCTCCTCTTTCTTACAATTTCAATCTTCTCGGTTTCCTACCATCAGTAATCTCTCTCTCGAAAAACAATTTTCCCCGTGCCCAGCGCGTGAAACAATTGCAAATATCCACCCAAAGCCATTGTCCTCCCAACGCACCAATTCAGATTCTTGCTCACTTCTCTTCGCTTGAAGAGGTTCGCAGACGATTCCTGCAGACCTTCCAAATGGCGCCAGGAAAAGAACTTAATCTATTTCGGCGAATGCGAGAAATCGCCTTCCGAAATTCCGCTTTTGGAAGCCCTGATAAAAATCGCTCCTCCCTCCTCCACGGGTTACCGGAGGGTGATAGCCGTGTGGAGCGTGCTTCCCTTTTTAGGAATGGAACATCTTTATCGTCTGAAGCCATCTGCTGTAGTCAACTGGTTGAGTGCGTTACCTGTCAACCGCGGAAAACCGAGTCACTTATCACCATGGGGACGTTTCCGACGTAACTAATTGCTCTTCATTCCAAATTCTAAACACTGAATTGCTTTAATAGTTCTACACGTTTTAAAGGGACATGTGAACTCAGACGTTAATGCAGATGTGATAAGTTGATTATTCAAAGCAGTGCATCGAATTTTCATGTCAGTGGCGTATAAACTTTATTTTTGAAGGAATGGTAATGGTTAATCCGCTAGTATTCCATCCGGGTAACCACGGTTCTTAGAAATTTAAAGATAGGTAGTTAAACAACGTCAATTCTGAATGGAACTAAAAAGTTAATCATATCACAGGCTAAATATGAAAAATTACATGCGAATAATAATTGTTATTTTTTTTTAATCTCATGCGCTCTTTCATCTAGTTTCATTTTTTTATCGCTTGCCTTTTTTTTTTTACTATAAATACAAACGTTTGCATGAACCATAAATACTATCATTAGGAATAGGTTACTATAGAATGAGGAATTCATCTAATTGTACTTTATTTAATTCTGGGCGACCAACGAATTACAAACATTTGGCGAGGGGTAACTCAATGGTTTTGATTGTATTGTTCAGAAACAAGGAGGCTAAGGGCTTAATTGACAAACGTCTGGCATTTGTAAACAAATAAATAAATGCTTTAACATTACGATGTCACAATAGGAACAGGTATGCCGAAGGGAAGATTAGTTCATCCACGAAATATTTTATGACTACGTACCTAATACGAACCATATGTCTATAGTTTTTTTTAATGTGTGTTTTATTTTCTATCTTTATCAAATAAAGGCATCAGTGAATGCAATTACTGATGCATTTGTTTAAATTACGTCTATGGAAGAGTTCATTATTCACTTTTGTTATGAATTATTTATTACTTGAAAAGAAAACTTTATAAATGTTACTAGGTTATGAATTTTTTTTCTGAAATTTCTTTCTTTTTGTCGATTGTCCAATTATATAAAATTGGAATTTTAATCTAAACACATTCAGCTATCTTTCTACTTCATTCTGAATTATCCTTAATGAGAAGACCCTGTTTTATGTGGAAAGAAGCTTACACATTGTTTTGATGAGAAAACGCTTCCAATGTTTTCCAACTGAACTACAAATATTTTGATGAGACCTCATTTCTGATTTGAGTTCATGTAATTCGCTTTTTTTTTATACCAAATATTGTGTAGTGTACTTGCCGTGAATTTTTTCATATAAATCGCCCTTCAACATAATTTGCCTTAAATGCCGTTTATCTTTTCACACATAAAGGCGTTGTTTATGATTCTCATCTGGACCGTGAAAAGTAAAGGCTAAAGGGCTCTTTGACCTTTTTCTCTTTGTTAAAGTACCTCGTTTCAATGTTGCCTTAATAGTAAAATTTAACGAACCAAATTACAAACGCTCTGGGCTCATTTTTATTTAACCTTCTGAGGGGTTAACACGCATAATTCCACTTTACAAATAGCATTATTCCCTGCATGATTTCTAACCCCTTTTGACCTTTTTGTACCATCCAAAATACACCTTTCGACCTTTTTTATTCTATTCTAAGAAAAGGAGTATTTTAATCTTTCCAAGTGATTCCATTCTAAGGATATCTATTATCTTATAATCTATATAATCTTTTCAAGTGATTGTACTTTAAGGATATGAACAATATAATCTTTTCAAGTGATTCTATACTAAAGAAATCAACAGTATAATCTTTCCAAGTGATTCTATTCTAAGGCCCGATGTACACATCCGGTTTTTCAACATGCGACGCCGCTGCTGCGCCGAAGCCCAACTATGCACACATAACCATGAAATGACGCAAGTACTCATTTCGCGCCATTTGCGATAAATATTCTATCGAAGAAAACTTGTTTATTTCGCCTACTTGGTGTAAAAAAAGTAAAATTTGGAAACAAAATAGACGTTACTGGATACAACCATTTATTAATTATTATTTATATTCGATTTGTTTATGAAAACAAGGTACTTCAGAACGGAGACTCGTGTGCGGCGCCGTGGGGAATTGCGGTACAAATTGCACGCAAGTTGGACGTGCGTCGCCCCAACGGTGCCGGAGGCATGTGTGCACTGCTCCATTGGATCTAATGTATCTCAGACCGCACTTACATTGCGGAAGCCGCGCCGCACGTTGAAAAACCGGATGTGTGCACCGGGCCTAAGAAAAGGAACATTAAAATCTTTCTAAGGAAATGAGCATTATAATCTTTCCAATTGATTCTATTCTAAGGATACAATCAATATAATCATTTCAAGTGATTCTATAACTAGGAAATTAACAGTACAATCTTTCCAAGGGATTCTATTTGAGGTAAAGAAGCAATGGAATCATTCCAAAGGATTCTATTCCACAAAATGTGCCAATAGAATTGTTCCAAAGGATTTTAAAGTAAGAAAAGGTGCAATATAATTTGTTCAAAGAAAGATTCTTTTCTAAGGAAAGGATCAATAGAATCTTTCTGACGATTGAGGTAAGGATATGGTTTTTGAATCATTAAATATGTTGCGGGGTAAAAGCAACACTACACTATTCGGATATATCGAGGTGTTTAGAGAGTTGAAACGAATGAGAAGGACCAGGGAATTTTTTTCTTCATATCCGTGTTCAACTGTTTCTCTGTTGTTTTATGCTGTAATACTTTCTAATGATGCATCTGGCTTTTTTAAAATAACTTTTATTTCACATTGACCCAGGGGGCGATATTCCATATATCTTTCGAAAACTGAATTAAAGTTTCCAGTTCTTATCTTTCATTAGTTCTTATCTTTCATCAATTAGTCGAGAATCCTTCCCCCAAAAGAATGAAATCTACAGTTTTCCTTTTTTTTTTTCATTTTCTCTCTTATAGAACTGATTGCCATCGATACAGAAAGAATCTCTCAAAATAATCATTGAATCATCCGTTTTTTTCTGGAAAAGCTTTTTAAAAGTTTAAAAACAGCATAAAAGTTTCGAGATAATCAAACACTAGGACAAACTTTACAGTATGAAAACCATCCAACGTTTAATGCTTTCTGAAACTTTCTAGGTTTTAATTCTAAAAGAGCAATTTTTAAGCAACATTCGAAACGGCGCTGTAAAACAAACACGCTTCAAGCTGTTATTTCTAAAGAAAATAAGTATTTATTTTCAAGTACTCTTGTACCAAGCTAATACGAAAAAGTTTTAAAGCAAACACTGCTTTAGTTTGAATTGCGTTTTTCGGTTTTATTAAAGTCCGAGATGATTCGGTACAGTGAGGGATCATATTACATTTGTATTTGTTTTTTTTTTACTTTTCAGTATTTATATTTTCATTGTGACTTCCTTTTAAAAAAATAAGATCCTAAACAGTAAGATGTCATGTCTCAGGTCAATAAGTCGGTTCTATTAGTTTTAACTTACTTTTCCCTCCAACCAACCTTCCGTGTAGGGTTACCAACCATCCCGGATTGGCTGGAAATGTAACGGAATTTAAGTTGCTGTCCAGAATCCCGGTTCAATGTCAAATTGCCCCGGAATTTCCCAGGAAGCTATCGACCACAATATCACCTACACTCCAAAATAGTTATTTCTATTGCACATGACTTCGTGTTCATCCATTGAACGTCCGTTTCCCCACTACTATCCAAAGCCAATACTATATACGTCAGTCTGTTCAGAGAGGGACCATCGTGAAGAAATGGTATTAGTTGCCTTTCAATTCTATTATACTGTATTTGAATTTTATTTTTAAAAATAGGTCTGGAGACGAAAACACATTTTCATATTCGAATACCTTAAAATAGATTTCGGAACACTCTCAGTTCTGTACAACTAAACACGAACAATATCTCAATTTTGTATACGAACATTTCCATTTTTATTTTTTAATAGTTTCAATGCAACAAGAGGTTAAGTTTAGACGCGTTATTCAAACTATGTATATGAGAGGATCATCAAGCTCGTATAATTATTAAAATAAAATACAAATTATTATTTTTTACAACTTTTTTGTACATGAAAAAAATTTCCTTGGAAAACTAGGTGTGTTATGTTAAGTGATTTATTTCTCAGTGGAGAATATTGTGAAATTACATACATAAATTTCCGTTTGGGGCAATATGTCCTGGAATTGTCTCAGAAAAAGTTGGCAACCCTACCTCCGAGTGTTTCGACGAGACATCTCGTCCATCAAAATCTTCCCAATTTTGCTAATAAAGGGATATCTCTGGAGCAAGGTATTGCCAATTTAAGGATGATGACGAGAGAAAGATCTGGTCCGAATGTTTAACGTAATTTTATCGCATCTGGTCCGAATGTTTTACGTAATTTTATCGCATCTATTGCCGACACTCACACTCACAAGTTCTTCCGAACAGTTGAAACCACACTTTCTCCAAATAAGGCGAATCGAGTACGATTCTACCGAAATTGTATAATGAGACTGAATGGAAAATATTTTTGGATGATCGAAACTATTGCGACGTGAAATTGCGACAAAGGCAGCACATTGGTTCGTTTGGGTTTTATGGCGCAAGGTCCAGTAACTGACAAACGGCGCTAAGCGCAAGATTAACCTGTCCAATCAAAGCAGTTTAAATCCAAAACAAAAGCCAATGTGATAATGAACAGTGCTATTTACAGAATCAATATAAAGTTAATTAAAAAGCCGATGCGAAGACGAGTTATTAAAAGAAGCAGCATATCGGAAAACAGAATTAAATGACAGGGTTTAAGTTTTATCATCAATCACCAGACCTACAATAAAAGCATGGCGACTGAATAATCCAGTTGTGTTAAACATCTATTCAATAGGATAATTTAAAAATATGCTGTCCAGTGACAGGACGTATAAAACAAAATTTAGCAGCGTTGAAGTGTGTATTTACACAACGTATTTTATGATGCAATACCAGAAAAGGTAAAAATCTTTACAGCTCAAAAAGCCAGTGGCATGTAAAAATTTCAAAATGTGTCAATGGGGTTTTCCACACTATTAACCCCCACAGTGCTGAATTAGAAGTATTAAAAAGGTTTCTGGACAATCTTTTAAAATAGGTTGGATTGTATTTTTGGGTCTTAAGGCGCAGTGTCCAAAAACTGACAAGCTGCGCCAAACAAGATAGAATGACCAACTAAAAGTATGAAATATTTTAAGATTAACAGTCAAAGTTAAAATATTTAAAGCGTGTATAGATGAGGATAAAAATATTCAAACAATATAAAATATTCCCGGAATTGTCTCAGAAAAAGTTGGCAACCCTACCTCCGAGTGTTGTTTCGACAAGCTGTCTTGTCCATCAAAATCTCCCTAATTTTGCTAATAAAGAGATATCTCTAGAGCAAGGTATTGTCGATTTAAGGATGATGACAAGAGAAAGATCTGGTCCGTTTTTTTTTCTTAATGACACCTCGTCCACAACAATGTCTGGCCAGTTTTGTTAATGATCAGAAGCTCCTCGAGAGACAACCACCAGGAGAGTCACATCGAAATAGAACTTTAGAATTATTCAACAATAGTTCGAAAATGAACATTTAAAAAAATTCTATCCATCTTTTCGGCAAATTCAAATTTTGTATCCTCTTCATGTGTGTATTTTGTTCAAGAACTAACAAGGACATTTACTTTTTGTCTATAATCATTGTCTAATGCGCCCCTATTCGTATTGCAAAAATACGATTTAAAAATTATTTTTTTAAAGAAAATCAAATATAAGGTATCAGTCTGGTGTAAAATTTTCCACAATTTTTAAAATCCGTTGAAATTTTCAATTTATCTTTAACGATCCAGGAGATAAAAAAAGAACTCCAGTTAAAACTGTTTATTTGTTTTGTTCGTCCGCTGAAATCGTTGCTCGGAAAATAAAAAACGTTTGTGACGTCGTTGGTCGAAACTAGCAAAATCGGCTGGCTTCTTCTTTCTGACGTCACTGCGGAAAAAAAGAATGAAAGGTAAAAAAAAAAACTAATAAATTCATTTAAAAATGTTCTAGATAAAATTTTAAAATTTGGACGCGATAGAAAAATTGAAAAAACTTGGACTATTTGGGTGCTAAATTTCATTATTGTAAGTGCCATAGATTCGCCAGGACACTCCTCACAGACGGAAAAACCCTTATTTTTATAATATAGTAGAGATACTACCTTTCTCTTTCACACTTTTCAACTATCAATTCCAGTAAAAATAGAGAACAAAAAATGTTGATTTCAATCAACTCTCTTTACATCAAAAAGCGAGTAGAATTCCATTTCAAAAGAATTCTTCTGACATTCGGGAAAATCCTTGATATGGAAATGCATTGGAAGTCGATGACATACAGTTTGTAAGTTATTTTTCGCTTTGATGCTTTCACAATAAAAGGGAATTTACGATTGTGTTCAATTTTACGCCACTCGTATTCCCTATTTCCCAATAATGCTTGCTTGTTTCGTCATCCATATGAAGCAATTCCAAAATTCATAATTCAAAAATTATCATGCAATATGCGTGGAATTTATCGCTGTAATCTTTCAAAGAATTCGGGGTTTCACTAAGTATTTAGGATACCCTATCTGTATCGACATGTCGCGCTATCCAAAAGTCTTCCCTGAATTGAGATGGAAATTAACGCAGTGACGCCGGTTCACCGCAAATAAACCTTTTGCGATTGTAAGGGACTCAATCTAGTGTCATGGATTCCTGGTAACTTGCAACACAATACGGGCTATAAGTGATCTAGTAGCGCTATTCCATTGCTTATCAGCGCACCAAGTTGTCAGGTATTTGCTGAGTTATATTACCAATCCATCAATTCACGGCTTACAGCGTTGCAGTAAAACACTCAAACAGGAGCAATAGATAAGGAAGTAAACTGGTGTAGGGGAAAACCGCTTGTAAGAACTGCAACACTAGGGGACGAAGCTCTGAAGTAGGAAGTGTATCTGTTCATAACGAAGATTCGACTATCCACTGTGGTGAATTGCATTTCTCCCAAATGAGATCAAATATAAATAGGACCTTCTGGAGCGATGAATAGCTGAACAAACTTTAAATGTGAAATCATCTATACAAAAAATACATTTTTATTATTAAAATTATGTTTTTTTTTATGTGGTGTTTTTCAGTCGCGGAAAGTTGTTTTCAATCGGTTTCGCAAAACATAGCAAATCTCACTTAAAATCCCATAAAAATGCTTAAAATAACAGGGAAATCTCCAAATGTTTTTAATTGCCCGTTGTGTTGCTCCAGTGCGACGTTAATTAACTACCTAAATGTCATTCAACGTTTTTATTTAGTATAATTGTGGGAGTATTTTATCAGTAGTTCGATTTAACGTCGTATTGGAGCAACGCAACTGGATATTAGTGACGGTCGGAAATCCTAAGAGAGAGATATACAAGGATAACATCTTGTCGTTATCTACCACAATCAGATGACGAGGTTGACACCTGAGCTGGCACCACACTCTCCAAACTTCCATCGTGTTCGAAGGAGTCTTGCACATTAAATCCATCGTGGCCTCACGTGGCCTCATTTTGGCGTGGTTAATGGACGTTTGGAGAGTGGGGTACCAGCTCTGGTGTTGACATCGTCATTTGACCAATGTTCAAAATGACGAGGTCTGTCCTCGGACCTTTCCCGTCGGGATAAATCCGTCGCCAAACTTCCTTATATGGCAGTCGCCAAAGGAATTCTAAATTACCTATCCATGTGTCAGTCAGGGCTGTAATGGAGGGTATACGACGTATACTCTCTGCTTTTTACTAAAACCTACGAACACCGCTTTGTTTTTCCTAGAAAACATCACGTGAAACGTAGATAGTTGTAGACGCAAAAGAAAAGTTTCTATTCCAAGATATCACCTTGGTACACAATTCCAAAATCGTATACCTATTAATCAAAAGCAATTCATTCAGAGTAGTGTCGATAGAATGAAATTCAGACTTTGTTCTGATGTTACTGAAGAAATTGTCAACTTTTGAAGGGTATATCCATGCTTGATCCAGAAAATATAAATACAGTGGATATTCGCCATGTAGAAAAGGAGGTAAAAAGAATCTGTTGACGTTTTGGTATAGATGAAATGTGCACTATTCAGGGTTTTAGGGACCCATGAAAACGCTCAAGTTGTTCCAGAAAAATTAAATCCTCTTTTAAGAACAATTGAAATATTACCATGTTTCACAGACATTTACGTATATATATATATATATATATATATATATATATACATGTATGTGTGTGCACATGTTTTTTACCCCCCCCCGTGGAAAGTGTAAATAGTAAGTACATGTTTCGCCTCCCTGCTGATATCAGAGTGTACCATACAAAGAGTGTACCACCAGAGGGTATTATACCATGGGGACCCTGCCTATACTAGTGCACGGGCCCCCATGGTATACCCTCTGATTTATTTACGACTACAGCACTGGTGTCAGTCCCGTTCTGACACACCTCCGGTTTTTCAACGAGCGACGCCGCTGTGGCAACGTAAGTGCGGTCTGAGATACATTTGATCCAATGGAGTAGTGCACACATGCCTCCGGCACCGCCGCGTCGACGCACACGCGTCTCCGTTCTGAAGTACCTTGTTTTCATAAATAAATGGAATATAAATAATAATTAATAAATGGTTGTTTCCAGTAACGCATCTATTCTTTGTTTTAAACTATGCTTTTTAACACCCAGTAAGCGAAATAAACACGTTTTCTTCGATAGAATATCCATCGCAAACATCGCGAAATGAGTACTTGCGTCATTTCACGGTTATACGGTTATGTGTGCATAATTGGGCTTCGGTTTCACAGCGGCGCCGTATGTTGAAAAACCGGATGTGTGCACCGGTCCTAAGGGTAGGTAGGTATTTAATTAACTTCACACTGGAGCAACACAGCAGGGCTATTGGCGACGGTCGGGAATCCATTCCGAGGGGAAAGAACACCACCTCATTTTGAACCATGGTCAAACATGACCATAACGAGATCAAACCTGAGTTGGCACCACACACTGGAAATTTGAGGTCAGGACAGATTAAATGTGCACCAGATCACTTAGTACATGACAGTCTTTTGATGGATTCGAACACGCAACCTACCGTTTGCAAATTTGATACTCTTCCAACTGGGCTAATCCTGCCCTATACATAAAGAAAAAATATTACCTAGCTCATTTTTCAAAATTCTCTAAGATCTAAAAAAAATACAACATGTAAGGGGAGTATCCTTACATTTTCCATGCTTCTTTTTCTGTGGTATCAGTTTCGTCTTACAAAGGCGAACTTTTTTTTTTTGCGAACTGTCGAAAGCTTCCAAGTACCGCAATACGATGCGATGCAAACAGAATTTTTTTTGTCAACGTTTTTACGACGCATTATGTAAAATATTCGATCCCGCTGTCCTACCTTTCAAAAAGATGGACGACCATGAATCATCTTGCGTGCTTGAGCATGCGCTGCTACGGTAATACAATTCGCTCGTACCTTTAATCTGTCTGCAGCTACCGAAACGCGATAACATGTTCCATCAAGAAGCATAATAATGCTCCGTAAATACGGCTTTTATTTCTGCGCGAACAGGACCTAAGCGGAATTTCAACGCGAAAAGGCTTAGAAATGGAATTCCGGTTCGAATTGAATGGAAAGATTCGATGTATCTAGCAAGAAGGAAGAATGATTCTTACTTTTAATAATTTACTACCAGACTATGATTTCTTAATCGTTTTCATTTATAAATGTGTTGTTATTCACTTTGCATATCTTATTTAAATCTATTGAAAAATTAAACAGAATCTGCATGTACAGTCGCGGGAAAAAAACCGAACTACAACATTTATTTCGAGTACTATTCACAGAAGAGCATTTTCAAATATATCATTCAATAGGGTAATTGGTAATTGGTAATTTTTAGTTAACGTCGTACTAGAGCAACACAACGGGCTATTGACGACGGTCCGGGATCAGTCCCGTAAGGGAAAGATCCGAGGACAACACCTCGTAATTTTGAACCACGGTCAGATGACGAAGCAACACCTGAACTCATGCAATAGGGAATAATGTCTTTTGCAAATTCAAATGCACATGTATTGAATAAGAGGCCGTCTTTATATTATATTTTGCAAAAACAACAAAATGTACAACGACGATGTGCCTTACTGCCTTTATCAGATTCGACACAGTCAAATTAGTCTAAATATGAAATTTCATTAACTTGCAAATTTTATATCCGGAGATATTCAATGTTAAAGTCGTTGCCCATTTCAGGGACCATCTCCACATTGAGTCGCTATTCGTAGATTGAGATTATCTGTAGTTAATCAGAAAGTGGTCATTTGTCGCGTGACTAAAAGGTTACAAAGAACCCAAATCCTCCTGGTGGTTGTCTCTACGAGATAACTCGTCATTTGCAAAATTGACCAAATCTTGATGGACGAGATATTAGGAGAAAAATGATAATCCCTGTTTGCTGTTTAACTGTACTTCAACCTTCAACTTCAGTTTTTAACAGTTAATGATAACTTGTTAAACTTATTCACTAACAGTCATGTTAGTAGTAGGAATTTGAGAGTTCTGGATCAGAGGAAAAGCGGAAAAGTGAGGAAAAGCGGAAAAAGTGAGGAAAATGCGGAGAGCGATAAGAAGCACAGATTTACCGATAAGGGCTATGAGAGTTCTGAATCGGAGGATCGTTTTGAGGAAAACGAGTTAACCGATAGAATAAGACATGATTTGGGGGATTTCTGGGTAGCTTATTGATAAGGACTTAGTGCAGAGTCCTAGTATTAACATGTATATTTAACATAAGAGGAATTTGCATAAATAAGACAGTATTTAATTATTTAAGTTTTTTTTTTTTTTTAGTTTATTCGAATTTGGTTACAAATCTTACTTTAATTTTCCTTTTTGTTATTTTTTCCCCATAATATATGTGAGATAAAGCTCCATGAGGGAATATTGAAAATTTGTTTGGCATTCTATACATTCACTTAAACACTAATTATACATTAGATGCCGTAGCACATATTTTATTGCAGAATTTATTTTTAAATACTGTACACTTAAATAAAAGTACAAAAATCATTTTTCTTTTATTTGAAAACTATGCAAGACCCACACTATGAACATGTATCCTTGTAATTTTTTTAAAATTGAACCAAATAAAACTCACCCAAATACCACAGAAGTACAACACGGGACTTACAGAAGTAAATTGATTAAACAAAGTAACAGTGGAACAAAGTTAATTAAACTTACAAAGTTTTATGATGTTAACAAATGAGTAGAAACGCAAATGACTCCTTGTTCATTTGAAGGTTATAATCGTATTGAAATCAAACCATATATTATTTTTTAATTATTCTTTCCTAGCCATATTATTTTTTTTATATAAATAAATCTGTCCGAAATTTAGTGATTTAAATTTTTAGATTAACAAACTTTTTTTAAATGAAATTTTCTTTGATTTATTGTAAAATGTTAAGATGCTTTTACACAAAAATTAGATACTATTACACATATTTTAATAATGATTTTGAAAAAATACGATTAAAACATATAAATTAGCTATTATTACAAAATTTTAAATGCAGATTACAAATAAAAATTATTTTCAATTTACAATTAAGACATTTAGCAGTTTGATTTCTTAAAGCGTGTTTTTATGTAAGAAAAAAAATTAAGAAGAAATCTGTAAAAGTAAAATATTTTTTACCTTTAGTTGAAACTTTGCAAGACCCATACTATGAAGACGTTTACTTGTACATTTGAAGTAGTGAAAATGAATATTAATAAACTTTTAGTCCTTGAAGTTCTAAATGAAATGTTCTTTTTTCTAATGCTCTTACAAACCATACATTTTACTAAACATATGAACTTCTTTTTATTTACTTGAAAACCTTGTGTATATTATGTAGTTTAAATTGCAGAGCCAAATGCCAATTTTGTACAAGTATTTTACAAGATACTTTGTATAGGTCTTTTATAATTTTAGACATACTACATTGCTACGTTAAATGGATAGTAAGTGGGTTTTGTGATTTTGAAAATAATGTGTACACTTCTAGGCTGCTAAACAAAATAAATTGTTGCCCTTTCTTGATAGTTAATGCATAATCTAAAGATTTACTCACACCACTGATACTTCTACACATGAGTAAAATTAAATAACAACTGAAAATTTAAAATACTAATTAATTTTTAAATGAACAAATATCATTGAAATAATGTTTAAGTATGAATTCTATGTGTTCTTCAAACAACCTCTGCAAAAAACAAATTGTTCTAAAACATATTAAAAAATAATTCTAAAACATATTGAAAGAAGTCATACTGAAACAAAGTAAACAATATAACACTTTTTAATTGAAAAACAACCAGGATTCATATATTTTAGACAAAATAATGCATTATAATAAAAACAAAACAACGTATTTTTTACATGCCTGCATTTTTTCAGAGACATATATTTCCTATGAGCCAGATATTAAATGCCGTCACCTCCGCTTTTGGGCAATGCAAACGATTCTTGTGATGACCACATGATAGTTTTTGGATATCTTTGTTACTGCTTAGAGCACATAGTGCATCGAATTTTGGAAAGTTAAAAAAAAAGTTACGGTGTTTAAAAAAAAAAAAAAGGAAAAAGCAAATTAAAGTCTACCAAGAATAATAAAAAAGAAAAAGTTATGCAATAAAAAATCAATTAGAAAATAAAATGAAAAAAATCTCAAAATATGAATATTTATTTCCAGCTTTCTTGCATTAACAGAGTACTTTTACACACATCTTTCTTAAATCAATTTGTAGCTCTTTTTAAGGCATTTAAAATTCCTCTATCCAAAAGAGGTTTAGTATGTAATGAACAAACAACAGATAAGTACAATAGTTATTTTATTTAATATATTTAGAAGAGGTATACGTCTTTCCTACACGATTTCACCACAAGTCCTTGATAGAAAGTCTTATAATTATTTTAGAAGTTTCGAACTTCCTTACTAGTCTTTTTGCTGCAGCACATGTGTTAATTTCATAACATTAAACTCAAAATACCACTCTTGTAGAATGCTTTCAAGCCATGTTCAGTTAGTCACTAAAAATTGCATCTACTTCTTGAATTGACAAAGGGTAGATAACGTTTAGTAACGAATTTACGTTTTAATTTTATGTAAAATATTGGTTCGGCAGATAGGACACGTTAAGAGACCTTTCGTACATCTCATGCATGTCACCAGATGACCGCAAGGCTGTAAAGTAGCATCCATTTCCGCTTCGAAACAAATTTTACAAAGTCGTACGGCCTTGTCGTTGTTTGAGGGGTAAGTTTTTACATCGGGTTTTATTAAAACATTGGTATTATTCTTGATTTCATCCACCTGTACAATTTCGTCTGTTGGTGTTCATTTTGATCTAGGGTCAGCAATCATTTGCTGTTGTTGGGCTACCAAACATTTTGGATAAAACTTTATGTGTTCGTGTCTCACTACATCCTCTTCTTGCCAATTTTCAAGCCCTTCGCCACACCAATAACACCTGACCCTGTCCGATACACCCGTATAAAACAATCCGTTTTCGGCCAGGTCCCAAATGTCAAAGTTTGTGCGTGGCCAATCTCTAAACGTAGATAGGCGTTTATTGAGCATAGACATGCTTGGAAATTTTGGCTTCAAATTTACATAATGGTTATTCATTTTCCTAAAAACTATACTGCTCTGTTACTCTTAAGTGTAAAATTACAGGGCCTATTGAGTTAAATAACCTCATAAAGGTTATCTTCGTCAATTTTTAAAAAATCTGATACTAGTCAAAGATACTAATTTCTGTTCAACAAAAGGCAAAGATTTGTGCCCATAAATCAGTAATTCAATTTGCTGATGTAAATTTAGGAAAATAAACCAGCATAATCAAGAGAAATCAGTATACTTTAAAGAAATTAAAAAATAAGTTCCTCGAATATAAATTATATTTGGTCACATATTTTTTTTCTTGGTCATGTTTAGTCACCGAATTGAATTGTATTCAGCTCATCTACGTGATTGAGCAAAAAAAAGAACAAATTACATGCACATTTAAGCATATCCTCTTTTGTTAAAATCCTGTATCACAACATAAAGCTTTACTTGTCACATTATCACAAGCACGTGTTTTCTGAGTACATTCTTCACTTACGAGTTTATTGTTACTCACAAAAGATAAAAGACTAAAATAAGATTAACGTTACTGATTAGTAAGTGTATGGTATTATATAGTTCAGTTGTATAGTCTTTGTGTCTCCAGTTTACAATTATTTTTTAAAGGAACACATAATGCTTTTCAATAGCAATGTTTAACATTTGCGCAGTTGTGGATTTTGATGGATTTCAAACTAAGGAAGGTTTCTTTGTACGTGAATACGGATACATCGCTATAAAATCGCAAGTAGCTTCAAGTATTCGTTTTAACCTATCGCCTTATAAGTATAAACTTAGTGCCAAAGATCGTAAAACTGTGCGATATGTTTAAAATTACGTGTGTGGACTTCCTTTCTGTCCCATAGCATGGGAAAACGTGTATCCTTTAGAAAGTCTAGACTCTAAACTTTTGGAATTGTACAAGCAGACAAAGAGTGC
Source organism: Metellina segmentata (assembly GCA_947359465.1). Classification (NCBI taxonomy): domain Eukaryota; kingdom Metazoa; phylum Arthropoda; class Arachnida; order Araneae; family Tetragnathidae; genus Metellina; species Metellina segmentata. The sequence continues at coordinate 124,501,539 of OX375877.1, read as the reverse complement.
CTCTCAGTACCTAGTTGCTTACAAAGGTGGTTGTGGTGAGAAACAACGCTTAGATGCCTTGAATATTCCGAACATCATCTTGGAACACTTTGGGTGTCCAAAATTCGATGCACTATGTGCTCTAAGCAGTAACAAAGATATCCAAAAACTATCATGTTGTCATCACAAGAATCGTTTGCATTGCCCAAAAGCGGAGGTGACGGCATTTAATATCTGGCTCATAGGAAATATATGTCTCTGAAAAAATGCAGGCATGTAAAAAATACGTTGTTTTGTTTTTATTATAATGCATTATTTTGTCTAAAATATATGAATCCTGGTTGTTTTTCAATTAAAAAGTGTTATATTGTTTACTTTGTTTCAGTATGACTTCTTTCAATATGTTTTAGAATTATTTTTTAATATGTTTTAGAACAATTTGTTTTTTGCAGAGGTTGTTTGAAGAATACATAGAATTCATACTTAAACATTATTTCAATGATATTTGTTCATTTAAAAATTAATTAGTATTTTAAATTTTCAGTTGTTATTTAATTTTACTCATGTGTAGAAGTATCAGTGGTGTGAGTAAATCTTTAGATTATGCATTAACTATCAAGAAAGGGCAACAATTTATTTTGTTTAGCAGCCTAGAAGTGTACACATTATTTTCAAAATCACAAAACCCACTTACTATCCATTTAACGTAGCAATGTAGTATGTCTAAAATTATAAAAGACCTATACAAAGTATCTTGTAAAATACTTGTACAAAATTGGCATTTGGCTCTGCAATTTAAACTACATAATATACACAAGGTTTTCAAGTAAATAAAAAGAAGTTCATATGTTTAGTAAAATGTATGGTTTGTAAGAGCATTAGAAAAAAGAACATTTCATTTAGAACTTCAAGGACTAAAAGTTTATTAATATTCATTTTCACTACTTCAAATGACAAGTAAACGTTTTCATAGTATGGGTCTTGCAAAGTTTCAACTAAAGGTAAAAAATATTTTACTTTTACAGATTTCTTCTTAATCTTTTTTTCTTACATAAAAACACGCTTTAAGAAATCAAACTGCTAAATGTCTTAATTGTAAATTGAAAATAATTTTTATTTGTAATCTGCATTTAAAATTTTGTAATAATAGCTAATTTATATGTTTTAATCGTATTTTTTCAAAATCATTATTAAAATATGTGTAATAGTATCTAATTTTTGTGTAAAAGCATCTTAACATTTTACAATAAATCAAAGAAAATTTCATTTAAAAAAAGTTTGTTAATCTAAAAATTTAAATCACTAAATTTCGGACAGATTTATTTATATAAAAAAAATAATATGGCTAGGAAAGAATAATTAAAAAATAATATATGGTTTGATTTCAATACGATTATAACTTCTTCAAATGAACAAGGAGTCATTTGCGTTTCTACTCATTTGTTAACATCATAAAACTTTGTAAGTTTAATTAACTTTGTTCCACTGTTACTTTGTTTAATCAATTTACTTCTGTAAGTCCCGTGTTGTACTTCTGTGGTATTTGGGTGAGTTTTATTTGGTTCAATTTTAAAAAAATTACAAGGATACATGTTCATAGTGTGGGTCTTGCATAGTTTTCAAATAAAAGAAAAATGATTTTTGTACTTTTATTTAAGTATACAGTATTTAAAAATAAATTCTGCAATAAAATATGTGCTACGGCATCTAATGTATAATTAGTGTTTAAGTGAATGTATAGAATGCCAAACAAATTTTCAATATTCCCTCATGGAGCTTTATCTCACATATATTATGGGGAAAAAATAACAAAAAGGAAAATTAAAGTAAGATTTGTAACCAAATTCGAATAAACTAAAAAAAAAAAAAACTTAAATAATTAAATACTGTCTTATTTATGCAAATTCCTCTTATGTTAAATATACATGTTAATACTAGGACTCTGCACTAAGTCCTTATCAATAAGCTACCCAGAAATCCCCCAAATCTTGTCTTATTCTATCGGTTAACTCGTTTTCCTCAAAACGATCCTCCGATTCAGAACTCTCATAGCCCTTATCGGTAAATCTGTGCTTCTTATCGCTCTCCGCATTTTCCTCACTTTTTCCGCTTTTCCTCACTTTTCCGCTTTTCCTCTGATCCAGAACTCTCAAATTCCTACTACTCATGTTTACTAACTATATTAAATATACTTTTCATGACAACAGCCTATAACTGTTATCGAAAGTTTGCAATAGCCGTTAAGACTTATCCTAAAACGTAGTTTTGCCCATCGCTGTAGTTAGCTTGACCACTGTTCAGCTGTAGCACTAATGACAGGTAGAAGGCAACGTCCGTTCGACGAATTAAGTTATCTTTCCAAATATTTTTTCAAAATTTACACATTTTTCAGGTTTATCATAATTTTTTCCACCTTTTGGATGTACATCTAAAATTACGACGAAAATTTAAGTGTTGCGTAAAATCTAGAAAGAAGAAAGCAGAAATTTTGTATGATAATATTAAAATTTTTTTTAAATCGATTTCTGTCAAAATAAATGAAGGTTCTTATTCATAATATTAAATTAACACAGTTATTATTGCAAACTAAATTTTTTTTTATAATTAAAACACTGTATTTATATTTTGTTTCGGTGCATTAATTGAAATATGCTACAAAATATCAGCGCTGTAGGAATATTATTGAGGACGAAATCTATAAAAATCTAGGAAATTGATTTAATATTAGAGCTTGATACTTTCTGTATTCATGAATACCATGAAATCTGGTATCTGAAGTTAAATTGTGATATAGATTCGAAATTGTGTATCAAAATAGGGGTTGCTATTGAAAATTTTGTTGCTCAATTGGTGCTCAATTTTATGATGAAAATGAATGCAAAATAATTTATAGAAAGCGTTATTCTCTATCGAATGCCATCCTTGAATCTGTTTTGTTAAAATTGTGGGTGGTTCGTTTTTTCCGCGACTGTTCATTTCATTTCTCCTTCAGGTAGTCGTGGTGTGGAAGTTTGAAGAGTGGGGTGCCAGCTCAGGAAACGACGTCGTCATCTGACCCTCGCTCAAACTTACGAGGCGTTGTCCTGGAACCTTTCCCTTCGGGGATGATCATGGAAAGTTGCCAATAGCCCGTCTTCAACCTACTTACATTTCATACCTCCAAATGAAATTAAATGAGTCAAAAAATATGCAACATCATCTGTGTACTCTCCGTTGGTATTTATTCTTTCATTTAAAAAAAATGAATGGTTAGAAATTCACACCTTAGTCGTGTTACCGCAATCGGTTTCTGAGCATCCATTTCAAATGCATCCCATTCATTTCTTCAAAGGCTATTCGGTATGATTTTATGTCTCTACAGATTTTCAATTTTAATCAATGTATCCAATGGTTTGCATTACTAACGAAACGTATCAACCCAAGTAAATAGTTGTAAGTGAAAGAGAAATACACAGATTTCTACATTTGGCTTCGAAAAGAACTTTTAACTCTCTGAGTTCACACGTTTAATTCCGCCTTGAAATCTGTTTCCCTGCATGACTTATAACCAATTTTTACCTTCTTGACTAATAAAACGTATCAAAGGATTGCATTGTAAAGAATGTGCAACAGCAGGGATTCTATTATAAAGTAAGGAGCAACAGAATCTTTCCGAATGATTCTATTATGAAGGAAAGAGCAACAGAATCTTTCCGAAGGATTGTATTATGAAGAAGTAGCAATGTAATCCTAATATTCTATTGCAAGGAAATGTGTAATCGAATTTTTCCAAAGAATTTTATTTGAATGAAAAAGAACCAATAGAATCGTTCCGAGAAAAGATTCTTTCCAAGACCAATAGTATTGTTCCGAAGAAAGATCCTACTCAAGCGAAAGGAATCCATGGATTCCTTAGAAAGATGTGATTATTGTGTCATAAAGTAGGTTGTGGAGTGAAAGCGACTCTACACTATATACTCCGTAAGTTCGCGACGCTTAAAGTGATGAAATTTAACTCTCCGACAAAGAAGGACAAAAAAAACAGCAACTAATCTCAACCGCACCAAGTGATAAAAGACTTCCAAATTCAAATAATAAAACGGAACATCGCATTTACTTCAAAATGTGATTAACGCCGTCGTTTTATGCACACGCCCAAAAAAATCTGACGAATTAAAAACATCCAAACAATCCCAAAGTAGGGAAAAAAAGAAAAGATTGACTCAATTTACGATTATCTCCAGATACTTTATAGTGCTGTTTAGACTAAGACTTGCGTGTGAGAAAGGAACAAAATGCATAAAAAAAGGGACGAAACGTCATCTCATTGTATCAAGAGTCACGAAAAGCCACATTGCAAGGAGATACGAAAAGGTTTTTTTTTTTTTTTCCGAGAACAAAAAGATACTTTGAAGAAATAAATGTCAGAGAAAGAATAGAACGAAAAATAGAACCACCTGTGGCTGGGTGACACATTCAAGACGAAGAATACGAAGTCATATTTCCTCAGACACACATTCCCCAATTTTTTTTACTAACAACCGTAGCCCCATCCTCACTCTTCTCCCCAGTATGGGGACATAATTGGCCCTAGTATGGGAATATCATCGGCCCCAGTATGAGGATATCATTGGCCCCAGTATGGGGACATAATTGACCTCAGTGTGGGGACATAATTGGCCCCAGTATGGGTATATCATTGGCTCCAGTATACTGGAGAATATCATTGATGTAAAATATGCGTACTGGAAAATATCATTGACCCCAGTTTGTGGATATTATTGGCCCCGTATGGGATATCATTACCCCAGTATGAGGGTATCATTGACCCTAGTATAAGGATATTATTGGGCAGTATGAGGAAATCATTGGCCTCAGTTTGGTATATCATTGACCCCCCCCCATATGGGGATATCATTGGCACCAGTATAAGCATATCGTTGGCCCTTGTATGAGGATATCGTTGGCCCTAGTATGAGGGTATTATTGGCTCCGCATGGGGACTTGCATTTAGAGCAGGCCTCGAAATATATTTTTTAATACAGGTGCACAAGGTGCACCTAAGTTTTTAAATTTGGTGCACAGGTGCGCCTAGCGGGAAAAAATTAGGTGCACAATTTTATTTTCATGTGCACAGTGCACCTGTGCACCCGGGTATTTCGAGCCCTGATTTAGAGGCATGTCATTTCCCCGTGCTTGGGATATGATATGCTTTTAAATGCAAATACAGACCAGGTGTTCAATTTTTAATTTACATAGACATGCACATTTTTCTTTTTACCTTTGTACGTCTTTACTTCTGTAAATACACAATACCACAGTTACAGACACTTGTGGTGCAGATTCAAAGCAATGGACACCTTGAAAAAAAATTAATAGGTTGTGTCGGGGATAGAAACGATAGTTTCGACGTGAATACTCGGACCTACTGTTGGATTGTGGAATGAATGAGGAAGACATTGGAAGTATGAACAATTTTTTTATTGTGAATATTCAACAATGCATTTATATTTTAAGCGATTAAAATGCAGTTAGTTATTAATATTTTAAAGTATAGTTTTATTGATTAAAGGGCTTGTTAATGCGGCGTAGCTCAGTTGATTTCGAATGACACCACTTAAGCAGTGCTCACTCGACGCAATCCAAAAATATATTTGCCCAAAGTTCGCCCAGCACCGTAGAATGTCGACCTATTGCCACCCTCCTTCCCCTCGCCCAGTGAGTCTGCGCACTCGGTTCCAAGGTCCTAACAGATACGGACATCTTTGTATTATCCACGTTATATCTATCATCTGGCATAAAATCACAAGACAAAACAGTTGAAAAGTTTTTTTGTAACGCTCGACTTTTAATGCATGTTCCACCATTTCCCCTGCTGCAGACGACGTCAAATTCTACTGATATAGACTGTTGTGCAACACACCTTTTCTTTCCTCCAAACATTCTGTATTCATGAATGACATGCAACTTGGTATCTGAAGTTAAATTATGATTACGATTCGAAATTTTGGGTCAATATAAGGGTTGATATTGGAAATTATGAAGTTGGGGCTCCATTTTATGTAAAGACGGCCAGATATGCAATTTTCATGTTCATGAATTTATAAAAGACGTTATTCACTGTCTTTGATTGCCATCTTTGAATTTACCCTACTGTTAAAATTGTTTGAATAAAGGGTTTGGTTTTTTTCTTCAGACTATCCACCTCTACTGCTGTAAAAGAGCCCTTGATGTTACTGCAGTGCGACGTTAATTAAAATATCTACCTATACCGCTGTAAATACGATGGGAAAAGTGTGTGTGTGTGTGTGTGTGTGTGTGTGTGTGTGTGTGTGTGTGTGTGTGTGTGTGTGTGTGTGTGCGTTGCCTCTTAAATTTAAAAAACAGACTAAACGTTACGGTTTATGCTTTCAACACTGAGTGTTATTCTTCTCGTTTCATCTTTGTCGAATTTGACTGCAGTATTGATAGATTGTTTGCGGTTTGAATTATCGCTTTGTTAGAAATGATTTTGTCAGATATAAGGGAACGACATCTACATATTCCGGTTTCGTCTAGTTTAATTTAATATATGTTAATGGTCAATTTTTATATTTCAGTACCACTACTCACAGATTAAATCAGCAAGTCTTGCAAGGACGTTTAGAAGGGAAGGGCAACTGGGGCTCAAGCACAAGCCCTTTTTCTCATTAGATCAAACGTGCACTTTTGTAAGAATGTCTTGATAATGTGATTGAATGAAATATTTACGTGTTTCACAATGAATCTTGAAGCATTTGTGTTTAAAAATCTTCAATGTACACCTACAAAAATTTTGCATAATCGTATTTAAGAATGAGTTCTCAGTTAGTTGAAATTGAATATTAAGGAAAGGACCAACAGATTCTTTCCAAAGGCTTTTCCGACCAAACGTTCAGGTGTTTAAGGTGTTAGCCTCCAGATCGGAAGGTTCCTGGAATCCGGGTCAGTGCATGGATATTTGTAAGCTTATGGTGTAGAGGCGTCTGGTGCACCTTAAATCTGTCGTGGCCGAAAGTCCTCACGTTGGGTTGGTGTGGAAGTTTGGAAAGTGGGGTGCCAGCTCAGGTGTTGCCCCGTCATCTGACCGTGGTTCAAAATTACGAGGTGATGTCCTCGGATCCTTCACTTGGGGATTGATCCCGGATTGTCGCTCATACCTCGACGTCATGGTGGTTAAGGTGTTAGCCTTTAGACCCGAAGGTTCCTGGTTGGAATCCAGGTCAGTGCATGGATGTTTGTAAGCGCATGGTGTAGAGACGTCTGGTGCACCTTAAATCTGTCGTGGCCGAAAGTCCTCACGTTGGGTTGGTGTGGAAGTTTGGAAAGTGGGGTGCCAGCTCAGGTGTTGCCCCGTCATCTGACCGTGGTTCAAAATTACGAGGTGATGTCCTCGGATCCTTCACTTGGGGATTGATCCCGGATTGTCGCTCATACCTCGACGTCATGGTGGTTAAGGTGTTAGCCTTTAGACCCGAAGGTTCCTGGTTGGAATCCAGGTCAGTGCATGGATGTTTGTAAGCGCATGGTGTAGAGACGTCTGGTGCACCTTAAATCTGTCGTGGCCGAAAGTCCTCACGTTGGGTTGGTGTGGAAGTTTGGAAAGTGGGGTGCCAGCTCAGGTGTTGCCCCGTCATCTGACCGTGGTTCGAAATAACGTTGTGTTGTCCTCGGATTTTTCGCTCAGGGGATTGAACCCGGACCGTCGTTGAGAGCCCGTTGTGTTGCTCTGGTACGACGTTAGCTAAAAATTACCAAATTACCAGAACGACGTCAATTCAACTTTTGACTTTCTTTCGATGGTGGGAACAAGAAAAAAAGCCGGACCTGTGTGTCGATGCCAACCCAGGTGATATAACTAGTTTTTAGGTCGCAGTGACGTCATGAACTCAAGTCACCCGTGTGTTTTCCACGGTCAGCTACGAACGCGTACGTCACGTCAAGCGAAACGTGGAGAAGGGGGGGGGAGACGCGAGGGGAGAGGAACGTGAAAAAGAAACCGCACACACAAAAACACCGTAGTGAAAAGAGATAAAACTCTTGCAGACGATCGCCTCACTTCCGATTACGCCCTTACTCCAGTTCCGGTATGTTGGGGTGGAAATAACCCAATCGGAGCGGAGATGAAATGCTTCATGGAAAGCAGAGAGATTTGTTGTGAAATGACGTAACGTGCCCGCCGGTGCCATCAACTTTTCTTTTGACCCACATTTTTTTTTTCCATTTCGATCAGATCCGTGAACGGACTTTTTTTTTACCATCCAAGACTCCATCCACTTTTGACAGTGATGTACCGGCTCGCTCTTCTTGAAGGGTAGGATGGAATTTTTTCATTGTTTATTTAGAGAAAAGAAGGAGCCTCACAAACAAGCATGAATGCTGGCTTCGGAAAGGTTAAATCAGGTTAATGTTTGGCACGTGTGACGAATGTTCTTCATAGCAACTCTTTTCGAATTTCTAATATTAGATCCAAGCAAAGAATGACTTCGTAATTCAATAAGATTTTTTTAATGATTCCTGCATCAGGACGCAGAAAGGTAGGTCGTTGGACTAACGTCGCGATGAAACAAAATAACGGGCTACCGGGATCAATCCCGAAGGGTAGAGCGAAGGGGATAAGTGGTTGCGAAATCTAAAATCAATCCAACCAAATTTCTTCGGGTACGTAGTGGCTGGTGCATATTAAGCCTATTATGGCCTCAAATGTCCTCAAGGTTGAAGTGGTGTGCCAGCTCATCATCTCTTTCAAAATGACGGTATTTTGTCTTCTGATCTTTCCCTTCCTTATGGATCCTGGATCGGGGCCAATCGCCCGTTTTGCTGCTCCAGAGAAAGAGAGAGTGCAACCCTAATTCAAATTCCTACCTTTGCCTGCCGACCAACCGGTATAGTGGTTAAGGTGTTAGCTTCTAGATCTGAAGGTTCCTGGTTCGGGCATGGATGTTTGTAAACGTATGGTGTAGAGGCGGCTGGTGCACCTTAAATCTGTCGTGGCCGAAAGTCCTCACGTTGGGTTGGCGTGGAAGTTTGGAGAGTGGGATGCCAGCTCAGGTGTTGCTTCGTCACCTGACCGTGGTTCAAAACTACGAGGCGTTGTCCTCGGATCTTTCCCTTAAGGGACTGATCCCGGACCGCCGTCAATAGCCCGTTGTGTAGCTCTAGTACGACGTTAACTAAAATTACCATTACCATTACCAACAATGGTAATTGGTAATTTTAGTTAACGTCGTACTAGAGCAACACAACCAAGTCTATGAACACAATGAGCTATTGACGACGGTCCGGGACCATTGCCAACAAAGAACCATAGTCAAACACGGCACAGGTCAAGCTTGTGTAAATGCTACGGTTATTATGGCACGGTATTTTTATTAACGTCCCATTGGAGAAACACAACAGGCAGTTGGCTATGGTCCAGCATGAAACAAGACGGGAAAGATCCGAGGACAACGCCAAGACGTGATGAAGCACGGTAAGGTGACGAGGTCACACCTGAACTCGCACCCCACTTTCCAAACTTCCACACCACGCCAAGCTCAGGACATTTGAAGCAAGCCAGATAAACGTCAGAGCACGTGTACCAGCCTCTTCCAACCGGCCCTCAAAAAATGGGTAAGGTATTTTAATTAACGTCGTACTGGGGAGCAACACAACGGGCTATTGATGATGGTACGGGATCAATCCCCAAAAGGAAAGATCCGCCTCGAAGCATAGATTTCATCTTGCAGCATGATAAACAGAACGAGCAGCGTTTCATCCAGGTTAATCAATCTCAATGTGATTGAGACAATTGTCCGCAGTAAAAAAGAGCGACCCCAACAACACAGACCATCCCTCGGCGTCCTTCCTCTTTCACCCTATCATGTCTCGGACGCGTAAGTAAACGGAACACCTGTTGGTCCGTCACATATCCCTTCCCCTATCAATTACATGGCGGTCAAAACAATCCCATTAATCACAGATCCCATTGTGGTCTCGGTAATGGCTTCGAAGAAGAGCAAGGCTAAAGCCAGTCTTTGTCCGATGGCCTCTGACTCTCTCTGCGATGGCGGCGCAAAACGGGTCTGCTACTGCTGGGTGCCATTGTTTTGCGAAGCATGCTTGAGCAGGAGCCACCTGTTGATGATGTCCCGAGATCGGACAAAGGCCTGCTGTGTCTGAATGGGTTATTCGGGAAAGGATGCGCGAGCTGTGGAAAAGCCGTGCAACAAGTCCTTAATTAGATCGAAGCGGGACATTGTCTTTCAGGAGAGTTACGTTCGCATTGTGGTGCACTTATTATGGGGGTCATTAACGCGGTTGAACGTGCGGGAGATGGGAAAACGGGCGGTTTCCGAAGGCGGATGTCCAGCGGTTGCAGGTCATGGATCGGCGGAATGCCTTAGCTTTTTGTTTGCTTGCTGATTAGAGAAACTGAATACCGTGGCAGTGCATTCGATAGCGTCGACTCTTCTAATTAAATAAATGGGGGACTGATCCCGGACCGTCGCCAATAGCCCGTTGTGTTGCTTCAGTGCGACGTTAAATAAGTGCCTACCATGTAATACACTACCCTACAATAATGGACCGGACACCTGCGGATTTGCATAAAATCCGACTACGTGTTTGGGGTTGTCTTTCGTGGTATGGCCTGGGACCTTTGCATGTTGTTCCTGGTCACTTGAACGCCAACACCTACATGAACATTTTGGACCATCAGGTTCTTCCTACGCTCTGGTAATTTTATGGAAAGGACGAATGTTACTTGCAAGACTGCAACGCTCCGTGTCATGTTACAGCCTCTGTCAAGCAGTGGTATCATGATATGGATGAAAAACGATTTCCCTGACCTGCTCAGAGTCCCGACCTAAACCCCATAGAACATGTGGGGGACGTATTAGAGCGACGCTTACGGACCAGGGAACCACGTCAGGAATCTACAGCTGAGCTGGCGACATTCTTGAAGCAGGAATGGACACAAATACCCATAGCTTTGTACCAAAACCTTGTTGAAAGTATGCCCAGAAGAGTTGCTAGTGTAATTGCAGCACGTGGGGGAACATCCCCCTATTAAATCATGTATTCTTCCCACACATATTGCTGTCCGGTCCATTATTGTAGGGTTGTGTATAATAGACGGAGTATGTGCACACAGCCCCGTGTCAGTTCTTCCTGTCGCAGCGTTTCGCGTTGTCGTGGTGTGGAAGCTTGAAGAGTGGTGTAGCAGCTCAGGTGCTGTCTCTTCATCGTACCATGGTTCGAAATTACGTGGTGGTCTCGGATCTTTCCCTTGGAGATTCATCCCAGACCGTCGCCAATTGCCCGCTGTGTTGCTACATTGCGATGTTAGTTAAAATACCTACATGCCTACAGGTCACTCAATTTGAAGGTCCGCGGATGCCCAGTTGGAAGACATACAGATTACCAGTCGCAAGGTATCGAGTTCAAAATACGGCCCAGACAAAGGTACACGGTAGCAGGTGCATGTTATATACTAGTGTGCACAACTTAAGCAACTTTTCTGATTTTGCCGTAATTCCGCAAAAAATCAACTGGGAGACATGAAATTCATACTACAGAGGCACATTGTAATACTTAAATGATGAAGAAAGCATAGTAACAAAAAAATGAATAGTACTCGTACAGTATGGAACGAAACAGAAAATGGCATTATTGACAGAATGGAGTTGGTACAAAACACTGTCTGGTCAAGAGGGAGAACAACAAACCAAAAGAATGGAGTTGGTACAAAACACTGTCTGGTCAAGAGGGAGAACAACAAACCAAAGTCCCTTAGTAAGGGATATGACCTCCCCTAACTGCAATGGTTACGTGGTACCATCTGTCCATACTCAACACCAGATTATCCAACAGTTCCTGAGGTAAGAGTGCCCATTCCTCAATGAGCATCTGTGTCAGTTGTCTAGTGTTCTCCGCAGGATACGAGGTGGTGTCTCCCAGAAGTATCCCACACATTTTCAGCAATCCGAACACGTCATTTTGAACACCGTTCAGATTACGAGGGCAACATCTTAGCTGGCACCCCACTCTCCAAACTTCTACACCACGTCAAAGTGAAGACATATGTGGTCACTACAGATTTAAAAAACGTGGACCAGCTACCATTAAACTCTACGGACTTTGGATGAATTCAAACTTTCAACTCTTCGAATGTCAGTCCGTTGTTTTTCCAACCAGGCCACTGCTGTTCTGAGAAACCAATGTTGCCCCAAATAGATGGATATCCCGTGTGCGCCCTTTGGACGTGGCGCCCCTGCGATCTGTGAAGGATCGAACAATGGCCACGTCCCGACTATGGCTTTGACAATTTGACAGGTAGCGCCATCTATCGACGATAAATAGTACTAGATCTTCCTACCCAGCCGTAATTAAGTTCAAAGTGTCTTGCGATGCGGGCAACACAGGCGGGACCGACTTCTTTTGCTCAAAAGGCAGCCAAGACGAAACGCGACCAACCCACTCAAAAGAATGTCACTGACCGGAACAGGCGAAAAGAGCAAAAAGCCGCAAAAGAAATACCCGCTGTGACAGAGCCTCCTTTGCGTTCTTTTCGGATAGTGCGTTGCCATTGCAATGACAGGGGCCCCAAAAGAAGTGGGAAACGTGAAAAGTGCGGGGTCTTACGATTTCGAACCGTATCATAAAAAAAATCCCATTCACCAGAAAATTAGCATAGAAATGCGTACGATTCACACTCTTTGGCCTAGTTTTGTTTGTCTGTATTCTGTGCGCGAGACATTCAAATCTGTGATCTCTTCACTTTATCTCACGCGAAAGGGTCTGGAATACGAAGGAAAGCTTGTTGCGTGAATTTTAGATCCTAATCTGTCACGCGATGCAACAGATTAGATGATTTAATCCAGTTTTGATGTCTTCACGGTCAGGTTATTTTCGGATGTCGGGAAAAAGGAGGTAATTCCTCTTTTTCCGGTCCGGTATTTTCGGTAGTATAGGTTGTTGTTTCTAGTCTTTCCCTGACTAGAGCGGTACCTAGACAGCAGAAGTCCCCACACCTTCAAAAAAGTGAAGGGCCTACAAAGGATCCTCCTCAAAAAACTCCCTGGAGAGCTTGAGACAAGAGAGGAAGAGCTCTGGGTATGCACTCTCCTCACCACATGTAGAGCATACCGGAAACTCATTAATACCGCGGTTATAAAAACCGCCCCTCAAATGACCACTAGCAAATCTAGACAATGGTCGGCTCTATCACAAGAGAGGCCAATTGATCCACCTGGACTGTCCTGCCGATACCATCTATGGGGTGGGGTAGGGACCCCCCATACTTTTAACCCCTTAAAACACGAGTTTTTTTTTAGAAAAACGTAAAAAATGATCGAGTTTTTTTTTAGAGAAAATGAATATGTTGGTATAGTGTAAGGTTATTTTTTGCAAGTTCAGTTGTGGGGGGTGACTAATGAGCGGGGATGGGGTAAAAGTTATATAAAAAAATTATTATACAAACAAAGTGTAAACGATTTGATTGCATGTTTATTTTGAATTTCAAAATATTAAAATCAAATTAAATCAAATTGTCATACTTGCAAGCATAAGAATGGCTAAAAATTCAGTTTGGTATGATATACCATGAAGCATGGTACGGCACAAAGTCCAACGTTACAGTTACTACACTATCTTGTTTCTTTCCTCATCTTTTTACCCCTATCAGAGAACTTTTTCTAAACAAGTTACAAAAAAACTCAGTAAAAATTAATGTATGGTTAACTGTTTACTTTCATGATACTTAACGCAATAAAATGGATTTATTACCGTTTCCACACCAACTGCTTTGTAACAAAGAATTCCTAACAAACTTATAGCCAATCATCAAAATGCCTCATAGTTGTGCATTTTTAGTAAATAAGTTTAATTATAATCTAGCCTATCTATTTTTACTAGAACGGATCTCAGACGAGCATTAGAAATAAAATAACGCGAGATACAAGATCCGAGATACCCGTGTGAGACACGGGCATGTGCAAATTTGCCGGTAACTTTCGCCCGAGTCAGACACGGGCAAATGCGTTAAGGGGTTAATCTTCCTGATGGAGAAAAGTTCGTCAAATGTGAGGGAGGAGCCTGAACGAAAAGGTTCCACCGAGCCTCTCTTCGCCAAATCATCAGCAATCTCATTTCCAAAGATTATTTAGCAGGCTAGAATCTCGCTCGTTATCGCAATAAAGCAGAGAAATCACTCCACCAACTAGAAACGGTCATGCACCACCTATCACGTGACAGAATCCATTGGAGGCGTACCTCATGTACCAGGCAGAGGAGTCTTAGCAATTTCAAAATGGAGATGCCAGCACGATCTCACACGTTGTTTCAGTCTCGCAAAGTGCTCAAAAGAACTTCTACTATCCGATAAAGGTAATAGAGGTTGAAGTAGGTAGTTAATTAAAGTCACACTGGGGAAACACACTGGTGATGGTCGAGAAGCTATCCCGAAAGAAAAGATCCAAAGAAAACGTCTCGTAATATTGAGAGATAACAAGAAAAGTACCCGAGCTGGCACCCCATTATCCAAACTTTCACACTGTGGTGAGATCCACACCCTTTAAGGGTTAGTGTCGAGGGAAACCCGTGGGAAAGGATTCCATTGAAGCAGGCCGCTTCTTTGTGGACCATCTCTCCCATTCTACGCTATCCACACCGCCGTAGGGAGTTTCTCATGGGAACGGAATGTGTCGGCGAGTCCGGACATTTTTGGACTGACCGAAAAACGAGCCAGTCGGTTCCTTTGATCCGTACCCTAACAAGAAGGACTTTGTCCCCAGCTGTGAGGGTCAGCTATAAGAAGGGGACTGGAAGAGACTTTCTGACCTCTTAGTCGGACTTCTGGAGAGAGCGTACGGTGTGCCTCTTTCGTATGATCTGTGATTGATCTCTGTGCAACTAAACGAGTGATGATTTTAACTCTCCTCAGTTTTAAAACTGCATTCCTTCATGTAAAAAGTGTATATATCGTTTATCTATCCAAGATATAAAAAATTGATTTTTATTCTAAAAATATTCTATGTTTGGCTGGGCATAACGTCACAACACTAAGCCAATGTGAGGACATTGGAGTCCCCGACAGATTTAACGTGCACCAATCCCCCCTTTGTACACGATGGTCTTTGGTTGGATTCAAACTCAAAATCTTACAGTTGAAAATCCGTTGCTCTTCCAACGAGGTAGCGGTAGAGAGAAGTAGCCTTCTTTTTACGTTATAGAAATAGAAAAAAGTAGATATCGATGAATTTTTAAGTGCAAACTGTCGGAAAACGAGGATTTTAAGGATCGTAGCCCAAATGCACTCGCGTTGGCTTGGGGTGGAAGCTTGGAGAGTGGGGTGCCGCCACAGGTTTGACCTCGTCATCTGACCGTGGTTCAAAATGATGTTGTTTTGTCCTAGGATTTGATCCCGGACCGTTTACAATAGCCCGTTGTGTTGCTCCAGTGCGACGTTAATTAAAATTCCTACCTACCTTAAATAAAAGACTTTCGAAGTTGCTCTATTTTTCTTCACGGACTTTTTTTCTTTAAATATTTGATGGTAAAGTCAGAAATGATCAAAAATCCCGAATATGAGTCGTTATCTGACCTTTGTTCAAATTGATGGATCGTTGTTCTTGTGGTACAATAGCCCGTTGTGCTGCTGCAGTGGTAAGTTAATTAACGAAATACCTACCAGTATATGAGTAAGTATTTATGAAAGAAATAAAAAATAGAATGAGAGAAAGAGCAATGGTAACCTTTTTATGTGCCCGTGATCATGGGACCAAAACTAGTAATAAAATGACCCTTAGTATGCTACCTTCGTATGCTTTGTGGAACCTAACAATATCATATGATTGGTCCACGGATGGGAGAAAAAGATCATCTATTGATTCATTTTAGATGCCAAATTGGCGAAGGAAATCAATTTTTACGCAGAAGAACCACGTGACTAATAGTCGATAGGCTGGTCACACTTTTTGAAGCTCCTCTCAACACCAACGCTCAGCCTATTTCCATGTCACGTCTTTGGAGCAATCCGAGAGCCTTAGAAGTAGGGATGCGACATCGATGTCGATGTTTTCAAAACATCGATGTTTTTTAAAAAACATCGATGTATTGGGGTCGATGTTTTTGTAACATCGATGTTTGTACTTGTCGATGTTTTTACGTTGTCGATGTTTTATTTTTAAATGAAAAAAGTACCGTTATAAAAATTTAAAAAATAACCAAGTAGCATAAATTTTATAGTCAGCAAATTGAACATACTTTTAGACCAAAGTGACCAAGGATGAAGGTCTGAACAGTAGGGATGCGACATCGATGTCGATGTTTTCTAAACATTGATGTTTTAGAAAAAACATCGATGCATTGGAGCCGATGTCGCATTGTTACTAGTTGCTAAACCAGTTTTAAGAAATGGGAAAAAAATTTAAATACACTGAATTTTAAAATCATCGATGGTTTTGGGGCGATCTATTTATCAACATCGATGTTTTAATTTTCAACATCGATGTTTTGCTGTCGATGTCAAGTTGCTAAACCAATTTTAAAAAAATGGGGGAAATAGTTTAAATGCACTGAATTTTAAAAACATCGATGTTTAAAAACATCGATGTTTTTGGGTCGATGTATTATCAACATCGATGTTTTAATTTTGAACATCGATGTTTTGCTATCGATGTCGCATCCCTACTTAGAAGTGTGCTTCAAGTCACACAGTCAGAACGATGAGGATCAGTCTGGAGTGTTTCATTAGTCATAGTGTTTCTTTAACAATCTGAGTGCATAACAACCCTCTATGAATTAACCAAGCATGTATCAGTTCCGTTCCGAAACCGTATCAATATTAAGGAAAGGACCAATAGATTCTTTCCAAAGGCTTTTCCGACCAAACGTTCAGGTGTTTAAGGTGTTAGCCTCTAGATCGGAAGGTTTCTGATTGGAATCCGGGTCAGTGCATGGATATTTGTAAGCTTATGGTGTAGAGGCGGCTGGTGCACATTAAATCTGTTGTGGCTGAAAGTCCTCACGCTGGGTTGGTGTGGAAGTTTGGAGAGTGGGGTGCCAGCTCAGGTGTTGCCTCGTCATCTGACCGTCGTTCGAAATTACGTGGCTTTGTCCTCGGACCTTA
This sequence comes from Metellina segmentata, assembly GCA_947359465.1. Taxonomy (NCBI): domain Eukaryota; kingdom Metazoa; phylum Arthropoda; class Arachnida; order Araneae; family Tetragnathidae; genus Metellina; species Metellina segmentata. The sequence goes on along the minus strand of OX375877.1, from coordinate 124,484,453 downwards.
GGGGATTGATCCCGGACCGTCGTCAATGGAAGGTTGCTCTAGTACGACGTTAATTATAATTACCTTACCTATTCTATTCTAAGGAAAAGACCAAATGAATATTTCCAAAGGATTCCAATCTGTAGAAAGGAACAACAGAAACATTCCGAAGGATTCCAATATAAGGAAAGGATAAATATAATATTTTAAAAGGATTCTAATCTAGGGAAAAGACCAATGGTTTTTTTTCGCAAAGGCTTCTATTCTACATAATGGGGCAATAGAATCGTTTCAAATGAATTTTTTCAAAGGAAAGGACCAGCACAATATTTCCAAAGGATTCCAATCGAAGGATAGGATCAATTGAATCGTTCTAAATTATTCCAATCAAAGGGAAGGACCAATCGATTCATTCCCAAGTATTCTATTCTAAGGAAAGGACCAGCATGTTATTTGAAAGGTTGCGGAATTCGTGGTTTTTTCTCTCAACCAACAGATGTAATTATATAGTCATTAAGTGTGTTGTGGAGGTTAAAGCAACAAACACTACACTGCTCACAAATCACGATCGAAGATTTAGAGTGTAATTTTATCAGATCACTCACAGAAGGCTTTGATCTTATTTTGATTATTACTTGTTCTAAGTTGACCCCCCCCCCACACACACACACATACAAGTTCATTGTATTCTCACAGGAGAATACTACGCTCTTGTGATCATTTAATGAAACTCTACTTCGAGCTTCCATAAACAAGCGTCTCTTCCGGTCATATTTCCACTCAGTTTTTCTTCAGATTTTTCCTTTGTCTACCATTTATATATATATATATATATATATATATATATATATATATATATATATATATATATATATATATATATATATATATATATATATATATATATATATATATATATATATATAAGAGACTATTTAGAAAATAATAGGAACGCATCTGACCGGTAATTCGCAAAATTCTAAGTAATCCAGAAAGTTTAAACAATATCAAGACGTTACAGAGGTTTTTAAACGCCTCGTGACGTTCTAAATCTAATCATGCTATTATTCTGCTGAAGGCCCTTTAAAGGTGAGTTTGGCTGCTCTGCCAAGCGAAGCATAACTTTTTGGATTGAAAAAATATCGGTGGTCATGAAAGTTAATCAGGCAAAACTGACGCGGAAGGATTCGGTTTTATTTATGGTATAGGTCATTGTCGAATAACAAAGGCAATAATTTAAACTTTTATGGGATTTTGCTTTTACACCTTGTTTTAGCATTTTCTGCCTTTTTTAAGAAGTCGAACAAGGTTTTTAGAAATTTGAAGCAGCGAGAAACCAGCCATAAGAATAGCCACACTATCTCATGTTACACATGCCTTGATTTATCATTAGGTTTCCTTATTATCATAAAACAAATCTTATAATAACAACAAAGGGGTCCGCGGTATCCCAGTTGGAAGAGTAACAGAATAGAAACTGGGGGGTTCCAAGTTCGAAACTCGATCCAACCGAAAACCAGCAAGATGGAAACTTTAAGGTAAGTCATGCATTAATCGGATATGCGAGAAAACATCCGACTGCGCATGTGTGCTCTGTGGAGTAGTCATACGTTCTGGGAACACTTTTAAGCAGTGATTTCGATCAAGTGACGAAGTTGATCATAAACTATGATGCGATAATGCATAGAGAGTTAATATCTTGTGATATATTACTAAAAGTTATTTTATTGTACTCTTATACCAAGAGAAATTTTATTTGTTACTCTAAGTCGAGCATTTCAAGAGCAAAGCGTAAACGATTCTATCATAGCGTATAAGACTACCTCACCACTAGAAACACTATTAAAACCTACTAGGGGGCCCGCCCCCTGCTCGCTAACGCTCGCCAACCCCCAGAGGATTTCTTCGCAATCCTCATTGGTTCGCTGCGCGAACCTATGCTCGCTTCGCTCGCATCAATGAAGGCATGTGTCCTAGCAGAAGGAATTGTTAACAAAATATGATATTCCAAAAAAATATTTTTCAAATCTAAATTTTATGCTGTTTATCAGAAAAAGATATTTACAGTACCTCTGGAATCAGAATTCAAATGGAAACTTTGAGCAAATTTTGACTCGAAATGTGAGCGTTGATTTGGAAATTGAAAACCCAGCATGTTGGTTGTGTGCACATTTACCCAGCACTCGAGCCACCCATGCTTTTTCATTGAGTTTGTTGTCGAAAGTTGTAATGCAAGCGTCTTGTTGAACTATAATAGTTTGCCCCGAAACGGACTTTTTTTTAAATGACCCTGAAAAGATCCTCCGTTTTTTTTTATTTCTATTATTTCTGCAACAGCTCGACTAAAATTCATTTTTTTTTTCAATAAAATTTCATCCGATAACGCTACAAACTCAATTCAAGCGCGAGGCTTTGGGATAAACAAAGAATCGTACAATGTTGCCAAAACGCGAAAACAAATAACGTCTTTTTTGCGTGCCACGTAAGAGAATTATATATATAGATTTTTCATGACGAAGTTAAAATATCACGGTTGTTTGTTTAAAAAAAGCAATGCAGTAATGGAACTAATGAACAAAAAATCAAAAACCCATTGATAAAATGTAAAAATTCATATTCAAACCTTTTGTTATTGAAACAAGCATGTACACATATTTTTACTCATTCACGGTATTAAATGAAAAGACGTGATTTAATAAAGTGTGGTTTAATTAATCGATCAAAGAAATCAATTAAAGCTATTAATTAAGACGCTATGTGTGGATAACGTTAATGAATTTTGTTGTAATTAATAAGTCTGTTAAAACGGACATCATCTGTTAAACACTCAACGTGTACGATGAAAAAGTTCGAAATTCCAAGTTATGTGTGTTGTAAGTAAAAATCCTAAAATACGGTTCCGATGTTTCGACAATGCAAGTAGAATGAAACACAAATTAAATAATAGCGACAACTGCCATGGTGCAATCAATCCTCTTGGGAAAAAAGCAATCAACTACGAATTTTCACAATAACCTGGATTGCATTCTATTGTGCTCTATGTTAAGAACATTACAATCCAAAGAATAAAAGCTTTGATAGCTTTGTTATGAGCAAGCGATCAAATGAACCGAGAGGCTAAAGAGAAAAAGTTCCAAAACTATTGTCTGCTATGAAAAAGATTTGAAATAAGGCGAAGAAGAATGGCATTCTGTATTGGGTTTTTGTTTTATTTACACGAGTAAAAAGGCAGACAGATAAATTAAGGAAAATGAATAATTGTGAATTTAAAAATGACAATAAGAATGTTACCTGCGTGCATCATTGATAAATAATCCAACACAAGAGAGTGTGATGATGCCAATATTTTACTGCTTGAATATGGCGTTTAACATTACGAATTCACCGAAAGGTGAAAAAGGGTGAAAAGGTATCCAAATTGCTTTAAAATGAGTAACGTCACTTTTGAACACGTACAACAAGCACGTTCTCTCTCTCTCTCTCTGCCACAAAAAAGAAAAAAAAAACACTAGTACACTCTATATTTTACTTTGCAGAAAAAGCATATTATATTACAATAATTACAGTAGCTCCAAAAAGTGTTCGCACACTTTAAAAATATGTAGAAAAGTCGCTGTAGGCTGGAATTGAATTCGAATATAAAGTCCAAGTTTTTTTCATATCATCTCCATATAATTCTGAATAAAACCTAACATTTTACATACCTAAAAATCCGGTTTTTCAACGTGCGGCACCGAAGTTCAACTATGCACACATAACCGTGAAATGACGCAAGTACTCATTTCGCGCCATTTGCGATAAATATTCTATCGAAGAAAGCGTGTTTATTTCGCTAACTCGGTGTTCAAAAAAGTATATTTTGAAACAAAATAGACGTTACTGGATGCAACCATTTATTAATTATTACTTATATTCCATTTATTTATGAAAATAAGGTACTTCAGAATGGAGACGTTTGTGCGGTGAGCTGTGGCGCCGTGGAGAACTTGCGGTACAAATAGCACGCAAGTTGGATGTGCGTCGCCGCAGCGTCGCCGGAGGCATGTGTGCACTACTCCATTGAATCTAATGCATCTCAGACAGATCTTGCGTTGCGGCAGCGGCGCCGCACGTTGAAAAACCGGATATGAGCACCGGGCCTTAGTAAGATATATATTACTAGGGGGCCTGCCCCCTGCTCGCTAACGCTCGTCAACCCCCGGAGGATTGCTTCGCAATCCTCATTGGTTCGCTGCGCGAACCTATGCTCGCTTCGCTCGCCTCAATGAAGACAGGTGTCCTAGCAGAAGGGATTGTTTAAAAAATATGTTACCAAAAAAATGTTTTTCAAATCTAAATTTGCTTTATTAGAGAAAAAATATATACAGTATCTCCAAAATCAGAATTCAAATGAAAACTTTGTGCAAATTTTGACTCGAAATGTGAGCGTTGCTTTGGAAATTGAATACCCAGCATGTTGTTTGTGTGAAAATTTTCCAGCACTCAAACGACCCACACTTTTTTATTGAGTTTGTTGCCGAAAGTTGTAGTGCAAGCGTCTTGTTGTACTATAATTGTTGGCCCTGAAAAGGACCGTTTTTTAAATGGCAATGAAAAGATCATCCGCTTTCTTTGATTTCTATTATAAACTAACTGCAACAGCTCATTAAAATTTCCTATTTTTTTCAATAAAATTTCATCCGATAACGCTATAATTTCAATCGACGCGCGAGACTTCGCGATAAATAAACAAACGTACAGTGATGCCAAAACGCGATTACAAATAACGTCTTTTTTGCGTGCCACGTAAGAGAATTATATATAGAGATTGTTAATAATGCACTTTGTCATTACATTATCTACCCTTCTGGTGGTAGAAAACCACTCGGTATTTTGATGCAAAAACGTGTTCCAAACTGCCACGAATTCTAGGCAAGGTATAATCTGCTTTTGGAATTTGGATTTTCATTCCCCTTGGAGTAATAGGAAAGTTTTGAGATATTTCATCTGGAGCTAAACTGACCAGATCTTGATGGACGAGATATCTCGTTACCAGCAAACTTGACCAGATATTGGAGGAGACATCTCCTTCGGAGATCAACTTGGAGGGTTGAGATGCTAATATAAAAGAAGCTTACAGCACATGTTTAGAAATAAAACGTTGCTTTTCGTAGGCCGTTGTTTTTTTCTTTTTTCTTTTTTATCGTTTAGAAAATGATGACGAGATCTGATAAACTCTGCGCTTCCTCGAAACTACAATACTTCTTTAGAATACCAAATCACCTCAATTTACCAAACCGAATCTACAAAAATCTATGTAATCCAGATAACAAAAAAGGAAATGGTTTGGAATATATTGATCCGTGCATTCAAATCAACTTCTAATCTTGATGAAATGTCCATCAACAATGCTATTACTTTTAGCGTAGCCAAAGGTATATTATCTTTTGTTTCACTTGCCATCGTTCCAAAATTTTCGGTCAAGTTAAATCAGATACGGGAGCAGCAATGCCGTACTTTTGAAGAATGCAAGTTCTAAGCTCTCACATTTCTGAATGAGATCAACGGATTCTTAACGGATGGATTGTTCTGATACAGAATGCCACTCCCTTTGATAGCGTTGCTCATTAGAGCCTTCGATAGTGAGGTAGAGCATAACAACTCAGTTAGGTACCTGATACTGAGACTCACTTAAAAGGCAAGCCTCTGAGGACGACACCGCAGTTAGATTATAACGATAGTTCTTAGGCCTGGCCAAGTGGCCAACCCAAATTATTCTGCGAATCACTATAACAAGCTACAGTTTTCTTGTGAGTCGTATGAGGCATATTCTGTTACGCTAAATATAAAGGCTGTGTTCGGACATTATTTGAACGATTTTAATAGACTTATTATCAATTTTTTATGTGAAAGTCTTGTGTTGGGGATACAATATGTGGGTCTTGATAGCATGTAAAGTAGATTTTTTAAAACTATTAACTTAATTAAAAAATTTTCTGCTCTCATTACTTTTAATTTTTCATTGTATGCAATACCGGCAACAATCACAAACAGTGGCGGATTTGGACGGAGGGGGGGGGGTTGCTATAGCCCAAGACGGTAAAATGTTTTGGAACAATAACAAATAAGCAATAAAAACAAAAGCTCATTTTTTAAATAAATAAAAATGCTAACCAATGTAGACTTTGATGATATTATACATTCGTTTTCAAACTCCAGTTCACGAAGGAAGTTCTTTTAAACATTCAAACCATTAATATGCTTTAATTTATTAGTATGTTAATGTTTTTAATTTATTTGAGAACGCGTTTTTTATTTTAACTACAGTTCCTTATTATAATCAACTATACAGCATTTTCTCAATATCTGTTACTGAAGTTAGAGTGGTAAGAGTTGTTTGCTGATTGCTGATAGGCTTATGTCTAAATTAATAACATTTAGATGCATACCAAAGCTTATTTCAAATTTTATTCTAAGTTGTTCTCGTATGTTAAAATAAACATTGTTATATGTCGATTTAGTTCTAGTCTTTAATTTATCCCCAACCACTGTTGAACAAAATCTGGGTAATATATTAATAATTTTGTACTATTGATAAACCTATGGGGAAAAATCACAAAAGGTATGCGAGCTAGAAGGGAGTTGGCCCTTAGTGTTCCTACGTTACTTAGATACATATGAATCATTCGTTGAAAGCACTGGTTTTCTTTTTGTAAAAGCGCTGTAAAATCACTCTTCTGTTTATTAAAACATTATAATCCATTGATTTTAAGTTATTTACACTTATAACATTATTTCTAACACAAAATACACTACAACACGTGTCAAGAAAAAATGAGTTTGCTTCTAACTAAATTATTCACGAAGGCCGTAACAATTTAACTTACCATCTTCTCATATTGATAGTTGAATTCGAAAACATCGCTTTCCAGATGCAAGAATACGACAAGTAAAACATATTCATAAGGAAACTAAGTGCGTCTATACTCCGAAAATTCACCATTTTTACTGACCATGAACGTACGGGGATATTTCTAATCACTCGAAAATCACTGTAGTAAATACCTTCGAATTAAACTTTTGTAGTTTGTCTTACAACAGAAGTGCGATGAATATGAAATGGAGTGTATGGATAGATACATCATGTATGCATATTTGCATTCGAAGTATATTGTAGAAAGTGAATAGTTAAAACAATGATAAAAATATTATTTTCCGTACACTTGAATGATGCTTGCATTCTTTTCATGGAAGAGAATATTTCAATCAACATTTTATCTACTGAACCCGAGCAAGACCGAGTAATTCTGCTAGTTATAAATAAAAAATACAATCAGTCTTAGTAATAGTTGACTTTGCCAAATCACTAGAATGAAAATAAGAAATTTTACAGCCAGTTACACTGCCATTCCTTTACTCCCAGGTTCACCCGTTTTTTCAACAAGACAGTGCTCGATCCGATATTGCTGCCGTCTCTACAGATTGTCTACGTCACAACGATATCTTTCCATGGACGGCATACTCACCGGACCTGTCCCCAATCGAGAATGAATGGGATGCCATTGGACGAAATGTCACCATTGCAACTGTACCGCGTAATCTGCTGGAAGTACGTGACCGGGTTCAAGAAGCATGAGGTCGCAGGACTTCGTAAAGAGTTTGTATGACTCACTACCAAGACGCTGCATTAGGAATAATGGCTGTCATACGCCATACTGAATGATACCACTTTTCCAAATTTTTCTCAATGAAGTGTATAAGTAGTTTGCATATTTCAGTCTCAAATTTTAATCCTTTACTCATTCATAAGCACTTTACCGACCTTGTAAATTAATTCTTTCGAGGTGCAACTTTTTTTTTTGTCTTAGAGTGTAAAAGAGTTTACAAAATTTCTGTATTTATAGAAACATTTTCTGCTCTCGACGAAGTTTTATGAGTGTAGGGAGCTCCCCAAAATTTGTTCTCCGGTAAGGATACAGATGTCAGGGACTTGGGGATATCGTAGGTGAACCCCTCATACTTCCTCTTTGTATTTTTAAGCCTCAAGAAGAGTGTCCGCGATGTTTCTATTTACCTAAAAAATTACTTAATATAATTAAAAATTCATAATAAATTAACTGAAACTGATTAAAAAAGATATACTTACAGATTCTAAGAGGTATGAGTTTGGGTGAGGTCGAGCCAAAACACCTGAAACGTATATTGTCACCACGTGTTGTAGTTGGGGGTCCTCCAATCAGTGATGGCGGGAAGATCCTTTATCAGCTGTGTATATAAACTACCTATGACATCACAGTTTGCGTCACTGTCAGTTAAATGGTGAATTGATTGTGATCTTTATATGAGAGAGATTAAATAGTATTTTAAAAAGCATTCAACAAGGGTAATGTTATCAGCCACAAACAACTTTTTCTGCAATACTGCTTCTATCATCCTTGCGTTTTTATTCGCCTGATTATATGGTGCGTATATTTTGCTTGTGCAGCAAATCCAAATCAATCCGGTCAATGGCTTGTTATGTTACTCCGGTGCGAAGTTAAAGATTGAAGCATCACACCTCGTCATTTTGAGCCACAATACAAAAATTTGTTCAAATAACGCAAATCTGCCAGTGATCTTGAAAACATTTTTTCAGCTCATTTTGTCAGCGAAATTTTTCTGCTGTTTTACTGTTTAATAGAGTATTATACAACACCAAGAGAGTTATCACTGCTTTTCAATTTGTAACTCACTATTAGTTAAATATGCCACCTGGTTCTATCATAAAATCTTCTCTTCTAACTCATTTTGACAGCAAAATCTTTCTGCTGTTTTACTATTTAATAGAATATGAGGCAGCACAAAAGGAATTATCACAACTTACAATTTATTATAATGTTAGTTAAATACGGACCAAGTTCGATCATAAAATCGTCTTCTATCTTTGTATTAGATGAAAAAGTATTGAAAATCTCATACAGACGACTAAGGCATTACAAATCTATACAAGAAAGTCGACTTCCATTACAACGATTAGCTTTAAGTCTATGAAATCTCCAGGATATAGTTTTTCATAGAGTACATTTCAGCCTCTTGAACTGAACCGTACTTTCTTTATATTCAAGAAGGGTGTTTTTAAATCCAGCTTTTAAAGTATTCCAAAGAGACAACCTCAGGTTATAGTGTTTTCATGGTCCACTGGCGGTATGATTTTTTCTGATCACAAAACTTTAAAAGCAGATTTTTTTTGTGGATAAAAAAGAGCGTTGCATTTTGATATTTTTATGGCGAAACGTGATGACAGAGAAAATTCTTTCATAAAAGCTTTTAGAATATTCGATACGTGGAATTTATTTTCAGGGGATTTTAGTACTTTTGCTCTAAAAGGATTTATTTATCCTTTTCCCTGTTATTTATTCTGGTTTTTCGGGGAAGTGAGGAGCATTGGTGTGTTCTCCTGACGAAAGGAATACCATTCGAATAGCCAATATGGTGATGTATCGTTTGCACGAGTGAAATGAATTGTTTTTCTTAAACAAGTGCCGAGGTAGTCTAGTTGGAAGAGAAACGGATTAACAGCCAGAGGATTGCGAGTTCGAAACTCGGTCCAGCTACTGACTGCTCTGTTCGTGGGGGCTTGTGCACGCTGAATCCGTCGTGGTCTCAAATGTCCTCACTGTGGCGTTGAGTGCAAGTTTAGAGAGTGGTGCCAACTCAGGTGTTAACCTCGTCATCCGATGACCGCGATTCAAAGGACGAGGCGTTGTCCTGGATCCTTCCCTTACGGATGGATCCCGGTCAGCGGCTTGTTATGTTACTCCAGTGCAGGGTTAAGGATCGGAGCATCACACCTCGTCATTTTGACCCATGGTCAGAAGGCGAAGTAAACACCTCGACTGAGACCCCACTCTCCAAACTTCTACAGTGGGGACTTTTGAGACGAAGACACACGTCAGTCTCCACGTTCCGGACGGTATATGGTTGGATCCGGTTTCGAACTCGAAAAATTCCGATTGTTAATCCGTGACTCTACCACCTGGGCTAACTGCTTCCAGTTGCTATAAGATTAATTTCTGTCCAAATATGGGTTTGTGGCGGTAGTGTTGCTGACGACGAAATGTCAAAATGATGAGGTGTTGTCCTCGGACCTTTCCCTAGGATTGATCCACAACAATTGCCAATAGCCCTTTGTGTTGCTCTCGTACGACGTTAATTAAAAATTACCATCACCCTCTCATTGCAAGTCTTATTTAAAATGTATTTTATTACTTTAAAGAATGGGATTTAATTAAGAATCCCTTTGAAAATGATCTCCTTTCAAGGGGTGCCTTGGCTATATTTCTAATTTTGAAGGGTCTGTTGGCAGTTAATTAACGTCGCACTCGATTAACACAACGGGCTATAGGTGACAGTCCGGGATATTTTCTAAAGATCATAGTATTGGGTTGATGCAAAAGTTCGTCCCGTTTTTGACCTTGCATCGCAAAACCGAAGTGCTATCTGCTTCACATGGGTAATGATTCGATGTTTCTTAAAAGAAGGAATATCAACGAGTACTTGGGGGAAAAATCCTGTTATCGGGTTGTGATTTTTAAAATGTTAAACGCAATAAAAATAGCTAGTAGTAAATAATAAGGAGCATTTTTAACAGTGTTCTTTTTTTTATTTCCAAAAGGGCAAGAATACTTCGCAGACTCAAAAGAATATACACTACTCTGCAATGATGGAACGGACGCCAGCGGATTTGCATAAAATCCGACTCCTTGTTTGGGCTGTGTTTTTCTGGTATGGCCTGGGACTTTTGCATGTTGTTCCTGGTCAATTGAACGCCGACGCCAACATGAACATTTTGGACAATCAGGATCTTCCTACGATCTGGCATTTTTATGGAATGGACGAATGTTACTTTCAGGACGACAACGCTAAGTGTCACGTTGCAGCCTCTGTTGAGCAGTTTAAATCAAGATATGGATGTAAAACGTCTTCCCTGGCCTGCTCAGAGTCCCGACACACTTAATGATGAGAACAATCCAGCTCGACTCTCGATGTGGGGGTCGCCACCGCGATGAACGCCAATGAAACTGATGGCTTCTCTCTTGAGGTAAGCATGACGAATCCGGAGTGTGAGCAAGGTGGCCCCGTGTTGAATGAAAACTATGAGCTGGGACGGACACCTTTTGCTTTGGGCGGGGGCTGTGCAGGCTGTTGGGGGACTCTGGTCACATCTCGGATAACCTGGCGCACCTAACACTCCTCCCACATGCCCGGGACTTCTTTCGTTTTTCATTAGAGACCTTCCCTGCTAATCCGCTGTGGGTTTTCAATAAATCGGTATGGAGGGGATTGTTTCTATTCAACAGAAGAAGAGTCCCGACCTAAACCCCGTAATACATTTGTGTCGTGTTAGAGCGACGCTTACGGACCAGTGAACCACGTCCGAAATCTACAGCTGATCTGGCGACATGCTTGCAGCAGGAATGGACGCAAATACCCATAGATGTGTAACAGAACCTTGTTGAAAGTTTGCCCAGAAGGGTCGCTCGTGTAACTGTAGCACGTGGGGGGGGGGATCACACCCCTGTTAAAGTATTTATTCTTCCCCTTATACCATCACATCTTGCTGTCCGGTCCATTATTGTAGGGTAGTGTATGTGTTCTGTAGGATGAGGGTGCCGTGGAAGATTCTGTGTCTTAAGGTGTTCCGAAAGTTTCATCACCTAGATCGGTTCTTTAGACAGAAACCTAAGAACTTGTACGAGCGCGATCACACAGCTACTGGAGAGTTGGAGAAAGGTCATCGAACAGAACGACAAGTACCAGTGCCGTATTTCTAAATAGGCTAAGTAGACTGCAGTCTAGAGCGGCAAAATTTTCAGAAGCGGCGGTTTGGCAATTTTTTCAAAAGTTAAAATGAAGTATTTCAGACGTTAATAATATTTTCCGTACGAATTTAAGAATACATGTTACTTAAAAATATGTTTTAGTCCTTCTACAAAGCCTACTTTCTAAAACTATAACAAAATATGAATTCACAGCACGTAATCTTGTATTATAACTTTCTTGTAGTGCAATCTAATTTGGTTTGTCAACACTGGCACACGCGCAGCGATTCGATATGACAACACTGTTGGTGGAAGGCCCAGTGAATCCGCTGACACTAGTGTAGTGTCAGTCCAGTCTGTCTGAGTCTGACGCTGTCATTCATGTCTATCGGTGTGCACAACGGGATCGTTGATGATTGTGTTGAGCGAGGCGTGTTCGTGTTGTTTGTTACGATTTTGCCTTATAGTTAAGAGTATTCCAATACATAACGTACGGTTTTTAACAAGTAGGCTACTCCCTACTAGCTACTATGAGTGACGGTAGGTAGAGACTCAGTGGCGCTGAATACAAAAAACGAACAAAACTGAAACTTCAAGAACAAGAACGTGTTCTGAAACAAACAAAAAAAACTAGATTTGTTTTTTTAAACTAATAGTTTGCCAGTGGAAGAAAAGAACGATAAAGGAGATAAAGGGAAACCTGAAAGTGCTCCTGCTGTTTGTGATGGTTCTGTTGGGTACGACAATGCTTTCTCTGGAACGAGTTGTTCCAAAACAGCCATGTTGTTATCAGAACCTACTGAAATACAAGTAAGTTCTCACAATGAGATTGTACCTGATAGATTTGATGGTAAAAGTCAATCTTTAACAGAAAATAAAGAACCAACATTAGCAATTTCTTTAAATAATGATCCAGCTTTGTGGATCTTAAATGATGCTACTGGAGATCTAATAGCAAAAAATGGCTTTGACCAAAACAAGAGAATGACGCGTGCCAAAGTTTACGAGAGTCTTGGGAAGAAGTGTACATTGCTGTGACAAGAATTTCAAATGCCACAACAGAAAAAGCAACGACTAGATGTGAATCCGGAGGAATATTAGAACGCTTTGAGACTGCGTTTATGGTATGTTTTTGGAGCACAGTACTTCACAGAATCGATAAAGTTAGCAAAGCCATGCAAAGTGGAACTAAGGATGTTTTGTTGGTCAGAGATTTATATGGCTCTCTTGAAGAATATTTTACGGAACAGAGAAACAACTTTGATTACTTTGAGGAATTGGCCATGGATATAACCAAAACTACATCTTATGAAAAAGATAATAAAAGACAGCTAAAAAGAAAAGTTTGGCCTGACGAAGACCGAAGTGGAGAAGTTAACTTTACTAGCAGGAATGACCTTAAAATAAATACGTTTTTACCAATTATAGACTCTTTTGTTTGTGAATTCAAGAAAAGAAAATTGGCCTATGACGAGTTTCAAGACCGATTCTACTTCTTAACTCAGTTGTGTGATAACAATACAGATATGGAAGAGGAACAGAAGAAAAAGGCCACCAACCTTTACCACGTCTACACAAATGATTTGGATTCGGATTTCACTGAAGACTGCATCCACTTTAAAAATCACTGTGCTGTGGGTAATAATCACCCATCTGATAAATCGTTGGAAGGAATTTCGAAATTTCTGAGGTGTTCTGAGGTGTTGAAACATTTCTTACAAGATGTTTACCCCAATTTGGACATTGCTGTAAGGATAAGTTTATGCATACCTGCTACAAATTGCGCGGGACAACGCGGTTTCCCTGCCTTAGAAGAGTTAAGAACTATCTGCGAACTAGTATTTCTGAAATACGGTTAAACTCATTTTCATTACTTTGTATTGAGGCAAATACAACAAAAACACTTTCTTATGAGGACATTATTAACGAGTTTGCCATTAAGAAAGCTATGTAAATTTGAACATGAAGATTACGTGGGGTGAGTTATTTTAGAGAAGTTTGTATATTTTTCAACAAATAAACCAGTAATTAACTACATTTTGTGTACTTACAAAAGATTAATTACAAAAGATAGTCATTAGCATTAAAATATAAAAATATGTTTAAAATAGTGATCACTGATCTACAAGAACAGATTAATTAATTAAGTTCGAAACCCATTTAATTTTTTAACGAATCTTAAAAGAAGCAAGTAAAATAAAAACCAAGTAGATAACTAATTTGATTATTTAATTTATTATGTAAACCATTAAATTGTAGTTTTATCTAAACTAAATGAACTTTATGTTTAAAAAATATGAAAACATCAATGAACTCTATCCTTTTGTTGTATAAAACAAATGTATATAAGCAAATATGAACTATAGATGGAGCGGCAAATGGACTTTAGCCTATAGGCTTTTATATACTCTTAAATCCGGCCCTGACATGTACTACTATTGATTCAATGTAATTTAATAATTTTTCTTCAATTTTTGTCAAAACGGGAAGAACATTTGCATCACCCCACTAATCTAACTTAGAAAAATGAAAAGAAAACGCACCAACTCATTTAGCTTAACCAAAAATTCCCAAGTGCTTCATTAAGACATAAAACCAGTTTGATTATGTAACTTTCGAGGAAATGTATCTTGCAATCGGATTCTACATTTTAGGGACATAATTCAAGGTTAACATCCCGCAGAGCACGTGATATTCTGGGAAATGTGTCTCTTGGGTACGATTTGCTTTGAAATCTTATTTCCTCTACTTATACCTTGGGGATTGATCCCAGACCGTCGTCAATAGCCCGTTGTGTTGCTCTAGTACGATGTTAATTAAAATGACCTTACCTTATCTCTAGTTATATAAGACGGATTTCTGTTCTGAAAACTGGTAAACTTGAAAACTGGTAAATCAAACACACTATGAAAATTTAATGGGTTTACAATGTCTATCCTCCAAATATTTGTATGTCTGCCATGATTAGAAACTTTCATTTCTGAAAATGCGTTGGTAGTATTCATGAAATAAATTCTTCTATCTTCTATATAAATAAGAATGGAGTGTTTGTTTGTACATTCAATATTTTCGACCCATTTCAAGTTTTCTATCCGTTTTGGACCCTTCTGATGCCGAATCCGCCTTTTTCTCGTTTGGTGTCTGTCTGTCCGTCTGTCTGTCTGTCTGTCTGTATGTTGTGCCCTATACACGTCCACGCGGTTTAAGATATTTTCATGAAAATTTGCATACAGTGAGTACTTATCTTCATTTAGTGAGTGGCATTGGTTGCGAAAGTCTGTCTGTCCGTCTTTCTGATCTATGCTCGATTTTGTGTATGTGTGTTTGTGTAGACATCACATGAATTACATTCCAGATATTTGATTGCATTGTATTGCATTTTATACATTATCTATTAATTTAGTGAATGCAATATTAAACATTTCTTTATTGTTATATTTAGTTGAGTTTCATGCTAAAACACCTGAGTAAGTATACTTAAATCAACCATAATTTGGTAGTTTTGGAAAAATTGGAATGTCTATTGAATATTACGATTACTTCGATTGCTTTACCAGTACTGCTGAAAAAGTAATTATTCTTCAAATTTTTTTTTATTATGGAATTTTTCATCTCTGATACTTCATTTATTTCGAGTCTTATTTTTATTCTTTGCGCAATGAAAACGATTTCCGAATATTTGGGACAGACGATATTTTTCAATGAAACGAGAATGAACAAGATCGCGCGAGCAGTGATATTTTTTCTGGTTCTTTCGCTCTGAATTAATTTCACATATCTAAATTTTGTACACTTTTAGTTGTAAGTTGTGGCAACTGTGCGAGATCAAGAGATAAAATTGAATCACAAATTAATATCTTTAGAACAATTTTTTGCGACATCTTTTATTTTGTTTTACTACGCTGTTTCCAGTTTTAAATATTTATTATTTGAAAAAATGTGTTTTCCTTCTCATCACACGCAACAGCACCACAAAGTATTAGACTTAAAAATGTTAGGTAAGTCAGTATAAATTTTCAGTAAATTTTAAGTGTAGTTATGCCATTATTGAAAGAATAATGCCGTTATTTAAAGAATAATGCCGTTATTTAAAGAATAATGCCGTTATTGAAAGAATAATGTCGTTATTGAAAGAATAATAATGTTTAAAAATCCAAACTAGAACTTTTTCCAACATTAAAAATTCGTTGTAATAATGACAGGAGAAGATTGCAAAATTTCACAATGTCGCATACCGGAGGCAAGGGTGCCACAAGTAAAAAAAATATTGTTTTGTTGACTATGAGTGCGAAAGCACTCGCCATAAATCGTAATTTTAATTAATTGAGTTGAACAGGAAAAGAACTTAAGAAAGGGAATTCCAAATCTCCCTCAAAATCGTCTTTTATAGTAATAACCTTAGTATCACCTTTCGTCATTTTGTAGCTTTGTCAAACAGCAATTGTGCGATGTATGTGAAATGTATTACATGAATGGATCTGCATGTGTAGGATTTGTGTCCAAAGTAAGTTGTAGAAAATATAAAGATGGCGAAGGGTGTTAAAATAAATTTTTATTCTACAAAAAACGTAAGTCATTATATATTTTGATTATCTCTTCAATCTAGAGTAAACCAATTCAAACCGAGTAAGGTCGGGTATTTTGCTAGTAATATATAACATCATTTACTTTACATCTAGTGGTGTTAATTTTTATTTTCAATAAAATGCGGTACAGAAGGCATGTTTCGGACATGTAACAACAAGTAGAATCTGAACGTACCTGAATATTAACGCACGTGCCACAGAAATCGGAATTATTTCTTTAGCGCCGAATGTCAACGCCATGTAAACGATATAAAAGTGATCGCTACGATATTAACTCGCCATTTTTGCTGCTTATTTTAAAAATGCTCGATTTGAGCTATGGAGCTGGCATAATATTCCTCAAAATGCACTGAAGCGTTCGCCATACCAACTGAATTCTTCAGCGGTTTGATTAAAGAAAGTAATTAGTAATCTGAAAGATAGAATTCAGTGCATAAAAGAAAATATGAGCGAAGAAGAGTGCCAGCTCGTGGAACTCAACAAGCTACAAACAGTCTGTCTTCGGGAGTTGAGAAATTTCCTATTGTGTCGAATGAGAATTGTCATTGGTAATGATTTCTCGCCAAAGCATAATATTATTATTTTTAAAAGATTTCATTTGATATCCGCCGAGCATGAATGAAGCATATGAAAGAATAAGGATGGAAAATAAATTTTTTTTAAATGGTTCTATATTTTCATGACTATAATTTTCATCTTTCATTGGTGATTGTGAAATTAACCTTATGACTATGCCTTAGATATAACTGGCGCGATTCTTATAACTTTCAAGGTACAACTGCTGTACTGGCCGTAGTCTAAATTCTTTCTTTGCGTGTTCAAGATACAACTGCTGTACCGGCCGCTTTCTAAAGGTTAAGATTTACATAAAGTGTAAAACATGGAACACCAATATAAAACCCAATTGATAGCAAACTTTTATTCAAATTTCACAACACTAAGAGTTGAAAAGTACATGATTAGAAATAAAACATCGCACATGTATGCTCATTTTTGTTGTATCTACAACTTTCTGATCAGCACAAAAGTGACGCGTTATCTCTCAAATCATCGGTTTAGAGCAGGGTTGACAAAACCATTTTTTTTTGTACTGCTATTTAAGCCTAACTTAGTTTCTTGGTAAAAAATTATGAATTATAAGCATTTTGATAGCATTACCTTTTAAATATGAAAAAATATTTTTTATCATCACGAAAATACGCATTTAGGAAAATATCAGTTAATGAATTTCTGCTCTAATCCGACCAAATTATATTTGAAAAAATGTTTTTCATCTTTCCCAAACGATTGTGGAATTCCAAAAAGATGAATAACATTACACTGATAAAAAAAGCACAACCACAATAGCAAAATTCTAATTCCAGACTCAAAAAACACTAATATTTGAAAACACATTACAAGACATCATATTTTAACCATAACAGCAACTTTTCGATACGTCAGTGAAGTCACCATCAGATATCCCAACAATTTCCACTCCTTCTTGAAATTCTAAATACGTGTCTGTGACACTAAATAGATGTATAGCAAGGTCGCAGGTTTGTGAAGGTTGTGTGCAATAGCTCTGTTGGACGGAATGTGATCGGCGTGGTATGATTTAAGTAACAATTCAGCAATAGTTCAGATGGAGTTCGTTTGATCTTCTATACCTATGGCCGAAAGGTAAAATGGATAATTCATCAAAATTAAATTCAAGTTTTCTGAGCGCAAACTCTGAGAAGTTCACACGCAAAATTCTATCTTCCAGTCTTCCTGCATGACTTCAAAGCAGTTTAGACCTTCTTGACCAATAAAATCTTCCAGAAAGAATTCTATTGTGAGGATATAAGCGATAAATAGATTATGTTCTAAGGAAAGGTGCAATTGAATAGGTTAAAAGTATTTTATTCCAAAGAAAGAACATAATCTTTCAAAAAGAATTCTAAATTTCAGAATAGAGCAACATAATCTTTCCAATAATTTCCACTTTAAGCAAATCATATTCTAAGAAAAGGAGCAATTGAATAATTTAAAAGGGTTTCATTTCGAGAAAAGGATTAACCAAAATATTTATAAAAGAATCCACTAAGAAAATGAGCAATAGAATCTTTCCAATGGATTCTATTCTAAAGAAGGGAGTAATAAAATACTTTAAAAAGTATTTTAATTCCATGGAAAGGATAAACAGAATCTTTCCAAAGGATTCTATTCACCGGAATAGAGCAATAGAATATTTCTAAAAGATTCAAATTTAAGAAACTGAACGATAGAATCTTTCCAAAGGATTCTATTCTTCGGAATAGAGCAATAGAATATTTCTGAAAGATTCAACTTTAAGAAAATGAACAATAGAATCTTTCCGAATGATTATATGCCAAGGATATTATTAATAAAATAATTTCAAAGGATTCTATTACACAGAATGGGCCAATAGAGTCTTTTGAAAGATTCTATGTCAAGGAAATAATTAATGGAATCTTAAAAATGGATTCTATACGTTGGAGAGGACCAATAGAATCTTTATAAATTTTTAAAGATTCTATTGATCTATAAATATGTATCTATTTAGTTATTATGGTGTCCCTGCACTACTCTGAAATCTCGTGACTCTCAGATGATAAATTTTTACTTGTCATACCTTGACATTTGTAATTGATTGGCATTTTTTTAATGGATGGGTGACAGATATAAATAATGTCAAAATTGTATTTAGAAGTACCTAATTTATAAAGAAACACGTAAAAAGAGTGAAAACAAAAAGTTCTTATAGACTTAAAAAAATATCTTAAAAAATACAGACAAGTGTGTTTTACATAACTCTACTTGCTCTATAGCTCTTTTCACTTGTAGACAAAATACTTGAATATACCTTAGATCCACTAAAGAAATACATTCATGCATTTGATTCACTTTAATTGCAGACAGGATTTGGATTAAGGCCCTGTTCACACGAGGCGTTTTCTAACGCGCGTTTTCGAGGTAAGCTTTACGAAAGCATTAAATTATGTTTTTTTATTCCTCTAATACAAATTTCTATTTTTGCGATCGTTCAAGATAGAGTCAAAATTTCAACGGATTTCAAATCAGCATAAAATTCTACGCCAGATCGATACCAAAACAGACTTTTATTTAATTATTTACCATTTGATTATTTAATTATTTATTAAATAATTAATTATTTATTTAAAGAAAATCACATTTGAGGTATTGATCTGGTGTAAAATTTTCCGCAGGTTTCAAATCCGTTAAAATTTTTACTCCATCTTCAACGATCGCATAGATTGAAACTTTAATTAGAGGAATAAAAAAACAATTTAATGCTTACGGAAAGTGGACCTCGAAAACCTCGCAAATGCGCGTTAGAAAACGCCTCATGTGAACATGTGGCCATTATGGAACATTTATTGCAGACAGGATTTGAATTAAGAGTCCCTGAGTCAAAAACGTAGCAGTATACATTGGCTCAACATGTGAAACGAAACAGAGTAAACAAAACACACAATTCATGTTGCTTTAAACAGGTCCTTAGACATTAATTAAATTCATTACGCTCGAAATAAGCTAACCTCTGGTTTGAAACGAACTCAGTGAATGCCTCGGAATGTGCGGTATGCGAAGTATGCATCCATAGCATGAATAAAAGAGCTTAAGCAGCCAAACACCTGAAAAGTAAACAAAGACAGTTATTGTATGCATTCAACGAAAGTATACGCACACCACTGGTCGGTGAAAATGAAACATTACAGCGCTAGGAATTCGCGTTTCTTATTCGTGTTTTTTAGAAAAACTTAAGTTGAACAATTACACTTCTTTTAAGAAACGTTAATTGTTTGTTCTTGGAGTGAAGAACTTTAGAATTCAGATACTATCTCTTAACAACAGGAAGAAAAATAGACTTTTCCTCTTTTGCTTTAAACTTCTTAATACAATAGTTAAAAGTCCAATAATTTTTCCTTTATGTATATAAACAGTTATCTATTTACAACATGAGAGACATCATATTTCTAAAACTTTGAACTATTATTATACTTTTACGATACATAAAAAGAAGGAAGAAATGAAATTTTATTAAAGGTACCGTACATTCAGAGACATTTATTGCAAAAACTTTGACCTTTTTTTTACATGATATATAAATAAAACCAATCACATTACATAAAAAACTAAATATATTTTATAAAGCTATAGTATTAGACTTATATATTTTTACTATGGCAAAAATTATATAAATAAATCTAATTAAAGTGCTTGAACCAGCGTATTTCAAAAATAAGTAAAATGTCTTAATAAAAGGAAAAATAAAATTTTCGGGATTTTGTGGGTTAGGCCATTTATGCTCTGATAGCCTTATTTATAATCTGAAGGTAGGTATTTTTATTAACGTTGCACTGGAGCAGCACAACGGGCTATTGGCGACGGTCCGGGAGCAATCCTCCAAGGGAAAGAACCGAGGTCAACACCACGTCACTTTGAACCACGCTCAGATGCCGAGGTCACACCTGAGCTGGCAGTCCATTCTCCAAACTTCCACACCTCGACAAATAAAATCGGAAGAGCTTACAAACGACAACTTGCACTTGAATTAAAAGAAATTTTGTGCAATAAAAATACACTTACCCCTGCTGTCATGAGAGCCGGGTATGCTTGGAAGTACGGAATAATGATATACATGGGCCACAGAAAAAAAGTGGTTTGCATCAATAGGAACGCCGAACCCACGCCGTACAGCACAGATGCTACGAGGTTTTGAAAGATTTCCTGAAATAAAATAAACTTTTTAGGCATAATGAGCGTATCAGGCACAGACTTTTTCCATGGACCAAAGACAGTTAACTGAGTGGCAAACCAAATGGAAATTTGTAGCCTATTGGAAAGAATTCCCTGCGAATTTCAATTTGAGTATGAATATCATGAACTATGGCTTGCTTCACAAATTGGATAACAACCATAATGCCCGTGGTATTGGTTTGCTTCGAAAACCGTCACGACGGCGTGATGTCACAATCTTTTGTGAAAATATTAATATTTACCTGAAAAGAACAAACTACTAGGAGGAGCTTAACGTATATTTCAAAATTGTACTTACAAGAACTGTAGTCCTTATCGCTCTGAAAGTGTGTTCAGAGATGAGGTAGCAGAATAAGCTGACGGATGTAAATACCAAAGCAGAAGAAGAATTGACCAGAAATAACGGGTATGCAATTCCCAGGGTCATCCAGACTGGAGTTCCGTACGTGATCATCAGACCGACGCATATACCTCCGGTGAGCTGAAAATCAAAACAGAAAACTGCTGTCAGGCTTATGAATATTCATGTAAATTAGGCTGAATTTCGGAGTAGGTAATTCAATTAACCTGTCACTGGAGCTATGCGATAGGCTTTGGACGCGACAGTCCGGGATAAAACCCAACGGGGATAATCCGAGGAAAACACCATGTCATTTTGAGCCACGGTCAGATGACGAGGTCGGCACCTCACTCGCCAAACTTCCACACCACCCCAACATGAGAACATCTGAGGCTGTGGTGAAGTCTCTGTGTGAAGTTTCTGGGGTGAAGTCTCTGTTGTGAAGTGATACTTAAGATGTGAAAACGCAACTGTGAACTGAACTGAAGTAGTGGTTCCAGAAATGAATATAAAAACCAACTGAGACAAGAACAGAATATTCGAACCCGGCATTAAGGAATGTGAGGTGTCAGAACGGATTACCAATAAATAATTTGAATGTTTTAGTCCTTGTATTAATTCATATGTGATTAAGATTAAAATACTCTATAAGACCACGACAGATTTAACGTTCACCAGCCCCCAAGCACATGACGATCTTTGTTTGGATCGAGTTTCAAACTCGCAACCCTCTCCGATTGCTGATCCGTAACTCATCCAACCGGGCTACCTCTGCCCTAGGAGACAAAGAAATTTGTTTGCATCGATCTCATACCAAATCTCCCGACTTGCAAGGTCACGGTTGCCGTGTGCCATTGCGTCCTCGACGCAACCTACCAATTGTTTTTATTCCTCAACCTCGGTTGACAAAACGAACAATCAGCCTGTTCCCTCTGAGAAAACACCAGGCAGAATTCGTTGAATTGAATGAATGAAAAATTTAAGAAGTTGCACACTTACAAATGCGTTTTAATTTTTCTTTGTCATTTTTCTGCTGTACATTTAAACACCATTTGTGTTGAAGAGTAACTTTTATAAAACGGATTTCCTCTGCGTATTTACAATGAATTTGCAGGCACCAATTCTTTTGCCATTCAAAAATATGTGTAAACAGTACTTTTAATTCATTTACCTTGTGTAGGAATCTAGAACAAACACAAGTAGTCATTTTGTTCTCCCGCATAGCAAGGTTTCATGAAAAAAAAAAACATGCTCGCAAGACGTTGATTAAAATACCTTTACATGTTTTTGATGATTCTGAATATAAATCTAACTTCAATGCTTTGATTATATCTACTCACATTCGAATGATGATTCTGGAAGCCCAAATGAAAAAAAACATACTTTATTCATCCTTTATGAGTGGGATAAAAAAGAAAATATTCACGATAAATTTAGATAAAAACAACGTTTTGTAGTTGCAGAATTCGTGTAAAATACTGTCACGTTGAGACATGACGCAAAGAGGTCTTTTGCCCTTAGCACCTATAGCTATTTTGGCCGAAAGCCATGTCATGTCGTAAAGCAGTGCATCGCCGACGCTTCAGCTGATGCCACACAAATTCTACATACCTTGCTATTATAAATTTTAATTCCGTTTTTTCTATGCGTATATTTAATACGAAGCCACAAAACAACAGACTACTTTTTCTAAAGTTTCTTTGGTGCATTTTTATTTTTTATAATCGCAGTCACTTACCTAAAAATAGATTCTCTTGCAACCTGCTCCTTAAAAACCACATAAATTCCATTCAATATTTTTATTTCACAATCTATATTTTTAGACAACTCGACCTGTACAGAATGGAGAAAATGTTTCGCCTGCATTCTTCCGAAGCTAAACGTTATAAGCAAGAGGTATTCCGTCATTTACATTATTTCTAGTTGGAAAATATTTGAGAATTCCTAGCTCAAAGAAGTGGAAATAATTTTCGTAAAATAAATTTAATTGAATTGTTGGAATGTTTCATCAGGATTTAAAAACAATCTATTCAGTTCCAAGGTTTGTAAAATATTTGGAATGAAAAAAGCTTATTCAAACACAAAACACCTTTAAAAAAAATAAAATTTGATTTGATTTTTTTTAATTTTGACTAAACAGAAGCTACAGATTGTTCGTTTTTTAGGAATCTCGTGGTTTAGTTGATATAATTCTAAAAAATAATCGCGTCTGTGAAGAAATTGCCATAAATCTCAATGGTTAATGTCAGCAGTTTTTGAGGCCATATTTGGCTACGCCGTGTCAAACACAAAACAACAACGAGAAGCGAAAGAAAAAAGTAAGAAACAAAATGGTATGCGAGGGTAAAACGGAATAGAGGACAGAACTATGGGGTATTTCGTAGCTGTGATGCCCGCACAAACAATAATAAGCTATAGAAGAAACCAGTTTCCTGTATGCGGAGTTTGTTTAACACGTCAATACCATAGACTAAGGATTATAAGGATTCTAAGTCTATGGTCAATACCAAAGAAGTGAAATTTCACTGTGCTTCACTAAATAAATTGTCAATTAACATAGCACCCTTTACTCGATTTCAGAAGACAAGAAATTACACTATCAATGCATTCGACATCTATTTTCTATATAGAATTCATAAAAAGAGTATTAAACATTATATAGCACTTTTTATAGGTAGTTATGCTGAGCAAAGAACGTGTAACAAACACGGAAAGAACAGTTGACAGCACATTGTAATTTTGAACTAGATGGCGAGATCAACATATCTGAGCTGGCACCCCGCTCTCCAAATTTCCACATCTCGCCAACGTGAGGACATTTGTGGCCACGAAAGATTTAACGTGCCCTCACGCTCACGACAATCTTTGGTTGAATAGAGTTTCGTACTCGAAGCCCTCGAGTTGCAAATCAGCTACTGTTCCAACCGGTCTACTGAGTCACTAGGGGACAAAGAGATTCACACCGATCACTTACCAACTCTCCTAGTTTGCAAAGTCCAGGTTGCCTGGACAGGAAGTCGGTGTGTAGGGCGCAGCACAGTTTCCGCTGCGTCGTGGCCGGTGTCGTGGTCACTCGGATCGGAATGCTGTGCATAATTGGACAAAGGCCTGCTTCTACAGGAGCCGAACGGGAAGCTGAAGATCAGAGAGGAAGAGGATGCGGGATCTGAGGGGATACGGAGGAGAGAATTTTCTTCGGGAGAAGGGAAAACACAAACAAGCAAAAAGCCTTGGCAAAGACTTTTGGTGATGCGTCGAATCGCTTTTTTTTTTTTTTGCGTCGCCGCAAAGGTAAATGAACGTTTGACGAAAAAAAGTTGTCTACTAAAGCAGACACGAAGGCTGGTTACGGTTAAAGTAAAAGGAAAGAACAATGAAATTCGGGGTGCTTCCTTGTGGTTTTACCGTACCCTCGAATTGGGCTTAACCTCTCCGAGGCCTTAACCCTTCGAGCATCGCGAGATTTCCGAGTTTTGTAAGATTGTCAAAACTCAGCAACACATTCAATGACTAAATTACGACATCTGTTGGATGGAATAATCCATTGTTACTTTCTAAATTTAGAAAATTATACTTTTACTATTTTATGTAGAATATTTTAGATTTACTTTATTTAGATAGAACGTTTTGGAAGGATTCCGTTGTTCCTTTCCATAGAACAGAATCCTCTGGAATGATTCTATTGTTTCATTGTTTAGATTAGAATTCTTTAGAAATATTCCATATCTTCAATGCTTAGATTAGAATTCTTTAAAAAGATTGCTGATTTCCGAAGTTTAGTATTCTTTGGAAATAGAGAGAGATTACATTGGTCCTTTCCTTAGAATAAAACCTTTTGGAGTGATTCAATTGTTCATTTCCATAGAACAGAATACTTTGGAATGATTCTACTGTTTCATCGTTTAAATTAGAATTCTTTGGAAATGTTCCATATATTCTATGCTTAGATTAGAATTCTCTGAAAAGATTACTGATTTCCGAAGTTTAGTATTCTTTGGAAAGAGAGAGATTGCATTGGACCTTTCCTTAGAGTAGAATCCTTTGGAATGATTTCATTGTTCATTTCCATAGAACACAATATTTTCGAATAATTCTACTGTTTCATTGTTTAGATTATAATTCTTTGGAAATGATCTATATCTTCTATGCTTAGATTAGAATTATTTGGAAATTATCTATATCTTCTATGCTTAGATTAGAATTATTTAGAAATTATCTATATCTTCTATGCTTAGATTAGAATTATTTAGAAATTATCTATATCTTCTATGCTTAGATTAGAATTCTTTGAAAAGATTGCTGATTTCCGAAGATTAGTATTCTTTGGCTTGAGAAATAAATTACATTGGTTCTTTCCTTGGAATAGAATCCTCTGGAATGATTATATTGTTTTTTTTTCCAATCTTTTGGAATAATTATGTTGCTTCGTCGCCTAGATTAGAATTCTTTGAAAATGTTCTATATCTTCATTGCTTAGATTGTAATTCGTTGAAACGATTGCTAATTTCTGAAGATTAGTATTATTTGGAAAGATTCAAAAATCAATTCCTTATTATAAAATCATCTGAAAAACTTTTATTGGTCAAGAAGGTCATAATTGGTTAGAATGCTCACAGAGAAGACTGCAAGCTGTAAGGTGGAATTATTCACGCAAACCCTCAGAGGGTGAAGAAGCAAACTACATTTCTTAATCTATCTGTTCTTTTTAAAAATTCTTGAAGGATTTAAAATTGGTTCGATATTTTCCAATTATGTTAGTTGGGTACCTTAAATTTATGTTGTCCATGAGATATCCTGTACCTATCTTTCACTTAGGATTTCGTTTAAATACATAGTTGGTCTGTGTATGAAAAGTAATCTCCACGTAATTTAAAACGTTTTCCACAAGACACACGTCCTTTCGAGCCTATCAGGCTATTTGGTTCAGCTTTTCCCCAAAATTTTACAAATGAAGTGAATAATTTACAAAAATACAATACATTGGTGCTTAAAATATACATGAAAGAAAACAGCGTTTCTATTAAAAAAAGTAATGCAACAATGACCGGGACATTTCCCTGTTTCCTCAAATACACAAACCCTGTAGATAGTGTTTCCTACCTCTACAGCTAAAATATTATCGCGACATTTGACTTTGTTAACTCAGAACACAAATCCTGTAGAACGTGTTTCCTTCTCCATGTCCAATTATTGCAGGAAAACAAACTTCAGATTTTTTTTAAATTGGGGCTTCGATGGACACTTTTAGGGCTACCTGTATGCCAATTTTCATGGCTACAGATTAGTTTGAAAACATGAAAAAAAATCGCCTGTTTTCCGCAGTGTTCTTAAGCAGTGGTCCTTAACCCCCGGGCCGCGGACCGGTACCGGTCCGTGGATTAAATGGTACCGGGCCGCCCAAGGAACATTAAATTATTTCCATTTTATATATGTAAAAAGTAGAAAAAAATGTTTAGATGAACACCCATTGTAGGCTTTGGTTATTGCGAAAAACAAAACCGCTTCTGCTGTGTTAAATGCAACCTTATAGGGCAGTGCTCTCCAACCTTTTTATCGCCGGGGACCGGTCAACGCTTGATAATTTTACTGCGGCCCGCCGAGGAGGGGGGGGGGGAGGCGTTGATTGTTTATATTTAAGATTGTTTTGATTTAATAATTTTAATTTAATCGTCATTTTTACTCACTGGAACGCAAAATCAGTGAGAACCCTGAGCTTGCTTCTTTGCAACGTGACTGTTCCATCTGGGGGTAATAGGAGACATTGACACCCGAAGTGTGTTGTTTATGTCCATTTTATTTTCTTTGTATTGTTTTAGTTGCTGGCACTGCAAAAAACTCAATTCGTCACCGACAGTGAATGGCTTTTTAGCCTTAGCAATACGGTTAGTCACCAAATATTATGCTCTTAGTGCATTCTCCTTTATTGATGTGGTGGCCCTCATTAATTTCTTCTGTCCTTAAGTGTTCCCGTTTTTTTTCTTTCAAAATACTCCAGGGGCTTGTCTTTTAATCCAGGGCGCTTGGCGTTCAAGTGGCGAAGCAGTTTTGAAGATTTCATTGCCTCAGTAGAGAGCTGGTTGCCGCAAACTAGGCAGAGCGGTTTTGGTGTGTGGGAATCACCTGTCCCGATAAATCCATATTTCAAGTAGGACTCATGGTATTGTCTGTTAAAAGTTACATGTTTCTTTGATGTTGAAGTCTTTTCTTCTGTCTTTTCACTGGGGCTTTTCTTTTTCCCAAGGAAACTTTTTGACGACGTCTGTTTCGTACTCATTTCTGTTAATTTGTGTGTTAAATTTGAGCAAACACAATATACACGTACAACAAACATTGTTAAACACGAGAAAGTACCGGTGAACAGAGACAAGAGCGTTACACACCTTCTCTTTACCAAAGCTACAACGCCACTGCCGCTTGCAGCCGCTCAGCTCCAGACGTCACCTAAAACCGTCCCGATATCACGTTATTTTGCGCATGCGCGGTATTGGTGCGGCTATAGGTGACATCTCTCAGCTCCCGGTTAACCCCTCGTCCATGGAAAGTCGTACAAACCCGAGAGAAATACACAACAGTAAATAAAATGGAAATAATTTAATGTTCCTTGGGCGGCCCGGTACCATTTAATCCACGGACCGGTACCGGTCCGCGGCCCGGGGGTTGGGGACCACTGTTATAGGGAATATGCTGGTATCTAACCCTAATGCAGGTCTCACAACGTGGCATCCTTTAAACAAAACTGTCTAAGAGTTCTTGTGGCAAGGAGTCTCATCCTCGCAATACAGGTCGTTTTTGATGTTATGTGGCTCTAAGGTGTAGTCATCAAGAACATTCCAGGCATACTCTATTGGATTGAGATCAGGTGACTTTGCTTAGTGTGAATTTAGTAACTTTGCTTAATGCGAATTTAGTCCTTAATTTCTGGACATGTGTGCAATTTCTCCCTCCATGTGGTTATGAAATAGTTCGAAATTTTTAATTATCACAAAACCAATGCGGTCTAGTCAGTGGGTGAAAAAATAGTATAGGAAATCTAAAATCGTCTTAGTGTGATGGAGAAAAAATCGTTCTTACAAACTACGAAGATCAGAACGAACCAATAAATAGGTAGACCGGATTCGCACAATGTTTTCTATCATTTTGTGTTTTGAAAGATTTCTCAAATTTCGTGTTCATATTATTGTTTTCAATTAGTGATTGTAACTTTAGTTGGAAAATTATTTTTATTTTATGGTATAATGGTGGACTGGATAGAACTAATACTTGGGTAGCACAGAAAAATTTTAACAAATCAACCTGCAGTCTGAAGAACATATCTGTTCCACAAAATTAGAGATTGCGCGTTGTCAAGTGTGACGTAAATTCAACTCCTTACCACAAAATTAGTTTACGGTTGTAATGGGAACCGGAAGGTTGCAAGTATGAATCTAACCAAAAACCGCCGTCAAAATGGTCTGGTGCACGTTAAATCTGTCGTAAACTTAAATGTCATCACGTTGGTGTTGTGTGGAAGTTTGGAGAGTAGGGCATAGAGGATGGGGAGCCAGCTAAGGTGTGACCTCTTCATGGAATATCTAATAGTGGTTGAAAAGTACGTAGTGTTGTCCCGGGATCTGTCCCTTCGGGTTTGATCCCTGACCGTCGCCAATAGGCCTCTGTATTGCTCCAGTTAGACGCCAATTAAATTCCTACCTACTTATGGTAATTTTTTATTAACGTTGCTATGTTTTACTGGATAGGCTAGTGCTTAGTAGGCCTCTCGATGCATTGAGAATACATCTGGATAATCACAAATCTATATTTATTAAAAAGACTTCAGAATAACTAAGACATTACACATAACCAACATAGCTCACGGTAGCCTTTTATGCCAGACCTTCCGATCTGTGTAGCATCCTGAGATGGTTATATTTATAGCACCATCTATTGTCATTTTAATACATAACATCCCTCCCCCCTAATGTCCTCTGGCATTAAAGATAGTCTCTGTGGTGGTCTTCTGATACGAGTGGACCTTCTCACAGGAACAACATCGGGAGCTGGTGTTGAGGGATTTGGATCCAAGCCTGGATTGGTATTCCGATTGTCACTGGTGGAAGTGACGATTTCTGACTGGTCTCGTGGTGGAACATCGGACTCTTGCCTCGATGACTTGCACTGGGAATCGGGAACACGTAGAGATGGGAAAACAGGAATCGAGTTACGTTTAAGTTGTGGAGTGATTTCACTCGCACTTCGAAGCTGATCGATATGTCTTCTCCACAATTGTCCATCGACACTGGTCGTGTAGTGTAATTGTCCCTCTCGACTGACCACAGTTCCAATTTGCCATTTAGAGTCACCTTGGCGGTAATTCCGCTCAGCAACCCTATCCCCCACCATGAAAAATCTGTCTCGGAAATTCTCGAACTCTACATTCAACTTTCTAGGCTTTCTCGAACTCTACATTCAACCTCACGTTTTCTGTTTGGACGCACAAGATCTATACGCGTCCGGATTTCTCTTTTGAGAAACAGCATTGCAGGGCTCTTTAGTGTTGTAGAGTTCGAAGCCTTGCGATATTGCATAAAAATAGTGTAGAGTTTCTGTCGTATAGTTCCCGGATAACTAGACATGGCTCGAAGACATTGTTTCAATGAATGAAGACATAAATCTCGGCCTGTCCATTACTCGATGGTTTGAAAGGAGCGCATGTCTTGTGTTTAACTCCATTCATTTTAAGACCATAAAGAGACCAACGTTCAAAAAATTTACCCAATCGTTGAAAAAGAGTTTCAATATCTGATGAAGCAATTTTTGCATCGTCGAAAAATACTTTCACTCCTTCAATACCCTGAAATACCCCCTCTATATATTTTTGCCATATGGTAGGAGCAGCATTATTTACCATACATTAATTACCATACATTAATATTTTGCACTTATAAAGCCCTTTATGGGTATTTATAGTTATAGGACCTTCACTGTCGGAATGCATTTTCATTTGGAGATACGTTTGACTAAAATCCACCTTTGAAAACAATCTACCATCACTTAACGATGAAAACATTTCCTAAATTCTAAGAAGTGGATGCTATTGTACCTTGAAGTGCTTATTTATTGTTGCTGAGTAGTCAGCACATATTCGAATTTTGCCATTCGATTTAATTATCGAGACCACTGGAGTAGTCCAATCTGAAATGCTACATTTTTCAATAATACCCTTTCAGTCAAGTCGTTCTATTTCCGCTTCTATTCGACTTTTGAAAGCAAAGGGAACAATCCGAGGTCGACAAAAAATTGGCTTAGCATCAGGTTTCAGTTCTAGTTTACATTCACAATTTTTTATTTCTCCTATTGATGGATCAAAAAGTTTCTCATAATTACGTAACAGTTGATCTAAACGAACATGAACTGGGGTAGATATTTGAATTGATTTAATACAAACCAAATTTACATTTATTTCATATAACCATTCTCGATCAAATATGTTATCTAAATCTTCTTTCGTTTTTGTTTTTAGAACTCAACTTTTGCATTTACAAATACTAACGGTACTATAGTATATCCTTTATATGTTTTAAAAATTATTTTGGAAGGTTTTATTTCTTTATTGTACATAATTCTGAAATGTTTTAAGCTCATGGCTGAAACAGTTCCTCCCCCGTGTCAAGTTCCATTTTAATTGGTTCATCTTCAATTTTGACTCATAGCATAGTTGGAGGTTTTTTTCTTCTGTTTCCTCAACTGTTTCTATTCCGAACATAAGGACCGAATCCAACTTTTGGGGTATTTCGGGTGAGTTTATATCCACTTTCTTTTTGGTGCTGAAAAACATGCTTTCGCCAAATGCCCGATTCTTGAACAAGCTCTGCGTCTACTATTTTTGATATTACAATTATTGGGACTGTGACCCATAGAAGCACATCGAGTGCACGCTTTGTTTTGTTTT
The DNA here is from genome assembly GCA_947359465.1 of Metellina segmentata. NCBI lineage: Eukaryota > Metazoa > Arthropoda > Arachnida > Araneae > Tetragnathidae > Metellina > Metellina segmentata. Next base: position 124,453,073 of record OX375877.1, on the reverse strand, counting down.
TGTACATTTGTGTAATCTTTATTGTTATCTTTCCTAAGTTTAGTTTTGCGAAACGTCCTATTATTTTTCTGTTGACCCGCATTGAATTCCTTAATTTCATATGTTTTCCCAATTATCTCATTTGCTCCTATTACCGCTTTCTCCATTGCCCAAGCGATTGCTAAGGTGCATTTGAGATCATACCATACGCTTTACAAATATCCATGCCCTGACCAGGATTCGAAACAAGAATCTTCCGACCTAGAGGCTAACACCTTAACCACCAGACCGGTTGGTCGGCTACCTTCTTATGGTAATTGGTAATTATTAGTTAACGCCGTACTGGAGCGACACAACACCTGCTTTTGATAATGGAAATAAAATCTGTATAATGAAATTGGCAACAGTTTTTGAGTACATTTTTGCAACAGATTTCATATTACTGAGAATGGCAACACCTTTTCTGATGGATTGTTTGTGTTTCCCTTGTTTTGCTGTGAAGTGTAATGTACAGTAATTTAATTTTCTCCATCAGTATTTAGAAATCATTAAATACTACTTGATGATTTACATTTTGTGTGATGTATCTTTCCAGAATTAGCAGTATTTCTATATGTGGTGAGTAGCATATTTTTTGGAAAGTCAGAAGCTCATATTTGCCGTTTAACAATAAAACCTATTTCCTCTTTTCCTTTAGTTTTGTTCCTCATCGGTATTGTGAAGAGCAACCGGGTTCTAGAATTAAGTGACAGGTAGATTTTCTTTTCTTAATAAACTGGTATAGTTCGAAACCCTTTCTTTAAGGTTTAAAGTGATACCAAATTTGTTTTCCTAATGCTGAAATAAATTAATCTATTTACACTTAATCATTTCTACAAAAAATAATTAAGTGCAGTAGTTTTTTGAATAAAATATCTGTATCTTGCAAGATTTTGTTTGTTCTATATTTATCATATGCATATTTTAATTTTTTTTTATGCATAAAGGTATCTAAACACCATAATATTTTAAGGTAAAGTATTTTTCCTTTATCCACAAAACATAGAGGCTTTTTACATGTAAGCAATGTGCTTCTAAGGGGGCTAGAGGCTCAAGCCTCTCCCAAACTTAAATAGCAGAAATATTTCTATTTAATTGATCCTGTCATGCTGTGATCTTCAACGGCCCTTGCTTCCTCTTGTGTATGGCAGGAACTTGGGGATATCTGCTGGATTGGTGAGAGTCAAGGCAAAAAAGGGCTCTTGTCCTGATGAAAAGGGATGCTTTGCCCCCTTTCTGTTTTTGCTGAACACAAAAAAGAAGACAGCAAACAGAGGAGGATCGAACTGGGCTGTTCCTGAGAGGCACGAGTGACCCGAACGTCAACTCTGGGCAATAGCCAATGTAAATGCCTCTGATCCATTCTCTGTTGAGAAAACAACCGATTCCAGGTGAGTCTATCCCCTCCTCATCTGACGTGAAGTCCTGGTCTCTTGCCATGATCCAGCAGGTCCACAGATACAGCTAAAACACTGGACACCAATAAAGAAGAGTTTCTCGTGAATTACTATGGTTAATTTTACCTATGAAGCCTAATCACTCAACACTACAGATCCTCTTTAAAAACCTTGTTATATGTTTTTGACATTTTCAAATTGCATCTAATGAACAAATATTTATCCATTATTTTCTAACCTATGAGTGTCACCTTTTATTTGCAGGGGTTGTTCAAAGTGTTCTAAACACTAAATATGTATTATATTCTTTACTATTAAAATGTGGTTCCTGCCATAAGGCAGTTGACCTTGGTCAGTTGATTTCTGAATAGGTGTGAAACATAGGAAAGGGCTGTGTGGGAGAGAATGCCATGCTCAAAAGCATGAATGCCTATCACCTTGGATATTTTCCCTACTCATTCCATTGCTTTCGGCATGCAACAGATGCCAACCGTGGAAAAGATTTGTTTACGACATCGTCAAAACGTATTTAACAATCCAATTTTAGAATTGGTGCGAGAAAATCCACTCACAAATCGATTAAAATGTTAATACCTCATCAGATTTAAAGACTTTATACAAACGTTTCATCTATATTTTTTATACCACACCACATTTCATCAGTTGTCAATACAGTACAAAATCTGGAATCCTTCAGACCTCGCCCATTCCGGATTTCGGACTTTTTTGGATTATTTGCATTCTTTGTCAAAAAAACTTAATCTAAACCCCGCCCCTCTCCCCGCACGAATTATTTTGCGTTTCAATAGTAAAATAGCAGATAAATAGGAATCATTTTTTAAAAAAGGAAAAAACCTTTTTTTAATGCATTGTAACAAATTTTACTTGCAAATCTTGTAATTTTTCTTTGTGGTATTTACTCTGAACATGTCCATTATTTTGTGTTCTTTTGTCAATTAGGTCCAGGTTGAACTCCTTGTTCTTTAAAAGTTGTTAGAAAAATGTAAAAAAGTGAGAAAAACAAAAAAACCTGGTTAGCAAAACGTCCGGATTGTGGGCAAGTTCGGATGCCCACATTTGGAACTTTGCACTGTATTACCATCAATATAAAACTCATTTCTACCCTTTTTAAATTCATATTTTAATCTTGGTTGCTGTCATTGTATTGTAATCTCGTTTGACATTTCATATCTATTTTTATTGATTTGTCTGACTACTATAAATATCTTACATTTTTATTAGTTTGCTTTCTATCTTGTATTTGGCACTGCTTTTCCTTTTCTTTATCTTGCACCATAAGATCCAAATCAACCATCTTCCACTATCTGTATGTAGCACAGAGAAAAACCTTAGAATAGTTTTCAATGCATTTTTCACTTTTATTTAATTTATATTACAGCATTTTTCCTCTGGAAATTTTCTTTCTAGAGTTTTTTTGTGAAGCAAATTATTCTTATGTGTCTTGCTTCAGTTTATCTAATAAAGCTATTCTTATGTTTCAGATTTTTAGAGGTTCGTGCTAATGGTGTTTGGCTTGTTATGGTGAGTTAAAACTCTGAAGTTCTTTACTTATGCTTTTGCTGATAAACGTTTGTTTTAGTAGTTATGACAAAGCCTCTGATACTTTACTTTTGAACTGTTTAACAATGAAGGTACAATTTATTGGGATAAATACAATTGTGTAATTTATCGTGTAAATAAAAACTGCAGTTCTCTGAATGTAGTGTCTAAAAAATTCAAATTGTAACATATAATGGAAAATTTTGGAGTGTGTAAATGTATTGATATTATCTTCATAATTTTTTACTTCAGCATTCTTGCATTCAATTCTTTCCTAGAAAATTTAATTTAGAAAGTCGTGCAATTTAAATCAATTTACACTGCTCTCATAACTGTCTTTTTTTTTTAAGAAACCAAACCTATTTTAAAATTAACTATTCAATGAAAAGATAGTTCATTTAATATGCAAACTACAACTACATAAGCTAGCAAATTTTACTTAATATTGTGAGGAATCAAATAATGATTCCCATGTTTCCTTAACACTCCTCGAAAAACGCCTCAAGTACCGCCGCAAATTCCTTACGACAAGACGCCCGGATCCAGACAAGATGTCTGGACTCTAACACTATATTTCTATAGACAATTCATTTCGGCACGCCTCTGATGAAACAGGTGTCGCGAGGCCTGAGAACGACTTCAGACTAGAAAAGGTGTTACATAGACTTGTTGTCGGGAGCGAGCTGGCAAGTAGGGTTCTTCGGTATTAGCGCTCGCCTGCCGTCACAGCCAATCAGGGAGAACTAACACGACATGACGTCGGGACTCCCAAATTTGCTCCAGTAACGAGAAATGTTTTCCAGTAGACGACGTTTACGCTTGGAATTAGACGACGCTTCCATCCGTGGAACGGAAAGAGTCGCCTCGGACCTAGTGCCCTAAAACGTATTCCCAGGACGCAAGTGCCTGCTAGATCTGCGGATCGAATCGAATTGTGGAAACACACCTCTAAGAAACAGTTCCTGAAAGACCCAGCGGTCTGCTGAAGAGATCGTTCATTCTTGTCTGCTGCGAGGATTCAAAGATCTCCTGTCCATTCAACTTGAACTCTTGTGTTTTCACTGCAGGAGGCCATCACCTCGTTGTTCACAGTGAACTCTCGTTTTAAATTTTCTAGGAGGCCATCTCCTGTGAAATGATGTAAATAGTTGTTTGATTAATCCAGAAACCCAGAATAAATCTCATCTTATTCCGGACAGAATCAATAGTGCTGTTCCCTGCATATTTTGTTATATGACCGCTACCCAGGGTTAGGCGAGTACGCCACAATATCTTTAGAGTTTCCACCAATCCCTTCATTTCCTGTTTTCCACAATCTAAAAGTTAGCTTAATCTATGTAATGATATAAAGGAAAATTAAATAGACGTAATTCATTTATAGTTTTTCAATACTTTAAAAGGTATTTAATCAATAGTTTTAATTTGATATTCAAATATTTTTCAGTTCTATGCACCATGGTGTGGCCACTGCAAAAATCTAGAACCAATATGGAATCAAGTAGCACAGTCTTTAGTTGACACTGAGATAAGAGTTGGAAGAATTGATTGCACCAGGTTCACTAGTGTCGCAACTGAGTTTTCTGTGTCTGGTTTTCCTACTGTCTTATTGTAAGTTCAGTGTAAAAAATGCTTTTCACTATCCTATCATCAAAATTCTCTCACTCTGTTTGGTATCGATATTTTAACAAGTCATTGAATAAATGAATCTTTGACTTTGAAACCGTTTACCAGCATACTGTATATCATAGTATTTGAAGTATTGGGTTTTGATGCAAAAGTTCGTCCTATTTATGGTGCTAGATGGCATTGCATTAACGAAGTGTTATCTACTTCATATGTGTCAAGTTTTCTGGTGAGAGGTAGATGACCTTGGAGAAGTCTGGTTCTACTAAGGTAGTGAGGGGAGAGGGTTTCCATATGCAAAATCAAATATATTGTGATTGCCATTCATGATTATTTGTTTCCCCAATTCATGAACACTGCTACCGACCAATAAGCATGGAGCCACAATCCGTGCTAAGGATGACAATCACGGAAATACATTGTTTACATTTAACCTCCCCTAATTTAACCTTTTGACTATGGCTATAGATATAACAAGCACCATTCTTATAACTTTCAAGGTACAACTGCTCTGATGGCCATAATATAAATTCTTTTTTGGCTTGATTCTTATAACTGTCAAGGTACAACTGATGTACTGGTCGTTGTCTAAATTCTTGGCATGATCATGGTACAACTGCTGTACCAGCTGTAGTCTAAAAGTTAATGAATGGACTCATTCAATACCACATGACTTAAATGCAGAAACACTGCAGCTGGGCAAGAGTCAAATTAAAACAATCATGATCTTTGGGATTAAATCTTTAGAAAACTGGTTTATTACAACATACCATGATGATACATTATGAACAGGAGTAATGAATATCAGACTGAAAACCCACATGTGAGATGTTTAAGCTACATTGAGGTTAATGTCAGAAAAGAAAAGTTGGTAGAACAACAAGCTGAACGAAGGAAATGTTGTCTCAGGACTAACTCCATATTGTATGTTTATGAAATTATCAAAGCTGTAGTTATGTGCAAATTCAAACGAAAGTTTCAATATTATCTTATGTTAAATTCTAATTGTTTACAACTTAATTGTATTATTTTATTACTGCCATTTCATTGTACTATTCCTCTATTTCCAGCATCAAAGGACATAAGACAGTGGAATATCGAGGAGACAGGGAACGTGCAGATATTGTGGATTTCGCTCGAAGAATGGATGGGTAATGCAACATTCATTTTTTTACTGTTCTCTTCTGTATATTTTTATTTACAGTAAGATCTAATATTTTATATTAAATATATTTATTTTTGATGATAAAATGATAAAATATCTGAAACAAGTTTCGTACAATGGTTACCATCCGAATAAACATTTTGTTGCTGTTGAATGACTAGTGCTTTCAACGGTCAAAATGTTTGTAACTTGACTAAAATGCACTCTGCACATTTTGATCTGATGAAATATTTAAAAATAAAACACTCTTTTCCACAAACCTTTAGACTTGTCACACATTGGTCCAATATTTGTTTTGCAACTCTAAATAGGCTGGAGTATGTTATGTGTACTGGCATGCAGAAACTATAAGTTCGAAACTGGATCCGACCAAAGATTGTCGTGTAGGCTGGGGCTGCTTGTAAAAATTGTTGGCATTAAATGGCATGATGTGGAAGTTTGGAGAATGTGGTGCCTGCTCAGTTGTTGACCTAGTCAACCGACCGTATCTTCCCCTTCAGGATTGATCCCTGACCTTTGCCAATACCATTGTCTTGCTCCAGTGCAGCATTTATTCTACTACCTATACTGGAACAAAGTACAGGTGTGTATCTTGCCTAGAGTGCAAAAAGGTAAAAATAACGCAGAAAGCTTCTTAAAAGGTAATTAAAATTTTCTGTATAATGTTTGAGCAAGACTGGATGTGTTTGTAAAAAGGGATTGTTAAAATTCCTATTACTATTATTATCCTTTAAAAATATCCATTCAATAAAATGCTGTTAAGATCCTCTTTGCTAGATAGTTAATACTTTTTTTGTCACAAAACAATTACCATCAAGTGACGAAAAAAACCTCTGCTAGCCATTTTCTAATAGAGAAATAATTACCCATGTAGAAATGTCCCAAGAATTAAGAACATCTTAAAATGTGTTGTGATTTAGTTTGAAATGTAATTGTTTTTTTTTATGTGCTTATTGAAGGACTTTAGTGTCATGCTATTTATTTTTTAGACCATCTGTACGTCATTTTGCAAGTTGTGAACAATTTGAAGAACTGAGGAAAGATAAAAAAGTATTTTTTATCTACATAGATGGTCCTAAAATAAAACAAAATGAACAATTAAAAGTAAGTACGCTTTTGATTTAGCAAGTTCTCTGTGTGATCTATTCATATTCCTTCTGAAATTCAACACTCTATTTGTAATCCTTATATCTTCAAGAGATGCAAAATATTTCATAAAATTATATATTTTGCTAGTAAAATTTCAATTTAATTTGAAAAACATTAAATTCTTAAACCCATTCGTGCTTTTCTGCTAGACCCATACCAATAAACTTCGACGCCAATTTGGTACACAAACTTTTTTATTTTTTGGTGCTATTTTAGTTTTTTACTTCGCCAAGAGATGAACAAGCAGCAATACTATTTCTTCAAGAAGAAATATTCTTCATAAAAAAAAGATTGTGTTTGAAAAACCACCTAATGAAATTAAAATATGATTTGAAGCTGAAACAGTTATGTAGTTTTCGTTCATACCCAAACTGTTAAGTGTTTGGGGCAGCACTAAATGCTGCAATAAATGCCAAAGAGGTACTGTCACCAAGATTTACTCTTATCTAATTGAATTTATGTGTTATCGGCTATATTCTAAAGATAAGAACTGTTCTCTGCTATGCAAAATGCAAACACCAAGAAATAAATGCAAAACTGCTGAAAATTGACGCCAATGTTTATTGACATGGCTATAACGAAAAAGTACCATCTCTTTAACAAATAAATTCCTTTTTATTGTTTATATTTACTAGGGGCACACACCCTGCTCGCTAACGTTTGCCAACCCCCGGAGGTCCCAACTCATTGTTTCGCTGTGCGAACCTAGCAAAAGGGATTGTTTACAAGATATGATATTCCAAAAAATGTTTTTTAAATATAAATTTGTCGTATTACAGAAAAGTTATACAGTACCTCTGGAATCAGAACTCTAACAATTTGGAATTCAAATGAAAACTTTGAGCAAATTGCGACTCGAAATATAAGTGCTGGTTTGTAAATCAAATACCCAGCATGTTGTTTGTGTGTACATATCCCCAGCACTCAAGCCACCCATACACTTTTTCATTGAGTTTGTTGTCGAAAGTTTTAGTGCAGTTACATTTTGTAAATCTACAGGAAGTATTTTTATCTCTTTCCCACAAGTGCGTCCCATAAAAGTTACAAATTTCCGTCATCGAACCGATATCGTTTTCTTCAATACCAGTTACAGTATTTCAACTGTCTTCATATTCCTCAAAAGAAATGAGAGCACTTCTACTCAAGCATGCACGTTTTGTACGATTGCTTTCAGTTCTACCACTTCGTCTTGCATCACTTTCAATTAAGCTTTCACTGGCTTGTCCGCTTTCTTTGATTTCTATTATAAGCTGCAACAGCTCGACTAATATTCATTTTATTCAATAAAATTTCATCCTATAATGCTTTAAATTCAATTGAGGCGCAAGGTTTTGTGGTAAACAAACATTTGTACAGTGTTGCCAAAATGTGATAACAAATAATGTCTTTATTGTGTGGCACGTAAGAGAATTATATATATATAGATAGTAAATAACTTTTTCACTTCGTTTTTTACTTTCTTTTTTTAGATTTTACTCTTAAAATAACAAATCTTGTTGATTTAGGTGCTGAAGCAGTATTGTCAGCAACAGATTTTCTTGCTGTTTGTGTGGTCAAAGGCAATTGTTTTTTAACAGTTGTATGTTTTATTTAGGATAACTTTACTAGGATTGCTGAAGAATTCCAAATAGTAATGAATTTTTATACTGCTCCAGCCCAGTGCATTGCTCAAGTAGATGGTGTGGCAGTTCCTGAAGAAGCATCTGCTTTTGTCTGCAAGGATGGTTCATGTTTCCAGTATGAAGGTTCGTTATTTTCTGTGGTGTTTTTTTCTTGTTTCAGTTAAATTTTTTTCTTGGATTCTCATTTAAAGTAGTCCAGAGGGGCATATCTCCTTTGGGCTTTTGCCAAGCTCAATGCCAGCTGGTGCAACCAGCTTCCTGACCTGCCTATGTGTGAAAGCCTCTATTTAATTTCACTGCCTCTGGGGACGGCATTGATACTGGCTTCGGTTTTGCTGGTATATGAAAACCGCCGAATGAAAGATCCCCAACAGTGTAGAGGAGTCACTGTAACTCAGTAGATTGGGCCGCTGTACAAGCAACTTGTTAGTTGTAGGTGGTGCAGGTTGGATTCCACCCTAGTAAAGATGAAAATTAATGGTCGCCACTTGCCACATGGCGACTGAATGTTTCAATGTGGAGACGGAAAAATTTTGCTACAGTCGCCACACTTTCTTAAAGACATTAGTTTATATGGTGGAACCTCCAATTTCATAGGTTTTTTCTGAGGACTTAAATAAATTAAAAAAAAAAAGAAAGAATAAAGTTTGGACACACACATATATAACATGTGTATTCTACAAAATATTTGAATGTTTGTAAGTGGCCACTGAATGAAACAAATTCAGTAGCCACTGGCCACTTACAAAATTTCTTAATTTTCACCTTTACTCCCTAGGTGTATTTCTGTCGCATATTTCCTTCCCATGTTAATATTACTGAGTGTTGTAAATCACTAGTGGAATATTACTCATTCCTGTGTTTATATTTATGGGTTCCTGTGTTTACGTTACTCTTTCTGGTATACAAATACATATTCTTATTAGTTCATTTGTCTGATGCAATCCTTTGAATGATACACGGTGAATCAGTTGTCTCTGAGTCTTTACGCTGTTCGTATTGTGTCTGTTGCGATGTCTCTGTAATAGTTAAATGTCTTGTTGAACTTAAAAATTACACTATTATTTCAATGTTGCTAGACATAATAATTTCTCTTACTTGTCAGTAAAATTTTCACTGTATGTTTGACTATTACTTGATATTACTGATGATTAAAGCATTACTTGATTTGATCATATGTGTAACAGCTTGGACAAATATGGCACTTCCGCCATACAACTCAAATCAACCCAGTGGTGATCTGGTCACAACTCCGAGCAGTTGTTTGTGACAAGTGCCTATATATAATTTGCAAATTCTTTTTAAAACATGACTCTTCAAGGTTAGGGATTAAAGATTCAGTTTATTTGGTTTTGTTATATTTCTTCTCTCCAGATATGATGAGTTTTCTTTGTGTTTAAACTATTTTATAGTAGTTCCTGAATTGTTTGTTTCCTTGATACAGAAGAGTTACTGGAAACTGAGAATTTGACCTTGCATGAATGGGTGAATAAAGAGAGATTTCCTGCTTTCATAAAAGTTACTCCTGGTAATTTTCATCAGTTGATGAAAACTAAGAAGTACATAGTAATTGCAGTTTTGGAAGAAAATCAAATTGGTGGACTTTCCCTAAAAATGTCTGAGTAAGTTACAAAAGTCGTATTGAAGTGAAAATGTTTGAAAATTTTGTTTTCACCTTGGATGTAGTTTCAAATTTTTCTACAGCTGGATTCTTTGCCTTATTTTGTAGCAACGCTCTTGGCACACTTCTTATGATGCCAAGAAAATAATTCTTACAAAAATCGTTTGTTTTTTTACAACAAAAAGTAATAAGCTTTAACACAAATTAATCAATGTGAAAAAATTGAAAACTTTGAAAAACCTGTTTTTTTTTTAATGTAAAAATAATTAGCAGAAAAAGTTGGAAAACAAAGTCACAATATCTTTTTATATTTAAACTCCTCAATTTAAATTTATAACAATTTTCAAAAACTTGTCAAACAAATCAATTTTTAAATCTTCACATGAATTTTTAAACAGATACCTAGCCAAATAAAAACTTTTCTGCCTGCCAAGGTTGCCACAAAAACGGTAATAACCGTAATAAATATGGGTTGCCTTCACCTGTCATAAATCACTACTAAAAGTTTAAAAGTGTGCCAAAAATGGGCCAAGAGCATTGCCACCAAACAAGGCAGATAATGCAACTGGACCCGCATTTTTTTCTTTAGTAGCATTCAAACTTACATTAACATGCACCAATGTTTCAAATTAAAATTTGTGCTAAAATTAAAACTGTACGCATTTGTTATGATTTTAATGTTTGGAAAATATATGCCAGTCTTGGGATTAATTATTAAAAAAAATTAACATTTTTATATTATCATTATTTTGTATTGCAGATTTCGCGACGTGGTGGAAGCCATTGCCGTTAATAACAAGGATATTTATCATGAGTAAGTTGAAGTATTTGTACTTTAAAGGTGGCTAGTTAGTATTACAATATTGAAAACTTCATAACTTTTCAACTGGTGACAACATTGAAAATTATTTATGTACAAAAGCTCTGTTGCATATAGTGGTAAATTATGTATTTTTTTATTGCATAATAAGAAAATATACATCACGCTAAAATGATTGTATACATCACGCTAAAATGATTGTTAGCATTTCAGAGTATACATGTGTGTAACTACAAGAAATCTAAATAATATGTAATTCGTAAGAAATATATTCAATATGCATTTCGTTTTGTGTATTGATCACTAGCCTCAAAGGCAGGATTATCCCCAATTAAAAAATAAATTTTTTACCTTAGTGTACGAGCAATAGAATTATTCCCCAAAGGATTCTAGTGTGAGGAAAAAGGCCAATAGAATTTCTCTAAAGTTGCAAAGAATCCATCGATTCTTTCAACTAATAAATGTGCCTATTTAGTCGTTAAGTGTGTTGTGGAATGAAAGCAATACTACGCAACTTGGAAATCTAGCAACACTGAGGGTTAAAGCAACCAGACTTAAACATTTAAATGTTTTGATATTCTTTATAGTCCTAAGTAATTTCATATGGGAAATATTCGTCTATGAAAGGTCTTCCTGACTTCTCTTACAAATACAGTGCAAAGTCCCAAATCCGGACGTCTGATACCCCGAACTGTCAAAGATCCGGACAATTTGCTAACCAGCGGTTTTCTCTTTTTCTCACTTTTTTACATTTTTCTGACAATTTTTAAAGAACAAAAAGTTAAACCTGGACCTAATTGATGAAACAACGCAAAATAACGGATATACACAGAAAAATTAGATTTGCAAGTAAAATTTGTGGCATTGTATTAATAAGGTTTTTTCCTTTTTTAAAAATTATTCCTATTTATATATCTGCTATTTTACTATTGAAAACCCAAAATTCGCGCTTGGGGGTTTAGATTAAGTTTTTTTTGACAAAAAATTAAAATAATCCGGAATGGCTTAGGTCCGGAGATTTCCAAATTTTGGTCTTTTTACTGTAATGTGAATGCAAGCTGGCATAAAAGTCCCACCAGTGCATGGCGCATCTTAGAGGGAGATACTACGTGAAATAACCAGTCTCCTAACAGTTCAAAAAATTAGAACCAGTGGCATGTTTTCCTGTTAAATTTTTGTGATGCAGAAAGCAGTTTCTATGGGAGAACCTCCATTACTGCCTGCCATTTATCACTAGGCACATTGCCACAATGCGTATCTGGTCCCCACTCATTGTCAAAATAATATTTAAGAGGAGACTTTTTTGCTGCTGTTTTTAAACATTTATACTACTATTTTGCAAGTGTTTTGGCTGTCTTATTTCAGTAATCTTTAATTAGAACTAGTACATGTTATCTCTAATTTTGTAAAGCAATCCTCATGTATAGAGTCTAGTAAAAGTTTCATTAAATAGCATCAAAACTTATCGTGTGTTGCAATTTTTTCCAGCATATATATTAAAGATTGACAGAAATAGATAGTGTTATCTATGGGTGACAAATTGATATGTTACCAAATTTATTACATTGGGCCTAATGCTTACACCTACTTAGATAACAAAAGCTTTGGATGATAAGTAAAAGATGAAATATGGGGATCTCATTTCCGGAAGATTCTCTTGATTACATCATGATACATGAAATGCATTTTTTATTAAAGTTTAATTCTATTTAAGTTTTTTCTAAATAATTAAAGTTTAATTCTAATTAATTAAATTTATTTAACTAATCTATGCTAATTTCAAATCGTGATAGATTCATAACTGCGATAGAATGCACAGAGATGCTGAGTGCCGATTAAATGCGACCTGATTTACATACATATTACCAGTTTAACAATATTGAGGGTCAAATTATGAGGGTAATATAGGGAAACAAATAGAGCTTACTGGAAACACTCACTGACAACCGCAATGAACCCAACAGTAGCACTTGAAAAACGCGCTAGCCTACACATGTGGGGAGAAAAATTAAGTCTGAATTTTTGGTGGACTTAATCGCTTCTGTTGCGGTTGGAACAAGTTAAGTTGTAAACAGCTGCTGTCGGCCTGGCTTCGTTAGAAATTCATTTGTCCCTTTGTGACAGATAGATACAAAAGCAATTAATGCTAATAAGTTAATGTAAAACCCCAAAAAAATTATGTTTTAATTATACCCAGAACTGAAATGAATTTTTAAAGATTTGTGGTATTAACTGCTCTTGCATATGAAAGGAACCCAACGAAGCACAAAAGACAATAATTAATTCACAATAACTGTATGAAGCTGTATTGATGATTAATGATTTCAATCATTGCAAGACAATTCTTCCCTGTGAAGAAACAACATAAAAGGGTATGAAAACATAAGGAAAAAACCCTCAGGGCTTTCAGTTTCCATGGATAAGTTGATGTCTCCTCACACTCAAAAAGATGGGACTGAAGCAATATGAATGGCGGTTGGTGTCAAAAGAAAAAGATAAACTGCGCTAGCGCTGTAAAAAATCTCTAACCAAGACTAAAAATTACCTGGGGAAAACAGAAATAATTCTATACAATTCAACATATATATAATGGATGAATTTCTCTGGTTCTTCATTTTATTATTTTTCTCTAAATTAAGCTGTTATAACTTAATTTATCTGTTTGTAGAATTGTTTTCCTATAATTGTTTAGTAGAATTGAATGTTTTTGTGATTGACTATTTCAGAAATTTTATATTTGGATGGCTAGGACAGCCAGATATTGCAAATAACATTGCAATGGAAACTCTTCCAATACCCAGCCTGGTGATCGTGAACTCAGTCTCATACGAGCATTATTTTCCAAGACTGGAAGAGGACGAAAAAATACCTTCCCCACAGAGCATTTTAGAGCTTTTAGACCAAGTAAAAAATAACAGTGCTCAGGTAATAAAACTATGTCGTCCTTATGTGTACACATTGTTATACCAAAAAAATAAGTATTGGTTTTATGCAAAATTTCGTCCTCTGTTTTGGACAAAAATAAGAAAATTATTTTATACTAACCACTGTGTGGCTGGCGTTGCCCATAGCAGTTCTTTTCGTGGGGTCAGGTTTGATCACTGCTCATTTACACTCGGCAACCCTCGGTGATTGCTACACATTCCCATTTGGTTAGCTTTGCAAACCATCACCACAGGCAATGCTGTAATGGCCTCGAAGTGGCTAGTAATAAATGCCAATAAATTAATTTTTAAATATTATAGATCAAAATTTAAAATTGGGCTGGACACATTAAATATTCCCATTTGGTTTACTTCACAAACCAGCACCACAGGCAACACCATGATGCCAATAAATTAATTTTAAAATATTTTAGATTAAAATTTAGAAATCAGGCTGGACACATTAAATCTTACCGATACTGAAAACATTAAAAAGATAAAACAATAATTCTAAGAATAAGTACCACCTCCATCTGACATGACACCTTACATGGGTAACAATTGAAAAATTATTTGTTTAAAGAAAATCATATTTAAAGTACGATCAGGTGTAAAATTTTCTGCAGATTTTAAATCTATCTTTAACGATTGCGAAGAAGAAAACATCAAATAGTCTTTGCTTGTGACATAGTCAAATCGCTTGCAAGAAAGTTATACCAATTCAACAACTTAAATCAAAACACGCTAGACTCTGAAATTTGGCATGGTTCCAAAGGTATTAAGACAATAAACGCAGAATCTGTCCTTCAATATGACGTCAGCGTTCGAAAATCGTAAAATCCTCTCTTTTCTTCAACCAAGGAAGCTATGACGTCACATTCCGGAAAGAAGGACAAAAGGTGGAAAAACTGATAAATTAATTAAAAAATTTTCTAGATTGACTTAAAATTCGGGCTGGATACAAAAATCACAAAAAGTTAGTACTACCTGTGTGCCAAATTTCATTATTGTAAGTGCCCTAGATTCATCAGAACACTGAATGCAGACTCACAGTGAAACACTTCCTTTTATAATGGTCGAGATACAAAAAATTACATTTATTCAATACAATTCTGTTCAACCTTTCTGCATCCCTCCCGTAGCTGCATCATCCCGTGCTCATACAAGTTACGAGGTTTCTGGCTATAGAGCAGATCCTAGTGATGAAACTTTCTGAACCACTTACTGCACTGCACCCTCACCCTACACAACACATATCTTTTGTGCGTTCACAGTGCTCTTTTGCCTTTTTGGAAACAAAAAGCATAATATGTTCAATATGCTCCTTACTTTGAATGCCATTTTGTATACTAAACAAAATGTTGTATGCTGCATTCCGTTTAAAAAAAACAACCCAACAACACAATTTTTTTACACAAGTAATCGTTTAACTTCCTCCTTTCAAACAATATAAAAATCTTACACAAGTGAAATAGATAACACTTCAGTTGTATGATACAATGTCATCTAATGGGATGAAATTGTATATTGAATGGGATAAACTTTTGCATCAACATGATATTTTTGGTAAACTTTCCAGCTACTTGTGATTGATCTATTTAATAAGTGAAAGATTAAAATGTTTTTTGTGAATTTGCCCCAAATTTTTTTAATTTCCTGAATGAAAAATTACTTTAAATTAACAGAACACGGCTGGAAATGAATGAATATTTGAGCAATGTGGAAAGTAAATTATCTTATCAAAGAGGAATAATTAAAAATATATTTTATGAGATTGTTAAAATTTGTGAATTTTTTTATATTACTTAATATAAATTACTAGGGGGCCTAATCGCTAACGCTCGCCAATCCCCGAAGGATTGCTTCGCAGTTCTCATTGGTTGGCTGCACGAACCTATGTTCGCTTCGCTCGCATCAATGAAGACATGTGTCCTAGCAGAAGGGATTGTTTACAAAATATGATATTCCAAAACAATATTTTTCAATTCTAAACTTTCTGAAAAACAGAAAGAATATATACAGTACCTCTAGAATCAGAATTCAGATAAAAACTTTGAGCAAATTTTGACTCAAAATGTAAGCGCTGCTATGGAAATTGAATACCCAGCATGTTTGTGTGTACATTTCCCCAGCATTTGAGTCACCCACACTTTTTCATTGAGTTTGTTGTCGATAGTTGTAGTGCAAGCGTCTTGTTGAACTATAATTGTTAACCCTGAAAAGGACCATTTTTTAAATGGCCCTGAAAAGATCCTCCACTTTCTTTGATTTCTATTATAAACTGCCACAGCTTGACTAAAATTCATTTTTTTTCTCAATAAAATTTCATCCGATAACACTATAAATTCAAGTATGGTGCGAGGCTTAGTGGTAAACAATCGTATAATGTTGCCAAAACGCAGTAACAAATAAAGTCTTTTTTGCGTGCCATGTAAGAGAATTATATATATAGATTTCATAATGTAGTATCATATTCAAATGTACAAAAACACTATTAAGTACAGAGATTGGACAAAAATATGGAAACACCTTAAAAAAAACAAACATGTAACCATGCATAATACGGTGTATGAAAACCGTTGGCATTCAAAACAGCTTGCAGTCTTCTCAGAATGGATCAATACAGTTCGTCACATATTATTACTAGGCTCCGTAGGAGCACGCCATCCAACATAGTACTATACGAGGCCGACTTGCAACCGTTACGGGATAGAAGAATCCCTAATCTTATAAAGTACTTTAGTAAACTATATAGCTACTGTGACCAACATCGTACCGGTAATTTCCTGTGTGACTGGACGAATGCCCAGAGGTTGAAGAGGCATAGTCCTCTTGGACATGCTGAAATGTTAGATGTTTTGCAACCCTCTGTTACTACTAACTCTCTAATACCCATTGCCTCTCCTCTTGATCTATTGACTGGGGTGTACTTCCATACGGAACTATTGACACACACTAATAAATCTTCTCAACATCCTGAATTCTTAAGACAAGCTGCTCTTGAGGTAATCAATAATATCCCATCTGGGTCTGTACTGATTTATACTGATGGTAGTAAAAATGAAAATGGCCACACTGGAAGCGGGGTAGTTATTAAATCTGGCACAGTAGAAACCTTGCTCAAACAGCGTAATCCTGATTTTAGTTCTGTCTTTGGCTCAGAACTGATGGCCTTTGACATGGCTTTAAATTTTTCTTTAGAACGGCAACTATGCGGGGAGATTTGGATACTGGTGGATAGTCGTAGTGCTATACAGTACCTGGAAAATTGGAGGAATATTGTGGACCAGCGGGGCACCTGTGTTTTTGAAAAGCTTAAAATGTTATCCAAGTCCTGCATTATACATTTTCAATGGATTCCTTCCCATGTAGATCTTAAATATAACGACATTGCCGATGAACTGGCTAAGAAGGGACCATCACTGCCCCTGTGTCCTGCTGAGCCTCTGACTTTCCATGAAATATACTGCAGAAGTAAGGCTCTTGTCAACTCGTCTTGGAAACTTCCGACTTGGTACTGTAGCCCTGGCCCTGGTGGTGCTTTGAGCTTTGGTGGTGAAAGGTGGGACCAGACAACTTTATCTAGGTTCAAAACTGGACACCTTAGGACTCTAAGGTTCTCCCGGGAAAACAAAATCTTCCCCACTTGTACAAAGTGCAACACAAGTGAGGCCACCGCCGAGCATTTGCTAGGATGCATTGCGTTATCACGGGAGGACCTACTGTGTAGCCCTGGTGTGGTTCTAGGGAGATTGAGGGCAGAGGGACTCATGGACCTGATCTGATCCAGATCAGTGGGAATAGAAAGAAGAAGACAGTTCCTGTGTGCTTGCCAAGGGAATCTTGTTTATTTTTGCATTCATCCTGCAAAACGGTGGCAAGTTCAGATAATGGTTGATAGCGATCATGCACTTTCCTCTCCATTGTAGACCACAAAGATTCAATAATATTGAGGTCTGGTGACTGGTGGCCAGGGGAGATGTGACACACCATCCTCGTGTTCACAAAACCAGTCCTGAACTATAGCTGTGTGAACAGGGGCTTTGTCGTCTTGGAAGACACCATCACTATAATTCCCTTGAAAGTATTATTGGGGAACAAAGTTTATACCATGGGATGGACTTGATCGGCCAAAATGTTCACATAATCCTTGGCCTTAATGTACCCTTGCAGAGTAATCAAGGGGCACACAGAAAGCCACGATATGGCTGCCCAAACCATCACAGAACCCCTGCCATGTTTCACTCTTGGTAACAAGCAGTCTGTATTATAGGCTTTGAATGGCGTTTTCCAGACGTAAACTCGGCCAGAAGTGGGAAACAAGACTCATCTGACCAAATTACTGTCTTCCATTGCCCCATAGTCCAGGCTTTATGACTTAAACACTTTTCTTATTGCACTTTTTCTTATTGCAGGCATTAGCATCACTGATGAATGGTTTTTGAATTGCAGCTTGGCCAGAAATACCCTGCTTATGCAGCTTCCTTCTTATTGTTTTGGTACTCGCAGGGTTTGAGAGCATGACATTCATTTCAGTAGTAACTTTTGCAGCTGTGGTCTTATTTTTTTGTAACAATCCTCCTTAATGATCCCGCCTGTCACGATCACTCAACACACACTTTTGTCCCCACTGTGATTTAGCGGATAATGTTTTTCCGCTTTTCAAATATGCGGAATAAAATCTTAGATACAGTACCTCTTCAAACACCAAACACTTTGACTACTTGCTTATGGAAGCACCCACCAGATAAGCTCCAACAATTTGCCTACGTTTTAAGTCTGTTAGCTCTGACATGATGCAATTACAACTTCACAGAAGTGCCCCCAACAACGACTGACCTGCGCAGCGTAATTACGACATTGTATAGGTGGCATCAGTAGGTGAAAACACCAGCTCCACCTACACATTTCTTTTGAAGCATACATTTCATGAGGTGTTTCCATATTTTGTCCAACCTCTGCATATGTATATTGTAAAAATATTGCAAATCGATACACTTATTGGTCATCTTTCTTTTCATGCAAAGTGACACAAAGAAAAACAGCCATATGTTGCAAAAGAAATTATTTCATTGTGTTTTTTAGTAGAAAAATGAAATAAAAACAATTAATTCATTGTATCGTTAAAATTTAGTTCAACAGTGATGGTAAACTAATTTTTTGTAAACCACAGAATACATGCAAAGTATTGCTGCATATTTTTATTCAATGCATTTTCATACAACTTGATGGATTAAATATCATAAATTAATTTATTTGTGTTTTGAAAATTCCAATTTCTGTTATTACTCGTCTTCAACATAAAGGAACTTTGATCTCACTGCTTATTAAATCCTTGTAATATTGTTAAGTTGTCTTTGAAGCATTATTAAATCTTATGTATGTTTACAAAAGCTATTTTATTTTATAGGCATATGGAGGAGAAACATTTTATTACAGGATGTACCGTTCTTATTATGGAGCAAAAACATCCTTAATTGTAAGTTTTCCTTTAGTATATTTATTTGCTTCACAATAGAAACATTAGTTTAAAAACCAGGTTAAAATGCTAGTGAGGTATTTGATGGTTTTTCTTTAAAAATCATAAATAAATAAATGTTACTGCTATTTCTGTTTGAAACAAGGTATTTTTTTATTTAACATTACCTTGACAATCATTTCTGGCCTTATATGGAAATAAGATTTTCATTTTTATTAATTGATTGGAATAATCAGTTAACTTTCTTTGCTAGTAACATGAATTGTTTGATAATTGAAAGGTAATTTTAGTGGGAATTACATAAATTGATGCTATTCTCATATATAAATGTTTTTGTAATACTATTCTCTGTATAAATGTTTTATTTAGTTTTTACTCTATATATATCCCTTCATCTATACATTTTAGAGAGAATCATTTGTATTCAATTTGTATTTCATTGGTGTTTTCAAGATAAATGATATAATGAAGTATATGTATGTTGTAAGTCAATGCACTTATTGGTCATCTTCCTTTTCATGCTAAGGGACACAAAGTAAAACAGCCATATTCTAGATGGTTATTATCTTTCTAAAATCCAGACTACAAGGGAGTGTCAATAAGTAGCGCACAATTTATTACTTTTCTACATAATTTCCATGCATGTTGAGGCATTTTTCCGAATGATGGATCAGTTTGAGTGCATCGTCAGAGACAAACTTCTTACCCCCAAGAAACTTCTTCATGGGTCCAAACAGATGGAAATCGGAGAGTGACAGGTCCAGGCTGCATGGAGGGTGCTCCAAAACTTCCCAACTGTATCCCTGCACTTTTGCACGAACTAGGCGAGACACGTGCGGATGAGCGATGTGGTGCAGCAGTCAAATGTGTTGATTTGTTGTGAATAGCACGTCACAGTTTAGTCAGCATTGCACAGTAAGTTGCAGAATTTACAGTATTCCCACGGGGCAGGAACTCAGCCAGTAGCCCACCTTTCATGTCCCAGAAGACAGTGAGCATCAATTTCCGTGTGGAAGGTGAAAAAGATGGATGTTTCCGCATCATGCTTGCAGATTTTGACTCTGGTGTCATGTGTAAGGCCCAGGTTTCATCTCCCGTGACAATACTTGCCAAAAACACATTACCTTTCTCGTGTTACCACTGCAAATGTGTCAGACTGCATCCAGTATGCTGTTCCAACAGTTGTTTTGGTAGCCAGCTAGAACAAACTTTCCTGTACCCTAGCTTCTCATGAACAATGTCCCATGATCCATAAGAAATGTTGCAACGTTGCTTTATTTTATTCAACGTCATTCGATAGTTCTCTCGTTTGACATCGATTTCATCAACAATTGAACAGGTTGAAGAAAACACTGGCCTCCCAGATCGGACTTCATCGACCAAACTCGTTCGCCAATCTTGAAACATTTTACACCATCTTCCCACATTGGTACGGTCAATACAGTCTTATATATAATCAAGCTTATCTTTCTTCTTTTCAGTCAATAGTCTTTTTCGTAAACCTCCACCATCCCAATGTATCTCTCCAACTTTC
The DNA here is from genome assembly GCA_947359465.1 of Metellina segmentata. NCBI lineage: Eukaryota > Metazoa > Arthropoda > Arachnida > Araneae > Tetragnathidae > Metellina > Metellina segmentata. The sequence goes on along the minus strand of OX375877.1, from coordinate 124,432,161 downwards.
TTCCCATTTGCAAAAAGAAATCTTATTGCAGCTCGATGCTCCTCCACAGATGACGATGTAATCACTAATGCCATTTTACTGGTGACTGAAGAATGGTACCGGTACGTGGAACCGTGCGATCTTGCATTGCACCCAGTCAGTAGCGCTCTCTAGTTCCCTTTTTACTAAATAATTTCATCTCGACTAATTATTTTCCTATTTAAAAATTGACATGTAGGTTACTTATTGACACACCCTCGTAAAACAACAGGTAAGCAATTGTTTAGTGTTATGTTAATCATGGGTCTTTACTCTAGGGTATGTGGCAGGGAAACCCAGTTTTGACAACAGTACTTCTGGGACTACCTCTTGGTCTTTTCAGTATTATTTGCTACACTACCTGCTGCACAGATATATTAGAAGCTGGTGATGACGAGGATGAATCTGAAATAGGTTGGTCACATTTTCTTATTTGTAACAAATAATTTCACTCCAAGTCTCGTGATAAGAGAAAATAAATATATATTATGAGTTTTATTATTACACTAGCCATTGCGTGGCTAGCCTGTGGTTGCTTCACAAACCAACACCACAGGCAACTCCGAGATGTAAAGTAGTAATCTGGTGTAAAATTTTCCGCAGATTTCAAATCCGTTGAAATTTTTAATCTATATTTAACGATTCCGATTTTACAAAAATGAACTTTCCAATATGTTTTATATTTTTTTACTCTACATTTCCTACCCTATTGCATTTGAGCGAATGATTTTTTTTTTATATATAACGCAAAGGGCAGAAGATGCAATCTGTTTATTTTTTTAAAGAGAAAGTTCACAGTGACGTCACAAACTCTCTTGAAAAATAAAAGATATATTTAAAAATTATTTATTTAAAGATAGTCATATTTTTAGGTATCGATCTAAAGTGAAATTTTGCGCAGATTTCAAATCCGTTGAAATTTTTACTCCATCTTTAACGGTCTAGGAGATAGAAAAAGAACTACGTGACTCCAGTTAAGATTTATCGTCTGGCTGGAAAATCATTCCTCTGCGCAAAATCAAAAATGAAAAAATAAATTTAGAATCCGATATCTTTTATTAACACCTCCTATAGCAGGTGTTGCTTCTATGCTGTTGCATTCAATAATGATTAAATTTTAAAATTCGCCTCAACCATAAAATTTGGACTGTGTGCCAAATTCTATTACTGCAAGTGGCATAGATTCGTCATGACTTTGATCACAAGAAACAAACACTTCCTTTTATAATATTAGAGATACCCAAATGAAAATATTTGGTCTTACTATCGTTTTTCTATGCTAGCTATTGATGCAACATGTCAATTTTACCATTTTTATAGGCTTATAACATGCAGACTTGTAAAATAACTTTGCCACACACTCAATACATAAATCACAAATATACTGAAGGCTGGTGCATGTTAAATCTGTCATGGCCTCACATTGTTGCAGTTTGGGGTGCCAGCTCAGGTGTGACCTGATCATGGTTCCAAATTACGTGGTGTCCTTGAATATTTCCCTTAAGGCGTGATTCCAAACCGTCGCCAATAGTCAGTTGTGTTGCTCCAGTGACATTAATAAAATATTTTTATAAAACCATGCACTAGCTTGACCAATCCAACATCTGCCACCACAAAAGAAAATCCTTTGAGATAAACTAAATTTTCCATAACTTTAAAGGCCAGGAAATGTATACCAAAAAGTAGCACAACTCTCAAGTTTATGGGGCATAATTCCCATTTTCTTTTAAAGATTTTAGAAGTCGAGTATGTCATATTCAAATATGTTCCTATTTGGGCTTTAAGTGAATTCTTTTTCTTTAACTTGACTTCTACAACATCTTACTCTTCATTTCAACAAATGAATGTTTATATACTGTTCTTTTTCAGGGGATGAACGACACCAAAAGAAAGAATAATCTCCTCACTGTGATATTACAGACTTATCAGGTCTATATTTTTATTGACTTTGTTTTGTTTTAAGATATGTACAAATAATTCTTTTGTTTACGTGACCATTTAAGACTTATTAGTACATCCTGTTTAGAATATATAATCATTTTGTAAATGATAAATTCGTTTATTAGATGTCATTTTACATCATGTAGAAATACTTTCTTCAAAATGTAGATATCTGAATAAAACTTTTTTATAAAATGATCCAAGATGGTGAAAGTATTACAATGTTAGGGAGAGAGTTCTTTTAAATCAACTATTAGTGTTCAATATTAGCCATGCTTTTGAGATGCTACACATAATGTTTTATAAACCTTACCATAAGAACAATTAAAGTACACACTTATACACCATGTGAGAAACAATTGTTTTATTAACAAAATGAATGAGTTATTCAATAACTAAAAATAATAATAAACTTCTTAATATAAAAACACTATAAACTTTATAGTAACTCAAGTAATATAAGCACTTTTACATTTTACAATTCAACTGATGCAAAGAAATAATTTTACTTTGGCATTAAAATAGAAACTTTGCATAGTATTTTTGGTAACCATACCATTTTGAATTAATACTTACAAATTAACTATTGTGCAGAGTAACATTTTAGCCTTTAATTTCATGGGGGATGTTCTACATGAAAAGTATTTCTAAAATAATTTTATACCTATTCTCTCTTGTATGATGAATTTTAATTAATATACCAAATAAAGTTCGTACATTTTTAACAGAATCTGGGGTATTCAACCGGGTTACTTTCACTTAATGTTGGAGAAACCAAGATAAAAAAAGGACGCAGTAGCAAACATTTTCAAGGGGCATAATTTTCAGTAAAATTGAAAGCTTATACTATTTGCAAACATTCAATTGCATCATTTGGATTTCAATAGAAAACCAACAAAATTATACTAAAAACAACATTTTTTTACTATCTTAGTATGTATTACAAAATGCCTCGTCTCCAATTATATAAAAACAATTGCTGATTTCTAGTAGGTATCATCAGCTTGGATGGTGGATGAATGAAATTTTTTATAAATAACTGAAGGGAAGTTTTAAAACAATGTATATGCATGAAGTAAATGTATTTCAGATGGAACATCAGTGTTGAAAGTCTCACAAGCATACATGCAATTTGTAGGAGGTGAGACTAAGATAAGCAAAAATAGAATTGAACCAAATGTCATAATGCATGATAATTCCCCAAAAAATCTGAAAATGGCAAAATATTTCTAATTTTTGCCAACTGCAATAATTTTTTAACAAATGCAGATAATTACAGTAGGGAAAATAGACAAGTCCAAAATAACATTCTGAAGATATTATAATAGCATTTATTTTCCAATGACAATTTTTATAGGTGAGAAGTTACTTGGTTTAATCAACATTTTGCTACGATGGAATTCGTCTAAAGGACACTTGAATTAAACCTATACCTCCAATACAGGTTTAAATTTATTGATGGTAAAATGCTTTATTAACTGAGTGATCACAGGACTGCCAGACAAATAACTTGTGAAATAGCATCAAAATACTCGCAAAATTAGTCCTTTAGTTGCAGCTACATCCTTGCTGTAAGGTCTTACAAAACCACTTTGTGGAGTAGGAGTGTTTAATGTAGCTAGGTGCTTAACTTGTTCACTTTTAACAAAAAAATACTACACACTGTGACAGATGCCTCAAAATGTTTATTTACCAAATATTTGTGATACCAGTGCAGTGGGTCAAAGTTGTAAAATCATTTTCCACAATGAACAAGGCATGAATTTGTGATCAAAATTAAGATATTGCATGGTTTAAAATGGGGTACTTTGTTTTTGTTGACCTAGAATTAATTTTTTAAGTCAGTTGTGTGATTCAGATTGCTAGTTTTCATCTCCCAAACATTTACTGATTAGTGATCGAAGCTGTCACAGCCAAGCCAAGCATGAAAGACGTGCAAAATGTAGCTGAGGAATTTAAATTAAAAACTAATATTTTTAAAGGTTTTCATGAAAATCTAGCAATTAAATTATGTTTTTCTTGTGGTTGTCACGGCCTGGCGCTAATATATATCGAAATTGGTGTCTTGGAAAAAAACTTTCCCTTGAGAAATATCCGAAAAATATTTTTTCATTCTGCAATTAATTAAAGGGGGATTAAAACTTCCTTGACCTTTGGAAAATTTCCCGAAACAATTGCCAAAACTTTCTCAAGAGACCACTAGTTGCCAAGATTGATAAACAACAGCATAAAAGTCACCTGTGGCAGCCCTGAAGATGCGTTTCTTGCATGAGGTGGATTTTTCTTAAATCCTCTAATAGGCAGCAAACATTGATATTCATGAAATCTGCTGGCAAATCTTTCAACATGAGTTAGTTTTAAAATATAAATTTTTTAACAGATAAAATTGAAAGTACACAATATTACAAGTTTGTATAAGTTTCAAGCGAAACTGAATTCAAATCACTAGTGTTTTTCATACCTTCACAGTATACAAAAGTTGATCATGCTTTTAATATTTGTACAGTACAAAGTCCTAAATCAGGAATGATCAAGACTTTGGCCATTCCGGATTACTTGCATTTTTTTTGTCAAGAAACCTTAATCTAATCCCCTTTTCTCACGCGAATTTTGCGTTTTCAATAGTAAAATAACATACAAATAGAAATGATTTTTTAAAAAGGAAAAAACTTAATACACTGCAACAAATTTTACTTGCAAATCTTCGAATTTTTCTGAGTAGTATTTACTTTTAACATGTCTGTTATTTTGCATTGTTTCAACAGTTAGGTCCAGGTTTAACTCCTTGTTCCTTAAAAACTGTCAGAAAGATTAAATGAAGTGAGAAAAACAGTTAGCAAAACGTTTGAATGTCAGATTTAGGACTTTGTATTGTGATATACTGTCACTGCAGTTTTCCCACATGAAAAAATATGCATGTTGCTAGGATAACACAATATTAACACAAATATACAAAATTAGGAAAGGTTAAATATAAAATGGACAGACATAAGCTCATTTCCAGCTATAGTAGACACTTAATGTAAAACCATAACATTTTTACAAAGTTTGAATGAAAATGGATTAACATAGCATATGTATAAGAAGCTACATTCTAACAAAGCACTTACAACAGAAAATTACAATTATCACAACTTATATTATCCATTTGTCGATTGAAGTATAATAAAGATTACTTTTGCAACAAGAAAATTGATATAAAAAGTTCATTTATATTTAGACACATCTCAAACTGAAAGGAACTTAAAATGAATATTAAATTTTAATATTTGTCTAAAATAAGAAACTAAAATTATACCTAAGGGAAAATAAAATATGATTGTATTTTAACTTTTCCCAATTTTAGATGAAACGAAGGACAATTTTCAGAAACCTGTCTGCCAATGAATCAGATGAAATAAATAAATATGCATTATTTCTTTTATAAAATTCTTATTGCATAAGTAAAAACCTTTCATAGTAGATATATACAATCTTTTAAAGTATATACAATATATAAAAGCCATGGACTTCCTTAGGTTATCAGAGGCATATCGAAGAGATCGTACATCCCTTCTGTTTCATCCAAGTTAAAGAAGTAATCTCTGGCACCAGGGGGCGGACTAAGTCTTAAAAATGGTGACAATGCTGAAAGAGAGAAAAATAGATTAAAAAAGGTGTGGGTTTTCAATAGTTTTTGAAACCCAAACTGATTAAAAACTACACTATCAATTCTAAAGTCATTAAAACTAACTCTGGTTTGTCTCTGCACACAAGTAATAATCATGAAACTGAATTTAGTCTTGTAGTGCATGCAGTCAAATCTGACAAAACATGATTTTTGTTTTCATGCAAATTAATTAAGTGTGCCAATAATTAAAAAACTTTCCAGAGCATAAAAGAGAAAATATGTATTGAAAATTTATGAAGTGCTTCAGAAATTAATTTTACAAAATAACAGCTAAGGGATAGTTTATTGTGCAATGCTTTTGAATTCAAATTATTGTGAGATGGATGTTTCCCCCATTAAACTCTTAAAACATAAGTTTAACCTTAAAAGTACTTACTTCAGATAAATCATAAGTAAAACAAAAGTAACAAGATTTAATGTTATATTTATATTGGTTCAATAATAATCATAAATAATAAAACTTCATACTTTCAGTTGATATAAGATCTTCTAGTATTTGTTCTTCCAATTTATCATCTAGAAAGAGATGGAAATCATATAAAACATTTATCAAGTTACCAAAAATATTAAATACACTAAGATTGTGGCAGAAAGCAATAAAACTTATCTGATATTAAAATATACAGAATTAAATAAGAAACAATAGTGATATTTCTGTGCATACAATAGTCAGTCAAAAAGTTACTTTATTTTGCAGATACAATTAGTACTTACCACATAAAGGATTGAAAAGTAAGTCTCTTGAGATATTAAGTAGATTGTCTGCTGTATCTACATTACTTTCTATGTTTGAAGTTGATGGTATTACACCTGCAAAAAAAGAGATTTATTGAAACTTAATTCTTAAGGTGTCCAGATGTATCAAGTAGATTTTATAAAATACTGTTTATAGCAGTGGTTCTCAAAACTTTTCAGGCCAAGACCCCACTATGAAAATTTAAAGATTTTAGAGGGCCCATTGAAATAAAATTAAATGGCGCGCATAAAAACCAAGTGTTTCTTATTTTTCACCTCAACATTGGGAATAAAATATACATTTAGATATTGATTAAATTGATTACAAAACCTTAGAACTTCACATTAGGGATTAGTGATGGCAATTTAAAGTTCTGAAATAAAATAGTATATAAACTCGTATTTATTAGTTAAAATCAAAAGGTTCTTAACTGTAAAATTATAATATTTAGCTAGACTCCTGATCAAAACACCGATAAGCGAGAAACAGTATACAAATAAAAATATTATTTGCAGCTTGTCAAGATTTAAATCTTACAACCAGTCTTACATTTTTATAACTAAGTAAATACACCCTAGGAAAATCACAGAACTTGTCAAATGCTTTAAGGTTTCTGCACACATGGTGGTTTCAGCACTAATGGCTACACCCAGTACTGATCAGCTTTTGAAAAATGTTTGGCACAGGACACTTGCAAATAATTTGAGGTGTCTATGGACTAAGTAATGTGTTAAGTCAGGGATTCTGCCAAACAGTCAAGATAAAAAACAAATTGACATCTATTTGAAAGTTTTGTCAAAGTTCATGCATAACTTTATAATATGTGTGTGTGTTAAGAACAATAAAACATATATTCAAGTGTGGGAAGCATGGTTAAATATTGTACATTAATGTTATACTTAAAAAAGGCTTTAGCTATTTATATCGTCCATAACCAGTAGGCCTACTTCTAAATGTTAAGACAGCCAAAGAAAAACTCCACTGGTAGGCCTAAACTACTTGTTACCCCTTTAATTGACTGTGGCCAACAGCTTAGCTATAGTGATTTTTCAACTAAATTTTTTAAAATTGAGACAAATATAAAATTAGGGTGTCTACTAAATTTCTATAGGTCCATTTAGGGACTTTTTAAAATAAATGCATGATCTGATTTTACTTGATTATGTGGGTCAGTTAAATGCAATTATACTTTCAAATCCCTTTTTTTATTGCTTACACTTTAATCTCGAGAAAAGAGGACTCTAGTATCAAATTTCCGCTCCAATAAGTTGTTTTCTAAATAAAATTTAAAAAATAATGACAAACTATAAATCATGTCAAAGTAGATGAACATATTAAACAAATACTCTATACTATATTCATTATTTTTGTTTTCTAAATACTTGAATTTTTAATAAAAATTGAAAAAAAAATCAACAATTACTTTAAAAACATTTTGTAATGTAAATTTTTATTTTTATGCATCAAATGAAGCTAGTAAAAAAATTATACATCAATTTGTGTATTTAAAAAAACTATCTATGTAAAGTGGTTGGATTGGGGGAGTTACACAATTTTCTTTTCAGTTTGCATAATTTCTTTGTTTAATTTTAATTGTTCAATTTCATCATTTGCAGTTTGTATTATTTACAAGTTTCTTTTTTTCATTTTTAAGTTCAGCTGCAGCCACCTTTTGTTTTCGCCTTAAATTTTTTTCCTTCTTCTATCCATAAATGAACTTTTTTCTGATAAAGAGAAAAATAAAATTTCAGGACAAAATTTATGATTTCGGGACTTTTTTAGGACCAGTTTTCTGTTTTTGGCATATTTTTGGGACCAGTACACACCCTGAAAATAACACAATTAATGTGGTTAATAATTTATTAAATAGAAAATACAACTGAGCTTTTTATTTCAAAGGATGAAAGTTTAAACACTATGAACATCTTTCATTTTGCAAAATACACCCTGTAACAGTTCACCTGTCACTTTAAATAGTGGCCCATAACAAATATTTATATAATGAGACTATAATTTAGGTCTGTCACTTACACTAACTGTGATGAAATTGTTAACATGATGATGTAATTTACTCAAGAAAACTAGGTAGAATTTCAACTTGTGTTTTAAAGTTAAACAAATGTTTTACCTTTTGCTTGTATTTTGAAAATTCATTCAACAAAATATGATTTTTAGTAAAATAAATATTGGTTTATATATGTAATGTCAAAAACTAAATTTTTTATTCAACAAATTTATATCATTATTAGTGCCTTTCAGCCCACTAACCATCAACGTTGTTGAAGTTGTGTGAATAAATCTTTTGAAATAAATCTTGAGAGCTCTTTCAACATCAAGACGTTTAATGATAGAGATCACAAGTGAGAATACACACCCATTTTAAACTCACAACAAATAAAACACAGTTCTGTGTTTTATTCTATCTGTTTAGTCAAACTTTAACCTCAATTCAGTTCATACAAATAATTTAAATTAATTAAGATCATAAAATCAATCTTGAAAAATTGATAACAATTATTTACTTAATAAATTATTAGTAACAAATTTAAAATAAAATGTTACTAATTAATTTCTTTTTACTTTTTGTAAAATCGATAACTGTTATGATATAACACAACCGAATTAGTACAGCCTCAGGAATCAGAATTATTCTGTCCCAACATAATAAAAAACAAAGTATAGGGCTTCAGAAATTTAAATTAAAAAAATCAGATTATTTGATTAAAAAAAAAAATTCATGATTTTTTTTACACTCTGATTATTTGCAGACACATTGCTGCAGGCAGTAAATTAAAATTGAAAATAAACAAAACTACTATCAAGTGCCTTAGCAGCACACACCAGCTGAAACAAAATTTACTGACACTAACAAAATTCTTAACACTACACCAGAGGAAAAAAAGGATTATTTTAAAATTCAAGTCATATATTGCAATCTAAATAAAATTACCTAGTTGATTTGTGTCATTGCTATCAGCTTTAGTGGCGCCCTTTCGTCTTGTAACAGGCGACAGCACAGTTAAAGGTTGAGGTGGTCCCTTTCTTGGTGATTGGCGTGTCGCCATTCGACTTGAAGAAGCTGCAGCTGATTCCTCTGCAGCCTATTGTAAAAAAAAAAAACTTTAAATAACACAAAAAGACAAATATCCAAGTTGCTTTAATTTTTGCATACGGGAACATTAATCAACTTCGATAACCAATAGTTACTGAACAAAATCATGGCGAGTAAATAGTACTACGACAGGACATAATAAGCAAAACTAATTTTGCAACAACTGAAATTCCTAGCCTGATGATACTTGTAAACTAAGTTTACCTGATTCAGCATTGGTTTACTTTCCATGGACAAAAGTGTTCATTTCCAATGTTTAAAAGAAACCCCAGAAAATTAATGTATTTATATTGAACCAAATAAAATGAAGTATGCATTAAGAAAATATTTGCAACAAGAAAAACATAAAACGTAACAAAATTTAAACACATAACAAATTGTTTAGCCTTTTCAAAATATTTTTGGTTCGTTGAGTACCTTGCTCCTTTTCAAAAAGTAAAGCGTAAAACTGAATGTCTAAGTTGTATAAAAATTGGGTTTTAATAAAATTAAATGTTTGAATTTAACTGCATTTTAAATATATTACATGTAATGTACCATTAAATTTCGAACAATTTTAAAGTTGCAAAGATGGACTTGCTTCTTTATCAGTTTTTTCAATAGGGCATAAGTTTAGAAACTGATAGGTCTCCATTCAAAAAATGTTCAAATTAAAATCGAACTTCAGATTATACTGCCTGTAAGCTCAACCAATGACATTAGTTTCACATTCAAAAGCAGTTTTTGGATAACCATTTCAACAGAAAGGAATTTAATTTTTGTTTCAATTTTACATCATGGAAAAGATAATACCTCTTTTAACACAGACACAATCTGAGCAGTCAAACATGCACAGTTCTTCTGGTATAGTTCTTTTCAAAACTCTCTTTAAGGGTGCAACAGTTGGAAAATCTGGTTAAGTAATTTCAGAAGCCGGTGTCGCAGACTAAAAGGTTTCCGATTAAAATCAAGAGATACGGCACTGATATTTAAACATCCTGAGTCAATGTGTAGTCTGTCAGTAAACAGGTTGTATCTAGAAAGTATGCGACCCCCCCGCTGTACACAAGGGTTCTAAACTAAGTGGTTCATGAACCCGCCCTTGTAGAACCATGGTAGGTAGGCGTTTACTTTAGGTTGCACTGAAGTAACACAAGGGGCTATTGCCGACGATACAGGATGAAACCCCAAGGGTAAGGTTCGTGGATAACACCACATAATTTCGATCTAGTCAGATGACGAGGTCACCTCACAATAGCTGGCACTTCACTCTCCCAACTTCACACCATGATATCATGACCAGGCTACACATTGGAGGCCACAGCAGATTTAACGTGCGCCAGCCCTTTTGTAAACGACAATCTTAGGTTGGATTCCAATGCACAACCCTCCAGTTACTAATCCCTTACTCTTCCAACTGGGCTACCCCATGCCCATGATGGATGCTCAACTAATTTTCACTGTCATTACACAGGGTTCCCACGGTCCTTGAAAATTACGGAACTTGGTGAAAAGTCCTTGAAAGTACTTGATTTTTTTAACAAGTACATAATTGTGTAATTTCGTCTTGCATTGTAAATTGTCCAGACTAGTTTCCTCCACAGCATGTGTGCCATTTGAGCCTCATTCTGAATGAAACCGGTGTTTCACGCTTTGACACTATGTGATATACTTATAATGCTAGGTCTAGATCTCCACAGTATGGCTATCCATCTAAGTTGACACCTCTGGTCTCCCTTAAGACCGCCGCTTCTCATACTCTTCTTCGTGCCACCAAAAGAATTTATCGTACGATATTTTATCGCACGACGGAAATCGATATGTGTGCGAGTAGCCTGAAAGTTAGCATTGAAACAAGAAGCTCACTCTGCAAAAAAAAAAAATCAGGTTTTGTGAGAAAAGAAAATCTCAATTGTTCCCAAAATTGACAATAACCTTTCTTTTTTGGACTATCAGTTGTATAAAAAAATGATTTCTTTTTTTTTATATTTTTCTTTTTAGTTGACAACTTTTGTGTATGCCTTGTTTTAGGTCGTTATAAAAAAATTTTAGGTCCTTGAAAAATATATTTTTGGTTTTGAAAAGTCCTTAAAAGTCCTTGAATTTTTTTTGGATAAAGGTGTGGGAACCATGATTACAAGAAAAAACAATAATTTCAGCTGGAAGTAAAAGAACAACAAAATAAAATTCATAAGGGAATGATCAAAGAAAGCAATAATTTGAAACATGTGACACATATCACACTTTTACATTAGTAATGGAGTAGAAAACTTACTTCAAGCTCTCTTCTTTTCTGTAGAGACCTGCTGCCACTCATCACCGCTGCAATAGTTCTTTTCACTCCAATAGAGGCCTGTCTAGTCTGTCTGCTCGATGTTCTGGCAGGAATCAGAATTTCTTCTTTTTTGATTTCAGGTGGGGGAGTGGGGATTTTGGGAGGAACGATTTCTTTAGGAGGTTCAGGAATAGGAACTACTTGCACAGGTGGTAGAGAAGTTGCAGGTGTGGTTTCAGTGAAAGGAAGACCCTAAAATAAGGACAAAGAAAAGAGAGCAACATGGTGGATGAAACATTTGTGTTCGTAAGCAGACAATTCTTGCAGTAGGGATAAAAGCAATGAACTTACTCTAGCAATATTTTGCGCTCTGTCTTTATTCACAAGCAAAACATTTATAGGTCCCGCAGATGATTTCATATGAAGCTCATGTTTCATTTTAGAGTCACATTCATCCTGCAATAAAATTAGAAAATTATCCGAGGAAATATGAAACATTTCTAAAAGCTGCTCATACGTTTTTAAGATAATTATTCAATGGTTTTAAATACTTAAACAATATTTCAGAAAAAAATAGAAATATCAAAACAAAACCACGTAATTTTTTTTTTTTTTAAACTCTAAAACAGAATACTCTTATCACCCATAGCAATAGCTTAAAAAAAATCATTTTTCGATTAATACTTTGTACTACGCAAAACTGTACCTTGAAATTTTACTGATGATTAAGTTGACTTAATCACACAATGCCCATGATGCAGATAGCAGTTCAAGTTTGTTTAAAGTGTTAAATCAGGGAACATCGTGCATAATACATTTTTCTAGATATTTAGAAAACAACCTCCTGTGCTCTGTTAAAACTAATCTACTTTTATAAACACAGATGACAACAAACCTGGTAGTTGCTCATGGACATCATGGTGCCTGTTGGAGCTTCCACTGCCATCATTGTATCTACTTCAAAAGTATTACAAATATCTTCATACAAAACATACGAATGCTCAGTGTTTTCGGGTTCCTCCCTTATGTTACTGATACTCTGAGATATCCATTGTTCCTGCAAATCTAGCTCTTTTTCTTTTCGGTCCAGAAATTCCAATTCTTTTTTCAAAACCACCAGCCGATCGGATATTTCTCTGGTATTGCAACCTGGACCAGCACCTCTAATAAAAGGAAAAGCAGCAAGATTAGATCATACTTGCCAACTTTGAAAACTGTGCAGTAAAACTTTTGCGCTTTGAACGCCCCTTGCAATAAAACACAACATAAATACACGGATTAATGTGCATTAGAAATATCCGTATGTTACAAAAACTAGTATTATTTTTATTTAGAAAATGCTTTAAGTAAAAGTTCACATTTTTATCAACTGCAGAAACCTTGCAAAGCAGTAGTGTTTTCATACCCAACTGAACACATTCACTGTAAAGAAACATTTAGTTTTTGAGGACCTCCTATTGCATCCAAAACTGTATGTTACATACAATTTAAACTTGTGTCAGGATAACATATCATTGGTGTTCATAAAGCTTATTTACAAGTAGATGAAAGAAAAAAATCAATGTTCTGTTTACAAAGTTGTTTCATTTATTGTTTTATCCAGAAGAGGGAGTTGCAGAAAAATTCAATGAAGCTGTTGTAGCTTTTAGGTTTTCTTTAATAATTTTGCACTGAATTTCTGCCTGAAACAAGGTGGGGTTTTTATGGATTGAGTGGATATTTGCAGAGAATGTAATATTTCGATTGCTCGATCGTTATATTAAATCCGTAAAAACGGCAGATCCATCCGTAAATCAGTAAAATTAAGTGGAAATCCGTAAAAATTACAGATAAGCCATAAAAGTTGGCAAGTATGGATTAGATTTCTCGTAACATTTATATTTATTAAGGATTGGTTGGTAGGTAATTGAATTTATTAACGAGTTAAGCAGTCTAGGTTTGTAATTAATGGTTGTCAGTCGTACTTTACACCTCTACATTTTGTTTCCATGTCCAAATTTTTAAATCCAGTCATTTTAGATATATACTTCGGTTATAATTTTGCTTGCTCCAACCGATCAACCACTTATTTTTACTTCTAACATTCTGTACAATAACTCTTAAATAGATGCATTATAGTAGGGTAGGTAGTTGAATTAATGTTGCTCTGAAGCAACACAAGCTATTGCTGTCAGTTCTGAATCAAACCAGAAGGGAAAGAAACAATTACAACAATTTGTCATTTTGAATCTCATTCAGATGGTCTTCAAATGGGGCTGACATCACACTCTCTAACCTTCAACACCATGCCAGTGTGAGGAGAGACATTAGAGGCCACAACATATTTAACATGAACTTAAGTACACAAAGGTCTTTGGTTGGATTGAATTATAAACTTGCAACCCTCCAGTTACTGTGACTGACAACCACTACTCTTTATTTGCGAGGAAATGGTTAGGAAAAAAAAAAAGTTATCTTTTATGATTTAAAAATATTTTTTGTAGTCATACAACAGATTTTGCATTGCTCTTAATTTACAACTTAAACATTCATAATGTATACATCGCTGTTATAGAAGAACAATAACAAAGTGCAAAACATGAGTGTTTTGAGTTAAATTGACGACGTTTTAAAAGTTATTTATTCTTCCAATCGTATACGAACAGAAGTTTGGTTTATGGTACTCTCAGTGTTTGTTTTCTGAACAAATACATGAACTACACTTGTGTTGTTGTTTTTCTGGGAGAGCAATGCAGTGAAAAATTCAGAATCCTCCGGACCACATACATTCCAGATCATTTTCAGTTTTTTTTGTTATAAAACCCCTAATCTAACACCTCCCGCAGATTAGCAACACGTTATTTACGTCCGCGAAATGTTTGCAATAAAATCCTTGAAAAAAAGTTCCCTGATTTTACAAATTCCTTAAGAAATGTCGGGATTCGTAATTGGTATCAATATACAGTACCCACACGACAATATTTTAAATATTTAAGGTCAGAATTTTTAAAATTCCCTGATTTCCCAGTTCTGTTACCACCCTGAATACTAAAATAGCAGATTTTTAAATAAGAATAATTGTATTTACAAATCTTAATTTTTCCATGTGGTACTTACTTTGAACATGTCTGTTACTTTGTGTCGTTTCATCAACAAGTCATTAGGTTAATGACTTGTTCGTTAGAAATTGTAGGAAGGGTGAAGACGTGGAAAGATAGATAAATTGAGAGAAAAACATCAGCCAGTTAGCAAAATATCCAGATTTGGGGCTTTGTACTGTATAAGGAATTGAGTTTTTGTTTGGTTGGGTTTCTGGCACAAAGAACCATATTTGTACTTACACTGCACCAAACACAAGACAGATGTCAAGCAATTGAGTTTAAAGAACCCACACAGAAATTTGGAATATAGTTCCATTCTGTGAGTGTTGCCAAACTCAGCAATAAATCAAAGAATGTGACAATTGTGCTTTTTTAATGTCCAAAACATTTGCCTGACAGACAGCAGTACTTTGAGAGGTTTGGTTCATAGCGTGATCATACACTGCTTGTGTAACAGTAGCAGATACAGAAAAAAAATAAGTTTTTAAATATTCATTATGGTCACTTGACACCTAATATGTTATATTTGCTGTTACATGGCATTGCAATGACATATCTGTGACATAGTGCATGATAATTGGTCCTTTAAATGTACATACTTACTTTTTAGAAAATAAGGAATTAACAATAAAATCTTGAAGTAATAGATAGGAATCCAATTTTAGAAGGAAGTAATGAAAATAATTACAAGAGAAAACTCACTTCCATTGTATGCTGTTCTTTGATTTCTTTTCAATTAACCCAATGCCTTCAAGTACATTAGTGATGTCGTAGATTCTTCGTTTTTGCCGAACAGCAAGAGTATCAGCAGCCTGTTATCAACATGCAATTCAAGAATGTAGTGACATTATTTTCTAGAACATTTAAATAGCACAAAATGAAAAATAATGCTTAAAATCTTGTTGCGATCTGAAGAGTGTATCATGAGATCATCATATTCTTTAAGAATGTAGTATGTAGGCATGCTATATATATATATATATTTATATATATATATTAATTAATCAGATATTTTAACTCAATCCTAGTTACTGGTGAAGTTACTTGATTTGGCACTTTTGTTATCGGGGTAAAATTTTGATTTAGCACTTTTGTTATTGTGATGAAATAGCTTTGATTTAGCACATTTGTTATTGGGATGAAATTGTTTAGAAAAAGTACTTTTGTTATTGTGATGAAATTGTTTTGAAAAAGCATTTTTGTTATTGGGATGAAATTGCTTTGAAAAAGTACTTTTGTTATCGTGACAAAATTGTTTTGATTTAGCACTTTTGTTATCTGTAAGAAATTGTTTCGATTTAGCACTTCTGTTATCGAGATGAAATTGCTTTGATTTAGCCATTCTGTTATCGGGATGAAAATTGCTTTGATTAGTACTTCTGTTATCAGGACGAAATTGCTTTGATTTAGCACTTCTGTTATCGGGATGAAATTGTTTTGATTTAGCACTTCTGTTATTGGGCTGAAATTGCTTTGATTTAGCACTTCTGTTATCAGGATGAAATTGTTTTGATTTACTACCCTATTTTGAAAATGAATTGTACTGATTTGGTTTCGGAAGTTCTTTATTTCTTTATAAACAGTTCATTGTTTCAATTTAGGACAGAAATTGTTAAAGGTAAGCACACTACTCCACATTGGACGGACGGCATACATCAGATAAATTTTGTGTAGTATGCACACTGCATTCAGAGTATCGACACTTCACTTAGAAACCGACAGGAAAATGCCGGCTGTGTCGACATTTCCCTGGAGGCTATACTTCCATTTATATTTTAGAACTGTGCCACCGCTAATACACTTAACTTACAGTGCAATAGCAGAGTAACCTAACTCTACCATGAAGTACTTTTTGGTAGACAAAAATTGCACCGTTTCACACCAGCTTGCAAAGTATAAAAGGGATAAAAAGAATATTTATTATTCCAAAACAACAATTTTCAAAGAATCATGTTTTTGGTATCGATCTGATGTAAAATTTTAAGCAGATTTGAAGTTTGTTGGCAATTTTACTCTTATCTTAAACTAATGCAAAGATAGAAACTTGGATAAGGGAAATAAAAAACACAATTTAATGTATAACGTCAACATCTTGTACCCACCTACTCAGAAATTTTAGATGAGTAATCTGCATTGTATGGATAGAACGGATTTATTCTTGAAATCATTGGAATCACTTGCGTATGATACTAATAGGTGTGCACAGTTTTGTACAAACATAATTCAAAATCTAATGCGGACTAGTATTACACTTACCTTTAAGCAGTACTTTTGTTTTCAGACTGAAATAACAGATTTAGTATTTTCAACGTTTTATTTCACCTCACTAATATTCACATTACAGAATTTCAAAGGCTGCACTGTTGAGGAATTCATCCATATTTTTAAAGATCAACTCATAGCCACAAGAAACCAATATTATATTAATGAATGACATTTGAACTCTTAATTCTTCCAAAGGTTATACTAAAACAGTCCCTAGACGATCAATATTATTGTCAATGTGATTTACAGTTTTGATTGATACGTTTCAATATAGCTTCAATCAGCAAGTCAAACTCATTTGGTCAGTGTTTTTCGAAGGGGTGTGTTGTTTTTTATTTTCAAGTTTCAAAAGGGTCTCAAATTCAGATTTGGACTTTCTTGCCTTGACTATCTACAATCAGAAAAAAGAAAAGGGGAAGGGTCGTTGGTCCAAAGAGTGGTATAAACTGAAAGGCCACTTTTCTCACTAACATTTTCTAAACTTTCTGTGAGACACTGAATTGTAGGCAGAATATTAATTTTTCTTCACTATAATCGGTTTGGTATTGTTTTACATCACCCATTTTTTTTAAAAGAAACAGTTCTTTTGTTTTTGTTTAAATATTCATTTGACTTAATTTTTCACTAAAGCCACCAAACATGACACATAAATATTTTATGAGTTTACATAATATTGACACATAAATATTTTATCCTAAAGAGACCTTGATGTGAATTAAAAAAGAAACAGCTTAAAAATTTAAACAGACAGGTTCATTGTAATAGTAAAGAAATAACATAATCATGTGCCTAGTGTAAATTAATTAAAATTAAAATACCACAAATTACAAAACACTCTCATTTTGGTTAAACAGACTGATGTTTAATATTTACAAATAGAAGATGATTCTAAAAACAATGCGAAAAATACACAAAACATTTCAAGAATTTCATTTCTACAAAATGCTGGAACTATTTAATACACAAACTAGTTAAGGTATGGTTAAAAAGTCAATCCGGTTCGTCAATGGTGTCACGTGTTGCAATGTTTGTAAACACAATTAATATAGTTTCGGTATCATGTTTGCTGACTTCCCCGAAAAACAATTAATTTCACACAGAAGAAACGCATAACAGCGAGCACAAATGCAACAAATTTCACAATTTCACACGTGGAATCTGGTTTAAAAGGCTTCCATATTAAATTTAACAGATTGCAGAAAATTTGCAAATAAAAACTATTTACATGTAGCAATGAAAAATAATTTTAATATTTTTAAACTTCAGAAGCAATTTTATTGCAAAATTTTTACACAAATTCGTTTATATTGCAAAAACTTCCGAATACGTAACTACTTCCAGTAGCGGCAATTTTGATTGTGAAAAATTCAAACTGGCGCCATTGACAGCGCGTTGTGCGACATGAATTGATAATTTAAAATCCACACAAAAAATAAGAAACAATGGAGTAAAAACACTTACCACTTTTAAATCCAAAACTCCATCTTTTGCTTCTTGTAATAAAGACACAAATTTTGTAGTTAATAAACCCAAACTCTTTTCATGCCTACTAGGCATGCCAATATCGGCCATTTTAGTAACGGTTGATGATATAAACATTGCCACTTTTTAAAAACCTAAATTACAGTTCATAATTAAAAACGCTTAAAACATGGATATCCATAATACGAACGATGAAATTAATATGACTTTTCTTTCAAGCAATTATTCAAAATTTCGCTGCGTTGTCTTCGAATCTTTTTCAGATTTTATCTTGTTTCATCCCGGACAATCACTAATAACCCGTTGTATTGTTTTAGAGAAAAACGTAAAATCAACTACCTGCCAAGAATTTTATAAAAAATATAGTACCTTTTTAATCGCTTGTGAAAATAGTTTCCTATCTTTAAAGAAGTGCAAGATCGAGCAGACAAGTCATCAACCTGAAAATTTGAAAACCAAAAACTGTAAAAGAGATCAAAACACTTGTCGATGGCGTAACTTTGTGTGTAACCATGTGTGTTACTAGAATGTAATTTTAGTATGTAACTAAAGTTTAAAATTAACTCAAAATCGGCAAAAAAATTAAAAAAAACAAACTATGGAAAACAGAGCAAAGTTTTTCTTCGTTTGGTTGGCTTTCATGCCTCAGAAAGTATGCACATTATGCTAGCAACCTGCAAGCTGTAGAGTGCACAGGTTCAATTCCAGCAACAACCCTGATTGTATTTCTATTATCTATATCAAAAAACATTTTTCTTGTGTATTCCTTTATTTTCTTGACATGGAAAGCATACAGCTAAGAAAGATCCGAGGACAACACCAAATCATTTTGAACCACGGTCAGATGACGAGGTCACACCTGAGCTGGCTCAAAACTCTCCAAATATCCACGCCGACCAACCGGTATAGTAGTTAAGGTGTTAGCCTCTAGATCGGAAGGTTTCTGGTTCGAATCCGGGTTCGGGCATGGATGTTTGTAAGCGTATGGTGTAGAGGCGGCTGGTGCACCTTAAATCTGTCGTGGCCGAAAGTCCTCACGTTGGGTTGGTGAGGAAGTTTGGAGAGTAGGATGCCAGCTCAGGTGTTGCTTCGTCATTTGACCGTGGTTCAAAATTACGAGGTGTTGTCCTCAGATCATTCTCTTAAGAGATTGATCCCGGACCGATTGAATAGCCCGCTGTGTTGCTCTAGTACGACGTTAACTAAAAATTACAAAAATTACCCGGACCGTCGTCTCACGTTGGGTTGGCGTGGAAGTTTGGAGAGAGGGGTGCCAGCTCAGGTGTTGCTTCGTCATCTGACCGTGGTTCAAAATTACGAGGTGTTGTCCTCGAATCTTTCCCTTAAGAGACTGATCCCGGACCTTCGTCAATAGCCCGTTGAGTTGCTCTAGTTCGACGTTAACTAAAATTACCAATTTTCCGGACCGTCGTCAATAGTCCGTTGCGCGTGCGAAGTTAATACAAAATTACTAATTTGCAACTCTTACCAACTGTGGATACCGTCTAGGGTACAATGGTTCTTATTATTTTTAAGATATGTGTTAGGGTGCAAAACAAATTTGTTAGAAAAATTCGTTTCAAAATCCCTTATGTAAGACAAATTCCCAGTAACACACTTGTAACGGGCACTCTGAATAAGCAAGTTTCACTCTAGATTGAATTTGTCAGTGACGCTTTTCTGTACTATTTTATTTTTATATAAGATTAATCAAATGTATCGTTGTAAGATTAATCAAGTGTATCGTTTGAACATCGCCTATAACTTTTCAGAAAACGTTCTAAAAAGCTGTTGCACATATACGTGCCTAATTGGATTCCCGTTTAACGTGGATGAACCACGTCACCTCCCTCAGAAATAAAGACAATTTGCTAGATCGAATCTTTACCCCTTAATTGGTCGAAATTCTAAATTTTGTATGGATAATAAATTACTCCTTTACAAACCATGATCCGACCAAAAATCAGCTACGAATGTCTTGTCTGGGAATATGCAACGAAAACTACCCTCGATAAATTAGAAACTATTCAAAATTCTACTCTCTGTATTATCAGCGTTTATCCCTGGTATTACAGAAACGATACAATACGCGAAGATCTGAAAATTACCGAACTGAAACAATTCTTCAGTAAACTCGGCATTAAATTCTACAACAGTCTAGACATTATAGATAATCTTGCAATCCAGCTAATCCCCAGATACGACACTCGTCCACCTAGATACCGTAAGAGGCCTAAAGCCATTCTGGTTTAATTAAAAATGTTTTTTAATTTTGAATCCTTCCTTTTTGTTTTTCTTCTTGCTTACTTCAACTTTGTCATTTTTGCATCGGCTGTACAGCTAAAATCCGACTCATCTTGAGACCCCTCCCACCTGAACTAACCATACATTATGTTTCGTCGAACGACAGTTAAAGTTGTCATACTATATAAAGTTCTGTAAATAATTTTTCGTTCAGCTTTAAAGCTCTAGTCTCCTAATTGAAGTAAATTAAATTGTTTTTGCATGAAATATGTTCCTTTACTATGAACTCCTGCTTGTCTCATCATGAAATTTTTCAAACAGACAAAAAGTGTACATTCAACATATCTATATCTATAAAATTCAAATACCACTCACTGACTGACTGACTCATCACTGTATCTCAAGAACTACAAGTCCTAGGAAGCTGAAATTTTGCAGGGTGTTTCTTCTTATACCGTAGGGGTGCACTAAAAAAGGATTTTGAAAAATTCGAATCCTAAGAGGCCTAAAATTGACCTAAGGCCTAAGCCAAAAGCAATTTGAAATCGCCATAGAAATAACATTGAGTATAAAACGATTGATGTACGCATCTCAGATTGCTTTACCAGTGTTGATCGAAAAACAATTTTCTTAAAACAAATTAAATTATAATGTTCATGTTTGAACTGAATTTTTACTTCTTCCCATGATGAAAATAATATTTATGAATATTTGATTGATGAAGAAATAAAATTTAGAACATTTAATTTCATATTTACTTAAATTTTATAATGGAGCTCGAGAAGCCCAAACGATAAACTCATTGATCATAAAAGTGTAATTTTGCTACTCGGTATCTGGCAACCTCAGAATTAATGTTTAATTTTTTAATTTGATTTAAAATTCTTTTTTGGGGTATTTGAGTTGAAACCCAGATGGTTGCGATCATATTTGAAGATTCCCAAGTACTATAAATATGTGTTCTTTTTTGCTTATAAATCATTGTCTTCATCAATGTTGTTCAAATTTTTTGTCGAATTGTTTTACTTCAGAATATATTCAGAAAGTCGAAATTCAACACGCTAGAACAGATATTTTTTTCAGAATTCTGCCTTTTTTAAGGATTGGAATTTTGTTTCTGTTTACATTATGTGTTCCGGTATATTACCTATACCAGAAATATTATTTAGGAGTTGGATTTTATTTATTTATTTCCTGCAAAATATCACTAGACATGGGTACTTTCGTGGTGGTATATGTATATTTCCACCAACTTTCTTTAAATCTTTGGTTCAATACGTAATAGTGTGTATATAAAAAAATAAAATTTACAAATCAAAATATTTTTTAAGCGTGTAATTTGTTATTTTAAAATGACATGAAAAATTTCAAAAATAACTTTAAAACAAGATGGGTTACGTTAAATTAAAACTGGTAGTCATACTTTGTAGTTCAAAATATATTTCAAAATTTTGATATAGCTTTTCATTGAACGACGATTAAAATAAATAAATTTTCAGTTGTTTTTCGTGTTTCATGGGTGTAATTGAAAGCTGTACTCCATAGTAGAGTAACTAGGGGAAGACGGGGTACAATGAAACAAGGGGTACAATGAAACATTACTTCTAAAATCAGTACAATTTGTCACAGAAAGTTGCAATTTATATACATGTTATACAACTATAAGTTCCAATTACTGATGTGATTTGGATACATTCGCACTTCTACAACATTAGCAATAGAAGATTATTGGTTTTTCACCATTGAAAGTAAGTTTCTTTACTAAAAGTAATTTTGTTTCTTTTCCCTCGTTGTTATATGTAATAATTATTTTTTCTATACATTTTGTTATCTTTGTGTTGTTGTCTTCATACCTCCAAAACCAAAATTAAAAAAAAAAACAAATATTAGAAGCTTGAAATTTTTTTTAATTTAGTAACCTCAGTACGGGGTACAATGAAACACTTGCAGATGGGGTACAATGAAACATGTTTCATTGTGCCCCCGGTGAATGCATTTACTTGAAGTAATATATCACTGGTAAATATAATATCACAGATATAAAATAACACATGTCACTAATATAAGTAAAACCCTTTTACTAAGGAAATGGCAACACCTAATATTAATAGGAAAAGGCAACACCAAGTCAAAACAGTAATTTTGAAAGCATGCAGAATTAAACTGTTTTTTTCCCCCCAAAAAAGTACAGATTTAAATAGTAAGTTAGTTTTTTTATATTCAAAAACATTTAAGAATAATTTATTTATTTCATAGGCCTAAACTGCACTTACAACAGTTCACAATCCTCCTAAAGTTCTCAGTCAAAGGGGCCAAAAACAAGTTGGTCAATTAACTTCTGGTGAAAGGGGTGTTCTTGTTACTATGTGTGGATTTATTAATGCTTCTGGAAATTCTATACCCCATTATTTAGTATTTCGTAGAGTAAATTTCAAGTTTGGCATGTTGAATTGAGCTCCACCTGGGACTGCGTGTTATGCAACAAAATCGGGATGGATGAATGGAGATATTTTTGTTAATGTTCTAACAGATTTCCAGGCACATACACGTTGAACGAAAGAAAATCCAGTTCTACTAATAATGGACTATCATGAATCACATATTACAATTTCCAGTCTAAATTTTACTAATGATAACGGAATTGTTGTTGTAACCCTGACCCCCATACCAGTAACAAATTGCAGCTGCCTTTAGATAAAACTGTGTTCAAGTCACTTAAAAATTTCTTCAATCTAGCTGCAAATGATTGGATGCTGTGTAATCCAGGTCGTGCAATCTCTATGTATGAGATATCTTCTTTACTTGGCACTGCTTATTTTCTTATCACTCCACAAAATATTACAAAAGGTTTTTCAGCAACTGGAATATGGCCTTTCAATAGAGAAATGTTTTGTGAAGAAGATTATTTGTGTTCGTATGTGTCAAATAGGCCTTGTCCTACTGAAAATTATTCCCACTGTCAGATTAATGAAACTGATGAGCTGAGTAATGAAACTGAAGACCAGACAGACAAAACCCAAGAATCAGAAGTGGTGGATCTTGCCATAAGTAAATCAGAATCACCGACTGCAGGTTGATCAGCAAATGTTCTTACACCATGCACTAGCTCTAAACCTGTGAGGAAATACATTTATCCTCAAGAGATAAAACCTTACCCCAAGGCTGGTCCAAGAAAAGTAAGAGTAGGAAACAGAAAAAAAAAGAGTTTATTTCTAACCACACAAGTAAAAAATGCTCTGGTTAAGCAATTAGAAAGTAAAAAGGGGAAAAAAAACTAAGAAGGGATTGCTTTCAAAACAAACTCTGCCTCCTACAGACTCTGAAGATGACGATGATCCGGATTATTTTCCAGCTCCAGATGATCACTGAAGTACTAAGAATGAGATATCCACACATAACAGTGTGACACAAGCAGTATCTGTATAAATGGTTGTTTTAATCAATGAGGGTGAACTGAAACAAGGAAATATATTCTGTTGGAGAAATCATAAATTTAAATGAAATTGAATGTGACTAAAATAAACTATATAGGGTGAAAATTGCTTGCATCATTTGGAGTGTTTCATTGTACCCCAGTATGTGTTTCATTGTACCCCGCCATACGGGGTACAATGAAACACTTTGAGACATTTACTTTTTGTTATTTTACAAGCATAAATATATTGTTTAGAACCTAATAAAAATTTATTTAAATGGGGAAAATACAAGATTAAAAGTATGCATTAATTAAATTTTTGTGCATGCAAAATTGTGGACGGGAAAAAATAATTAGTAAATTTTGTTTCATTGTACCCCGTCTTCCCCTACATATATCACTATAAATAGATACGGGCTTTCCATTCAGAAACTAAATTTCTGATCTTAAAAAGTACCATAAGGGCTCAATTTAAAACTTTATGTGCGTTGGAGAAAAGGGAATTTTTAACAAGACTTTGTTGATCTTGGAATAATATCACACTCAGTAATTTTGAAAAATCGAAATTTTATGTCTTTAGAGGCAGAAAGTCGAGGTTGCTTACTCTATTTATTGAAGCTGTTCTTACGCAACTTAGATGCATGTGAATCGTTCGTTGAAAGTTATTTTCTTTTTGTAAAAGCGCTGTAAAATCAACCTTCTGTGAATTAAAAAATTGTTATCGATTGGGTTTAATTTGTCTACTCTGATGACATGTATTCCTAACAAAAGCTCTGTTATTCCGCATGCCACTGAATGGAATTTTCTGGAAAAAGTGCAGTTTGCTTCAAAATAAATTAGTCACGAATGCCGTAAATTTTTAGCCCCCTTGGACAAATAGAACGCGGGTTAATATGTAGCTTATCATATCCGCAGGGTTCTGAAATATAAGTGTACCAAATGTGTGGATTGGTCAAAAGGTAGATTAGTGTAGAGAACAGACAAACGTCAACTCTGCTTTATATATCTAACAGAAGTTCCGTTATTCCACCTGCAGCTGAACGGAATTTTCAAGAAAAATTGCGTTTGCTTCAAACTAAATTAGTAACGAATGTTGTAACAATCTAATTTAACATCTCATATTGATGATGAAATTCGAAAATATCGTATACTAGGTGAAAGAAGGACACAATGAAAACAAATTCATAGGAAAACTAAATGTGCCATAAGCACTTTTAAACAGGTTCTAATCAAAATTGTGGATTCCAACAGGTACTACTTAGAATTAGAAGGCAATCAACTACCACGTACTTTCAGCAAGATTAACGGTTTATTAACAACACAACTACTCAGTTACAGAAAATGGTATAATAATAAGAAATCAATTTAGTTATAAGCTCTCGTTCGATTGACGTCAGAGGTGACGTCAGTTCGTCTCTTCACTTCCTCGCAACATCCTCCCCCCTTTTTGCGGGGAAAGACGCAAAAACAAACAAGTCCTGATTTAGAAGGTCCAGTCTTTGAGGCACCTTTCTGACTCGTCCATACTTGGAAGCACTGGCTGTTGGGAATCGTTCCCCTTTATTTGGCTCCAAGGGAGACGATACCACGCACTCTGAAAGCCCCTCGGCAGTCGCACTGAACGGCATAGAGGCTTGGTCACTATCAGCATCTTGGGCTGGAAAAGTGCTCTGGTTTGGCGTATCATCCTGGTTGCTGGAAGATCCTGCATCTGCAACGAAATCTAAAGAGTTATCGTTAATTTCAAGAGGAAAAACTCTTTGAATAGGTCGTAGAAATGTCCCCGTTTGAGTTCTCACTCGCACTGTTCTGACCACTCCATCCTTTCCAGGAATTAATTCAATAACTTTGGCTAAAGGCCAGGCTCCTCTCTTTCTTATATCATCCCCTAGAAGGACGATTTCTCCCAATTTTAAGTTAACTGAAGAGTTTTTACACTGAGCCTTTTGTACCAAAAGTCCAAGGTACTCATTCCTGAATCGCTGTCTAAGATCTTGAAATAGCTTCCAACGATATCTAATTCTTTTTCTCAAAGAGGAAGAATCGCGAGTGTCCATATCCGGAACTCGGGCATCGTAGTTCTCGCTTAAAAACATAGCCGGAGTTAGAGGTACCAAGTCTTCCGGATTCTCTGACAGGTACGTAAGGAGTCTTGAGTTCACAACCGACTCTCAGTCACATATAATTGTATGCAGTTCTTCAAAGTTCAAAATTGAATTTCCAAGAGTTCTTCGTAGCAATTCCTTGACGGTGCGGACTAACCGTTCCCAAAATCCTCCCCACCATGCGGCCGTAGGAGGATTAAATCTCCAAATAATTCTGTGTGCCTGAGTTTCTTTTTGTATCTTCTGCCAATCAAGTGCACAGAGCTCATTGTGGGTGCCCCTAAAATTGGTGCCGTTATCCGAATAGATAATTTTGGGTCGTCCCCGTCTTGCAATGAATCTCCTCAAGCTCAAAATAAAGGTGTCGGCAGATAGAGATGTAACCAATTCTAAATGAAGTGCCCTATAGGTTGCACACGTAAACAAGGCCAACCATACCTTTTCACCTCCTTTTAGAAACAAGGGTCCGGCAAAATCGATACCGACGACTTCAAAAACAGCACAGTCACTTACACGATCCGCCGGCAACGCTACTGGCATGCTGTCTATAGATTTGGCACTGTAACGCTTGCATTTTACACAACGTCTCACAATCTTCCTCACAGTTCTCCGTCCTCTTAGAATCCAATATTGTTCCCTCAATATATTGAGGAGCATCTGAGTGCCAACATGGCAATTTAGTTTATGAAAATGTTCAATAAGTCGAGAAGTGAACATACACCTATCCGGAAGAGTATAGGAAATTTGAACACAGGTTCATCTTCGCGCTGTGTGAGTCGTGTCTTAACTCGGATTATGCCGACTTCATCGAAAAAAGTTCCAACCACCACTTTAGTACACGGTTCGGAAAAATACTGATTTTGGATCATTCGTATCAGTGTCTTTTCTGCAAAACAAATCTCAAGCGGTGACAGATCCCCGGATCTTCTGTTTTCTCTGTTCTTTCGACTATTATGTGCGAATCGAAGAATCCAACACACACACCTAATTATGGATAGGTAACTGGAGAATCTAACAGCATACCAAGGTATCGTATCCTCGACTAACCCAATGTTACATAATTGAACCTTTCTACGTTCGATATTAATATTCGACTCCTGACAAACTAACTCATTCTTAGGCCAGCTATCACACGGTTCATAGAGCCATCTGGGACCCTCCCACCAACGTGACTCTCCAAGTTGCTGTGGCGAACACCCTCTCGAAAGCAAGTCAGCTGGGTTTTGTGTACCCGGTACATGGCGCCATACCTCATCAGGAAATAACTGTTTCACTTCTTTAATCCGGTTTTCCACAAATACTGACCACGATCCCTTTTTTAGCAACCACCATAAAGCTATCATAGAATCGCTCCAGAAAACTAAATTTAAACTGGGCAACTCTAGTGCATTTTTTACTGCATGGGCAAGTCTAGCTCCAATGCTACAAGCCATTAGTTCAAGCCGGGGAATCGTCAATTCTTTTATGGGCGCTACTCTAGTTTTTGCTCTTATTAACTGTACCCTTACTCCTAAAGAAGTCTCCGTTCTCACAAATACACATGCGGCGTACGACGTCTTACAGGCATCAACAAAAACATGAAGTTCCGAGTTTTCATTAACCATAATGTATCGTGGCACCTCAACAGTTCTAAAATTATCAGTTTCATTAAACCATTTCAAAATTATTGTTTGAAATTTCTCAGGTAACAAAGCATCCCAAGCTACCTTAGCTTTCCACATTTCTTGCAACATGATCTTAGGGACCAATGTAGAAGGGCATAAAATACCTATCGGGTCAAAAATGCGTTGAACAGCAGCTAACACTTTACGTTTAGTGGGTTCTTCGTCCAGAGATATGTTAACACTACACTTCAGGGTATCCTTTTCTAAATCCCATAATATACCAAGAAGGGGCGTAATTCCCGAGCTTCTGACGAGTCTTGAAGGAACATTGCTCTCCCAACCTCTCAGATTAAAACGCCTGTCAGCCAAAATTTCCTTTGCTTTCAAAATAAAGCCTTCCTGTTCCAACACATTTGACACTCCTGTGACACAATTATCAACATAAAATGAGTGTCTTAATTTCTGGACAACAGGTTCAAATTCTGAAGACGCGCTATCCAAAAGGTGCGATAATGATGCGGCCAACAAGAAAGGGCTTGGCGACAACCCAAACACCAACCTACAATGACGATACACTATCCCCTCGTCTAAAGTCGGCAAAAGAAATCTTAAATAATCTCTGTCTTGCGGGGCTATACTTATTTGTAAGAAAGCCTTTTCTATATCCGATGACAACCCGACGGGATAAAGGCGAAATCGATCTAAAATATCTGGTATTAGTTCAATCAAATTCGGACCCCGAATTAAACAATCATTCAACGATGGCCCGTTACCTTCTCTAGCACTTGCGTCAAATACGGGTCTAATCTTCATAGTCTGGCTTGAATGCTTAACAATGGGTCGACGAGCCAAATAATGATAACCCACTTCCAATTCTTCCCTAGGGACTCTTTCAATTATATTCCTAGCTCCTCCCATTCCTTAAAAACATTAATATAATCATTCAAATAGTTTCCCTGAATAGCACGCACACACATATTTTTATGCCTCTTAAAAACTAAATTTTGATTAGTAGGCAGTTTTACATCTCCCTTAAAGGGTAAAGATACTTGATACCTTCCATTAGGAAGAACAGTTAAAATTTCTTTAAAACTATTTACAGTATCTACATAAGCCACTTTCCTTCTATTGTCCTCTATTGGATGCGTAATGCCTATAGTATCCAAATTCCACAGGTTAGATATATCAAAGTTAACACACGAATACAATGAAAGCATGGAAAATGATTTACAACAAACGAACTCACTAGAAGCTGGCACCGATACTATACAATTCTCAAAAGGCATTTGTTTTACTTTACCAAATAGAACATTTCCTAGTTTAGTTTCTAATACAACAAGTCCAGAATTCAACCGTAAAGCTGTACCTGTAATTAAATTACCAATGACATCTACACCTATAAGAGCATTAATCTCCACCTCTTGACTATTTAAATCAGGTATTACAATGCCTCGTCCTTTTAATTCAACAATTGTAGAAATGTCATTCACTCTGGGAACAGCTCCACAAATTTTACTTTCACTTAAAGCCTCAATTACACAAGCATAAGTACCATCTAAATTTTCAAGTTCTAAATCATGAACCAAATGAGTACGAGGACTAGTCTCTCTCCCCCCAAACAAACCGTGAGAAATGGTTTGTTTCTGCTTATGTGGTATACCAAGAATTTCAATTATTCTCTTACTAACATAAGAACGCTGGCACCCTGTATCTAAGAGAGCTCTTACAACTAATTCTTTACCTTTAAATTTAACTTTAACAATTAGAGTCTGCAAAAAAACGTTATTACTATTACACTGACCTGCCAGAGCATTACTAGTAACAGTGTTCAACACTGGTTCTTTAACTAAAATTTCGCCTTCTGCACACATCACTGTAACATGAGGTTGATCACACCTAAAACATTGCACTTTAGCCCTGCACTTCCGAGCCATGTGGCCCACACGTAAGCACTTGAAACAAGCTCTGTGTTTTAAAACCACTTTCTTCTTATCTTCTAAAGACATCTTTCTTGCAGAAAAACAGTCTGCTGAAGCATGCGACTTATTGCAAAATATGCAAGAAAACGTCTTCTTACCGGAGGTGTTATCAGAAGTATCTACCAACGCACTTATAGTAGATATCTCATGATCGCTATTTTGTGTTCTAATAGAAGTTCGTTGTGCTCCCAGCCCTGAACGGGCGAGCAAAATCATTTCCTCCCCTTTTACTTCATTCCGCAGAAATATCATTAATTGCTCCAATGATCGAACCGCTGAGTCATCAGACGAACGTGAACGTTCCCATGCTCGCAGAACTGTCTCTGGCAAGCAAGACTCAACCAACGGCGCCAGAAAATCGGCATATCTTTCTTTTGTTCTTCCAAGACTCTCCAAAGCTGATAATTTACTTTCGATTGAATCATAAAGTTCCGCTAAATCACACTTTTTGCTACCAGTCGAAATATTATTGGTGATCATAGATAAAAGATCCCGAACAAAAATTTGTACCAATAAATCGTCTCGACCAAATCGGTCCTTCAGTTGTTCAATTACTTTTGGATAGTTCTCTCGGGTGGGGGGAAAGCTTTGCACAAGTCTAGCAGCTTTAGAATCCGGAATGACGGCTTGTAACAGATACTGAAATTTGTCCTCTTCTGCAATCTGTTTATCCTCATGAATTTTTTCAAATTGTGCCCAGAAACCGAGGTACTCTCGTGGGTTGCCGGAAAAAGCTGCCAATTTTATAGTTGGTAATTGAAACTTTCTTCTTTCCGTAACCACATCTTTTTCACTTTTTAACATTTTGTCCAAAGTAATGTTCAGTGCGTCATACCTGTCTCTATATTGTTCTGCTTTTACAAAATCGTCTTCAAAAGTATTGACGAGTTGTTTATTACCCAAAATAAATGCTGCAACTTCCTCTTGAACTGCTTCCAGTCGCTCATACTTTGATTGTAGCTGTGTCTTTAAGACGTCTACATTCTGTACAGTCGGAGCTTCTCGCAGTGATTCTTCTATCTTGTTGCACGCTTGCGTAAACGCTCCTCTACAAGCTGAACGCTTCGCTACTAAGCCTTCCATTACTTGAAAACAACAGTCAACACGGACGCCAGACTCTTTTTAGCGATCCCGCCTGACAAAATACATAAACGAAAAGTACCTCAAGAAAAGCCACCAAGCATTGAAGATGTCGCGGACGCCACTAAATGTGCCATAAGCACTTTTAAACAGGTTCTAATCAAAATTGTGGATTCCAACAGGTACTACTTAGAATTAGAAGGCAATCAACTACCACGTACTTTCAGCAAGATTAACGGTTTATTAACAACACAACTACTCAGTTACAGAAAATGGTGTAATAAGAACTCAATTTAGTTATAAGCTCTCGTTCGATTGACGTCAGAGGTGACGTCAGTTCGTCTCTTCACTTCCTCGCAACACTAAGTGCAAGACTATCCACCGAAAATTCGCCAGTTTTACTGAATTTGAATGCACGGGAATATTCGTAGTCACTCGAAAACTTAAAATCAACTTCAGCAGAAGTGTGACGAATATGAAATGGATTATATGGTTGGATACAACATATATGCATATTTGGGTTCGAAGTAAATTATAGAAACAATGGAGAAGTTAAATTGGCATTAAATTTTTTTCCCGTACACTTAAATGATGCTAAGATTTTTTTTTGAAAAATAATTGATGATGACTTTTTAATCAACATATTATTAATTCAACCCGAGCAAAGCCGGGTTTTTCTGCAAGAACTTTTATAAAACAACTAGCCACTGCGTGGCCCCGGCGTTGCCCGTGCTCCGCAAACCGATGTAAGGTATTAATCTGGTGTAAAATTTTCCCCAGATTTCAAATCCGTTGAAGATATATTCAATTAAAAAATTATTTCTTTAAAGAAAATCATATTTTTAGGTATCAATCAAAACTGAAATTTTCCGCAGATTTCAAATACCTTGAAATTTTTACTTTATCTTTAACGGTCTAGGAGATAGAAAAAAGAACTGACTTCAGTTAAAAGATTTATCGTCTGACTGGAAATTTATTCGTCCGTGCAAAATCAAAGCGGAAATGAAAATAATAATTTTCTTCGTGTACTGCTAATGAAAAAAACTTGGCATGATTCCAAACCCTGACTGCAAGGTAACACGGGAAGAAAAAGTTCTTCGTGTTTGAAAACGCGATGGAGAATAAAACTATTAAATTCCTTCAAAAATCTTCTAGATTAAATTTTAAGATTCGAAGCGACCCAAAAATTGCAAAAAATTCGGACTACCTGTGTGCCAAATCTCATTCCTGTTAGTGCTATAGAATCGTCAGGATTTTGCGACAAACAGACAAACACTTCCTTTTATAATAGTAGAGATAAAAGATAGTTTTTTTTTTTTTTTCAAAATGCAAGAATGTCAAATTGAATGACGGAAAACGAGAAGCCATTGCGATGTTACTTGATAAATTATAAGGAATAGTTATACATTTTTCTATAAAACAGGCCACATTTGAGTCCGATTGGACATTAGGTGAAAAGATACTGAAAAGGAAAAATTGCATGTAAAAGAAAAAAAATTTCCAGATTTCAAATACAAATGCAAATACAAATATTGACGACCAGCTACAGGCTCAAGCCCAACAAGGCTGGTCCTTTGTTTATGAATTCTCCAATTCCCACTGACTATCCAATTGTGTCTTAAATTCGTACACTCCCTTTGAATTAACTATATTTTCTGGCAACGCATTCCAACTGTCTATTACCCTATTAAAGTAGTAGTTTTTCCTTAAATCCCGATTAAAATGTGTCTTATTCAATTTATACCCATGGCCCCTTGTTCTGTTATCCCTATTGAAATTTAAGCCCTCTGTGTCCCCTTGTTTTACAAACTTGAAAAGCTGAATCAAATCCCCCTCCTTCTTCTTCTTTCCAGTGTATACATGTTTAGCTTACTTAAACGTTCATTATAGTCGAAATTTGCTAGCCCCTTTATTATTTTTGTAGCTCTGTGCTGAACCCTTTCAATTGATTCTATGTCCTTTCTCATATATGGAGCCCAGAATTGTACAGCATATTCTAGATGTGGTCTTACTAAACCCTTATATAATGGCAAGATTATATTCTTATCCCTTGAAGTTACAGTCTTTTTAATATACCCCAATAACCTATTAGCCTTTTTACCCGCAGCTGAACATTGGTGACCCATTTTAAAATCCCTGTGAATTATCACCCCAAGATCCTTGACTGTTTCTCCCTCCTTTACCTTTACTCCCTGCAGACAGTACTCGGCTCCACTGTTCCTGTAACCCATATGCAGAACTTGACATTTCCCTACATTAAATGACATACCCCATTTTACAGCCCATTCGGATATCTTATCAAAATCTCCTTGTAAATTTCCCATCTGTAACTTGGTATCCACTGTCCCCCATATTTTTAAGTCATCTGCAAATATACTGATTCTATTCTTGATCCCCTGACCTATATCATCTATGAAAATTATAAATAAAATTGGTCCCAAAACTGATCCCTGAGGCACCCCACTTATAACTTCTGTCCACTGTGAATAATTTCCTTTTACCTGCACTCTCTGCTTTCTACCCAATAACCAATTCTTTATCCATATTAATGTTTTTCCCTGAATCCCCAGCCTTTCCAATTTAAACAGTAATGCCTCATGAGGTACTTTATCAAAAGCCTTTTGAAAATCTATGTACATGATATCCACACTGCTCTTATTATCCAGCTCCTCAGTAATTTTTTCGTAGAACTTCAAAAGGTTTGTAGAGCAGGATCTGCCCTTCCTAAACCCATACTGATTCTCTGATAACAGTCCCCCCTCCTCCAAGTATAACATTATATGCTTTTTTAACAGAGATTCAAATATTTTGCAAATTACTGATGTTAGACTTACTGGTCTATAGTTGCACGGATCTCTATGTATTCCCTTTTTGAAAATTGGAGTTATGTTGGGCACTCCTTGGAATTTCCTTATCTATGACACATAAAGTGATTGTTTTAAAAAAAATAAGAATAGTTCAAGCTGTAAAGCAACTTCTATGTGCCAATTTGACGTCGAAAGACTTCACAGTGTAGAGCTCTATGCAAGGTTCACATCAAGAACTTTTTTGACATAAACCAGAAATCCGAGAAACAATTTGTGATGTTACAAACATTCGAAAATGTAATCTAATCGTGTTTAAAAAAGCTAATGTTGAACCTTTTTCCTGTACTTACGTAGAGAGTGCTCATTTTTATTAATTTGTTGCCTTTTTCTAAAACAAGTTTTCCTCTCTTTGAAGAGGTTATAACCTTCCTTTTTGTTAAATTCAAATCTTCATTCTACATTTTGCAGATGTTTACTCACCAGAGGAGAGAAAAATCTTATATCTGGCAAAAATATGGAAATTTAATGATATGTCCAAAACTTCAATTGAATAGATAATATGGGTATTATTTTACCCTCTAGATTTAGATTCATCTGTTGTTCGAATTCTTTACATTCACATACAGACACGATGATATCAAATAATGCTTTGCTATTACTACATATTTACTATTAATTTTGTAGCTAATGCTTTTCTACATACTGCATTCCTTGACGTGATAAACTGTTGAGTCTTTATCACCTGTCATTAACACTGCAAATGTCTATGCAAGTGTCTTAGGTAAGCCACACATTAGTCCATCAGTCATGTGACACTAAATGGACTGAAATATGCATGATTAGTGACATAATTTTCAGCAGAGAAACGGAATATGCATGCCTTATGTTTAGTCGCATGCTTCTCCAGTGTATAGCCGTACTTAGTAGTATCTCCGGGAGCACAGAAAGTGCTTAAAACTGCAACGTACGTCGCAGAACAATTTTCCCTTAATTTTAGCAAAATCTTGACAGATTTTTTTTAATCATCAATTATGATGTTCTGTAGTGCAAAGCGCGCTCTTCGCCATACCTTTTTTCTTTTCTAGCTACAGAACAACCTCCCTACACCGCCTCAAATTATCACAAACACTTTATAAATAACATATCTTCTATGCCAATAACAAAATGTTTAATTTCAAAAGTTATCGACAGAATTGCAAATTCTGAAAGTATGCCTTGGTTTTAAATAAAGAAAGTTAATTAATTTTGATGTCTCTCTATATTAAAAAAATGTTACCGCCGCCGCCGCCGCCGCCGCAGAATTGAAAACTGTGCTGTTTAGCTCGATTCTTAGACGGTTTCCCGAGAAAGTACTGATCGGAAAAAAACAAAATTGACATGGTTTGTTCTTCATCGTATTCCCTGGACAATTAATAAGATTTTTTTCCGATGCGGCTATTAGTTTAGGGTTTATTAAGTGTTAAAATTGAAGAAGCGAAATTTCTTCCGCGAGTGAGCAAAACACATACAAATTTTCAGTCTTCAGCCGTGAGTTTTTTTTAAAGAGTACCTCTCAACGTAAATTTTTGCAGCTCGTCGAGTTTTTTTTTAAATTTCAATTTGGTTCTTGATAATATTTTTTTGAAATTCTGGAAAAATCAGGACATTTTTGTTACTTTTTTTTAAAACTGCCGTATCTATATTTTATTACTATTATTTTTTAATTTTTAAAATATAGCAGTATACCTCAGAATGTACTCTTTCTTACGGTACTATTATTTTTGATATCGGTTAATAATTAAATTGGATGCGATCAAAAGTTGGTCATACAAAATTCGGAATCTTTGGATATTTTCGCTACTTTTTGTTACTACCATTAACTAAAACTGTCATATCTATATCGTATTACTATTAGTTTTTTATTTTGAAAATAGCGCAGTATACCTCAGACTGTACTCTTTCTTACGGTACCATTATTTTTAAAATTGGTTCATAAATAAATTCGATGCAATCAAAAGTTGGTGACACAAATTTCGTATTTTTTATTTCGCGGAGCAAATTCGCGGAGCATTGTATTCGCGGAGGGTTGTATTTTTGACTATCGGGTTTGCCAATTATCAAATTTATCGTAGCAACAATTGCCATAAAAACGATTTCTTTTTATTTGGCGAGGAAAAAGGCTCGCTTTTTTCCCTCTGTTCTCAGACGTTTTACCGAGAAAGTACAAAGTACGCATCGTAAAGTTTGGAGATTAACAGGGTTTACTTAAAATTGTACAGGGAACAAAATGCAGAAGATTTTTTACTGATGCGGCTATTAGTTTAGGGTGCATTAAGTGTTAAAGCAAAAAAGAGTGAAATCACTTGCGTAAGAGGTATTCGTTTGCGAAGCAAACCAAACGGGATTGCGTAGCAACCCACGGGGGTCGGCGAGCAGGGGGAGAAGCCGTCGCTGTGACGTGATGGACCGTAAAGGGAAATCAGGATAATACAAATTATTCAGATAGTTTCACTCTGCGAAAGGAATGTTGGTTTGCGAAGCAAACCAAATGCCATATGTAAAAGGAGTGTTGATTTGCGAAGCAATCCCCGGGGGTTGGCGAGCGTAAGCGAGCAGGGGGCGGAGCCCCCTAGTTTTATAAAAATGTGTAATACATATTTAGCCTATAATTCTGTTTTACGTCTGTTTTTTATTTTACTGCAGTTTTCAAAATTTGGACAAAATGTCTGCAGAACAATTGCAATTGCTTGGAGTTGTGTTGTAGAATACTGTATTTAACTCTGCACCTGGGGTAGTATCAACAGCAGAAGCTTAAATTTCATTTTTGGGACGCTTAGATTCTATAAGCGTTCCACTCAGCCGCATCACCGAAATTTAGTTTTGTTCTAATAAGTCAGTTTAGTTGAATTCACTGGATTTCGGTTGAATTGTGGATTATGAACTCACAGAAAACAATGTTAATCTATTTTTCTTCAAACAATATCCCACCTACAAAGTCAAAAGTATGCTCCGCTGTTAATAAGGTTTCCAATTCCGATGTAATTAGAGGCTGTCCTGGCCTATTAGTTATGCCCACTGTGCTAACAACCCTAGAGTTGTATAGATTCGATTTCTGCCAGATGCATTCATCTCTGGGTGTGTTTCTCTCTTCTGTGTCAGTAAAGCTTTTATGTGAGTCAATTACTTGATATTGTATGTTTTGTGTCAATTACTTGATATTGTATGTTTTGTGTCAATTACTTTATATTGTATGTTTGTGTCAATTACTTGATATTGTATGTTTGTGTCAATTACTTGATATAGTATGTTTTGTGTCAATTACTTTATATTGTGTTTGTGTCAATTACTTGATATTGTATGTTTGTGTCAATTACTTAATCTTGTTTCTGGCACAGAATGGCCAAATATGACCCTTGCGCCATAAAACCCCGAAACCAACCAACCGATGTAATTAATATGTGGACTCAGACAGTTGATAAAGGAAATGTTCTGACCTCTGCATATGTGATATGGAAGGAGACCCTGACCACTATGTTACCACATACCTAATCACATCTCATCTACACATCAAGGAACCAGCACCTCAGTCTTCGACGCCTGGCTTAAACGCCTGGCTGTTCATCCCTTGCTTCAAAATAAAATAATACAATCGTGCAATTTGTGGCCTTCAGGGAGTTTGAACTCAAGCAAACGGTTTAGGTTCACTTTTTGACTACAACACTTTAATTGCCTCTATAACCTCATAGCAAACTTTTATTAGAACAGCACCACCTGCCGTCTGCATTTCTTAACTCAAAATTTATGCTTTGTATCACTCAAAATTATTATTTTTCACGTTATGGGAAATTTTGCTTACATGACGAAGTTAAGTTAAGTTCTTAATCACCTGTCGACTATGCTGAGACTTTTCCAAAGAATTAAATTTAAGAGGCAACTGGTTACAAGAAAGGGATTTTCAGTACAAATAAATTAGACGGTCTGCAGAGATTTTACTTCTGCTGTTCAACAGCTCTCGCATGATATGGTTACCTTAAAATGTAGTTGATCTCCATTTTGTAAAAGTTTGGCGTTTAATTTAATTGGTGTGGACCTATCAACTATCGTATGTCAATTCTCAATTAATTCTTTTGAATTTTTATTGGAGACGGGCTGAAATCGTATTTGAAAAACAAGCCAACTAACATTACATTTAGGAAACACGTATCGTCACAGAAATACTACTTCCACCTATGTGTAAATTGACAGAAAATGCTTCAAGTAGAATTTTATAACCCTAAAGCGACCATTACAAAAACAAAGGTAGGTCTGTGTATCAGAAGATACTTTTATTTAATTATTACAAATATTTCAAATTTTATAAGCTAGAAAGTTTTTGAAGGATCGTAAAGGGCACACACACAAATGACGAATGATTCAGAGAAATAACTATTTAATAAGTTTTAACACCCATTCCTAAAGAACTACACTTAACAACACTTCATCTTTTAATTAAAAAAAAACCAGCAGTCACACTTTATTTAGATTCAAATGCATCGATTAGCGAATTTTGAAGAATCGGAAATCGAGAACATTTTGTACTGAGAACTTTGTTTTATTAGCTTCTAGGCGTCGATCTACAAATAAATAAATAAATAAATATTCTTGAAGTTTTCAGAACTAGAACACTTCGTTTCTGATGATATCTGCTACGGCTCTGATACCAGCAAAGTTCTCTTCGGCATTCGGAATGATCTGAGAGTTGGAA
The DNA here is from genome assembly GCA_947359465.1 of Metellina segmentata. Classification (NCBI taxonomy): domain Eukaryota; kingdom Metazoa; phylum Arthropoda; class Arachnida; order Araneae; family Tetragnathidae; genus Metellina; species Metellina segmentata. The sequence goes on along the minus strand of OX375877.1, from coordinate 124,393,646 downwards.
AGTAAGAATCCTTGTCTTCCTGTATCTCGCAGTTCGACAGCAAAACTGTATTTCACATTAGCCTTTTCATAGGCCCAGTCCACGGAAGATCCAGAAGCAGGATCTGAAAAACGCATAGTATTATTCAAAATCAAAATTGCAGTAGCCAAGCGTTCAGATTGGCAGTGTCTAAATAAACTCATGCCGCAAAATTAGATTATCAGAATTAAAACAAAATACTGTTTATAACCAGAGACGAATTATGATACAAAATTAAATTGCTCTTACGGAGACTCGGTACCCCAAAAGGTATTTTCTCAAATGCATAAAATTCTATGCAATTGTGAATGATAATTTATTTTTATAAGTGCAACTTAATGTTTCGTGCAAAAAAAAATGTCAAATTTTATCACAATATTTTTTTAATGCTACACCTCTTTTAAAATTTGATATTTTGGCTTGAAATTTTTTAAGTAGGCTCGTAAAATCTTTCTTTTTACTCTTAAGGATGGAATTTTTTATATCTTAAATATATTGTGCAAAAAAAAATCAAGACTAAAAAAAAGTACAAGAAAAATCATGAGAATTTAAGATTTTTCACATTAAAATAGCAATGAAAATTTTTTATTTTATTTTATTCAAAATTCCATCATACTTTTAAGAGCATGCCATAAAAATTTCAGGAGAATTGGATGAGGATTATCCGCAACCTAATCTCGCAGATTCAAAATTGTACTTAAAAAATTTAAAACGTTGATGAATAAAAACAGGACAGAGACGGTTAACACAATGATAAATAGAAAAGTAGTAGAGCATAAGTTGAAATTAAGGGCGCTAAATTAAATGGGATTTTCAATTTAGTACCAATGAAATTATATAAAAAAATATTGCACCATTGGTTTGTGGTGAATCATTCATACCTTCTCAGAATTTTAACATGCGTAAGTGGGAGGTTCAATGCAAGCTAAACGTAAGTAACTAGCATTTATGGTATGTTACGTGTTTCAGTTAGCTAGTTTATAAAAAAAGATTTCAGCACTTTGCCAATAAAAATTACAAATTTATGTGACAATTAAGTGGCTAACACCAACTAGTTAAACGCCAAACGTTGCCAAAACGGTGATAAATTACATTTTTAGGTAACCCCGAATTGAACACCATTTGGTCAAAAGAAGTAAAATCTTATCAGACCGTCTGGTTAGTTTGTTTAGACTGAAAATTCCTCCTATTAGGTGGTTGAGGGTACTTAAGGTATTGAAAATCTCGTAAGTACCGGTTGGCTGCTTAAAGTTTCTTGGTTTTTGAAGACGACGCGTTAATGCCCAGATTGAATGCCACTTTACTGAAGTTTCTCCAAATGGGATCAGAGCCAACGCATGTTCGTGAACGATTCTATTTTAGACCGCAGGTAGGTCGGTAGATATTGAACTCGGGAAAAGTGAATCAATTCTTTAATTCGATTAACTTTCGCAACTTGTTTCTACAGTATTAAGCCAGAGATTGTGACGTCACGCCGATTGGATCTCTTCACAATTCGAATTTGGCCGAATTTGACAATGACAAGGCCATCACGCCGTTGCCCGTGGTGTTTGTTGGCGAAGCAAACCACAGTTCGTAATATTCATTATTTGGTTTACGAAGCAAATCGAATTGGAATTTGTTTATTCCAATAGGCTGCGAATTTCCATTTGGTTTGTGAAGCAAACGAACGCCATGATGGCTGTTATCCAATAGGTTTCGTAAACCAAATGGGAATTCGCAGCAATCACCACACAGTGGCTAGGTTAAGATAAATTAGAGGTGGATATTTAAAATGCATTTCAACTTTTTTGTAATTGAAGAAAATTTAAATTTGTCGCACTGCAATATGAGTGAAATATTCAGTAATAAATTTTTATCTTGTTAATGGAAATAATCTGCAGCAGCCGCCGTCGCAGGTTTGAAACATGGTTTGTTCAAATGTTCAAAATTGTACAACGATGAAGATTATTTTCTGCGGCGGCTATTAGTTTAGGGTTTATTAAGTGTCAAAGTAGAAAAAGCGTAATTTCTACCGCGAGTGAGCAAAAGACGTACACATTTTCAGTCTTTTGGTTTCTGAGAATATTTTTTTGAAATACCGAAAAAGTCGGGACATTTTCTTACTTTTTTGTTAAAACTGTCATTTTTATATCGTATTACTATTATTTTTTGAATTTGAAAACGTCACGGGAAACCTTAGAATGTAGTCTCTCCTACGGTGCAATTATTTTTTTAAAACTAAGGTTAAATGGTTTTTAAAATGGTTAATAAATAAATTCGATGCGATCAAAAGTTGGTCACACAAATTTCTGTATTTTGAGACACTTTCGTTACTTTTTACTAAAACTGTCACATGTATAGCTTAATACTATTATTTAAAATTTTTTAAAACATCACTGAATATGCCCATATTAATCTCGAAATTGATGTGTCCATTCATGTGTATTTAGACTAATAGCGGTATTGTGGAACTTTGCAAATCTAAATTTAAGATAAAGAAGAGGTGGCTATTTAAAATGTATTTCGCCTTTTTTGCAACTGAAGAAAATTTAAAATTGTCGCACTGCAATTTTGATACGTTTAGCCCAAGTAAGCGGAATTGAAAGAAACACTGAATACTATGCAAAATAAAGAACGGGACATTTAAACAATGTGTTTGCAGTTTAATTTCAACACACAACCAACCAGATTGACCGCGAGCAAATAGAACATTTTGTGTCCGAGCTGTCAAACCAGAAAAACCAGAGAGATTGATTAACCAAACCTGTCGCCGGGTTTAATCAATCAACCATGTTCAGCTCGGTTTCTCCGGTGTGGACGGACTAACGGAAGTTGCCGAGCGTTAGCGAGCAGGGCGCGGAGCCCTCGCTGTGACGTCATGGCCCGGAAAGTCCAACCAGGAATATACGAATTATTAAGATAGTTTCGCCGTCGCAGCAGATTGACAATTCTGCGAAAAGAGTGTTGGTTTGCGATGCAAACCAAATGGGATTGCGAAGCAATCAACGAGGGTTGGCGAGCGTAGGCGAGCAGCTGGCAGATCCCTCTAGTCTCTAAAAAAATAGGTCTTTTGTTAGGACTCTTATGTTATATTGGATTTAAAATTCAGTAAATTACTCATGTCATTTTATACTAAAATTATTTATTTTCCAAAAACAATCTTAAGCTTATAACTGAAATTAGATGTATTCTGTGAATATGATTTTTCTTTCAAACACACACACATATGAGTACTGTGTGTACTGCTATTGCACGTTCTTCATGAAAACGTTTTCATAGTTACAGCTTTTATGATGATGAAGGCTTTAAAGAATTCGGAGATATACGTTAAATTATACTTACATATTGTATTCGCAATTGTTCCATGCCTGTACCATTGACCATGAGTATTTGATATGGCATTGGCAGCAGCTTGCAATGCTTTCATCTATTTAATAAATATATCAGAAAAAATATTTACACCCAAATAACAACTAAGATAAAACAATCTAATAGAAAACTTGAAAGGAAATCAAAACTATTGATAGTATTTAAATAAAATCGATTTGAAGTAATTATGTTCCAGTTCAGAATAACAAATTTCTTTCTTTTTTGTTAATTCTAAATTGTATAGTTAAATTATATGTTAATTTTGCATAAATAAATGCAAAATGATAAAATTTATTTAATAACTAGCAAAATACCTGACCTTACTCGGTTTGAATTGGTTTACTCTAGATTGAAGAGATAATCAAAATATATAATGACTAACGTTTTTTTTAGAAAAAAAAATTATTTTAACACCTTTCGCCACTTTATATTTTCTACAACTTACTTTGGACACAAATCCTACACATGCATATCCATTCATGTAATACATTTCACATACATCGCACAATTGCTGTATGGCAATGCTACAAAATGACGAAAGGTGATACTAAGGTTACTACTATAAAAGACGATTTATAGGAAGATTTGGAATTCCCTTTCTTAAGTTCTTTTCATGTTCAACTCAATTAATTAAAATTACGATTTACGGCGAGTGCTCTCGCACTCATAGTCAACAAAACAATATTTTTTTACTTGTGGCACTCTTGCCTCCGGTATGCGACATTGTGAAATTTTGCAATCTTCTCCTGTCATTATGACAACGAATTTTTTAATGTTGGAAAAAGTTCTAGTTTGGATTTTTAAACATTACTATTCTTTCAATAACGGCATTATTCTTTAAATAACGGCATTATTCTTTCAATAATGACATAACTACACTTAAAATTTACTGAAAATTTATACTGACCTAACATTTTTAAGTCTAATACTTTGTGGTGCTGTTGCGTGTGATGAGAAGGAAAACACATTTATTAAAATAATAAATATTTAAAACAGGAAACAGCGAAATAAAACAAAATAAAAGATGTCGTAAAAAATTGTTCTAAAGATATTAATTTGTCATTCAATTTTATCTCTTGATCTCGCACAGTTGCCACAACTTACAACTAAAAGTGCACAAAATTTAGAAATGTGAAATTAATTCAGAGCGAAAGAACCAGAGTAAATATCACTGCTCGCGCGATCTTGTTCATTCTCGTTTGGTTGAAAAATATCGTCTGTTCCAAATATTCGGAATTCGTTTTCATTGCGCAAAGAATAAAAATAAGACTCGAAATAAATAAAGTATCAAAGCTAAAATTTCACCATAAAATTTTTTTTTGAAAAATAATTGGTTTTCAGCATTACTGGTAAAGCAAATGAAAGTAATCGTAATACTCAAACTACATTCCAATTTTTCGAAAACTATCAAATTGTGGCTGATTTAAGTATACTTACTCAGGTGTTTTAGCATGAAACTCATCTAAATATAACAATAAAAAAATGTTTAATATTGCATTCCCTACACTAATAAATAATGTATAAAATAAAACAGATTGTAATCAAATATCTGGAATACAATTCATGTGATGTCTACACAAACACACAAACACAAAATCGAGCATAGAACAGAAAGACGGACAGACAGACTTTCGCAACCAATGCCAGTCACTAAATGAAGATAAGTACTCACTGTATGCAAATTTCCATGAAAATATCTTAAACCGCGTGGACGTGTATAGGGCACAACATACAGACAGACAGACAGACGGACAGACAGACAGACAGACACCAAACGAGAAAAAGGCGGCTTAGGCATCAGAAGGGTCCAAAACGGATAGAAAACTTGAAATGGGTCGAAAATATTGAATGTACAAACAAACACTCCATTCTTATTTATATAGATAAGAGATTTTAGTACGTATCATAATTATACTATAAATGTTTACCCAAAAGCATTTGTACAGTAAAATATTCCTTTTGTAAGTTCATGACTGCTAACGCTTCGTTGAATTAATTATTAAACCCACATTAATCAGAAAAAGGAAGCTACAGTAAAATCTGAATTATTTTTATTATTATTATTATGGTGAATCGATACATCTATCATTGCCGTTCAATAATTTTTTTCTTTTAAAATCAGTATTGAATTAGATACTCTAACGCAGGTTACACTAATAATCACTTTTAGGAATATGAAAAGATTTAACAAGAAGGCAAGATTTGCAAATTACATCTCTCAGCCCGAATTCAAATTCTAGAATACTTTCAAATTAGGATTATTATTACGAATATAGCATTTTTATTATCAGTGCGTTACCATGGCGACGTCTCATGGTATTGTCATGTGGCTCCATAAACTGTCTAACGTTTATTGCAAAGCTGGTGTTCGTGTTTAAACAACACCTCTTATAGATAGTTGGTTCAAACCATTGAGAAAATATAAAAGTAAAGTGAGCAATAATAACCTTTTTATATGCCTTGGATCACGTGGCTTAAACTAGTAATAACATGAAACGTAGACTGGTTTAGTCTGATGGGTGGATTCATTCTACACAGAATGTGAGAAAACGCCCAACCATTCATTCTTCGTCTGATTGGTCAATTGATTGATCATCTCGTAGTAGTAGACTTGGGCAATTCCACCATTTTTTGTCACCACTCTATAGAATGCGCATTCACACACTTACCCTGTTATCGATAAAATATCATCAAATGAGGAAACAAGGTGCTAAATCGGCCAACCTTCAATTTTTCACGAGAAATCACGTGGCGGTGGAGTGGTCGTTCACGGTAAGAAGGCGATTTGTCGCCAAATATGGTAACTTTCGCCTTTTGTGGATTTTCTTCACATGTGCCGTTTTTGTTATGGCAACCCTATCTGCTGTTACGTTTTCTCACATTCTGTGTAGAATGAATCCACCCATCAGACTAAACCAGTCTACGTTTCATGTTATTACCATCTTGATTTGGCGACAAAAATTAGTTGGCGACAAACGTCTTACCGTGAACGACCACTCCACCCACGTGGCTATTAATCAACATGTTGTTCGCACTTTTTGAAGCTCCTCTCAATAGCAATGCTTAGGCTACTTACATTTTCACGTCCATGATTCCAACAATTCGTGTTTGGGTAAAAATGAGAAAGCAATACAACGAAAATCAAAATACACGTAGCTTATAGGAAGATTTTCGGTCAAATAGAGCTCTTACTTATAAGACCGTTGTTCATTCCTTTTCTTACCTGATCAGGATAATCCGGGGGATGGTTCCTGCTGTGTCCGTAAGGCGTCATCCACAGTTGCGAATACGAGTGGAGTGTGAAATAGGCTTTCAGTCTGCGGCCGATACTCATAACACCATCTCGTACTGCACGGCTCTCCTCTTCCGAGAAGGCTGATTCTCCGCGGAATATCTCTGAACATGAGTCCCCGCTTGTTCCTGCACCTGTAGAAAGTAATAAAAACAAACTGCTTCAATTGAAAATGTATTGTGGATCCTTTGTATTATGAAGTCAGTTTTAATGACTAGCAGATAACTTGTTGAGAATAGGGTTTATAAGGCTACACAAAAAGATACTTTTTCTGTAAAGGCTTCTGGCTATATTTCGTACATACATAATTTCAGAAAGGCAAAGCTGACAAGGAGTAATGGAGCAATTGGTGAAATATTGACCTTAAAAGCTGAAGAATAGAATGGACAGCCAAGTAAAAACTGCCTCTTTTTTTACATGACACCAACTGTTGAACTCTATTCTGATAGAAAACTAATTTATAACCGTTCTTACAAATCAGAATTCCGATTCCGATGAAGAATCACTCGACTTTAAGTTCTTATCACGTTTTTACACAATTTGACTTAGTGTTGGATTGAACCTCACAACAAAATGGATACCCTGTAACATATGAGGCCCGGTGGTTTGCTAAAAACGACGGCCAAAATGCAATCAAAATAGTTATTCATTTTAACACAATAATTTACATAAACACAAGTACTCTGGGATTTGCATCCCTAGACCGTGAGCCAAAGTAAGTCTGCATCATTCGAATTTTAGAAATCTCCCTTTTCTCGTAGCTTTAGTCTACACTGAGGGATGACTAATTAACCCTCCTTTGATGCGATACCTCATCCACCAAGATGAGACCAATTTTACAAATGACGAGATATCTCATCATCAAGCTATTGCCGATTTTTTGATAATGACGAGATCAAGATCTGGTCAGTTTTCTTCTAATGGCGAAATATCTCGTCCATCAAGATCTGGTCAGTTTTGCTAATGACGAGATACCACATCGATACCACCACCAGGAGGGCTAAAACTGAACTCGGTTCAACGGGCTCTTGTAATCACTGTTTTTCAAATGTTTATTATTTTCCTTCCTGGAGGAATCGTGCGATTTGAGACATGCCCTTGAAATGCTTCATTATGTTGGAATATTTACACCTCAAAATACAAGGTTTGTCCCGACAGTAAAGAGAAAAAAAATACATAAAATAAATAATCATTCTTACAAAGAAAAACACTTAATAATCTTCGAAGTTTGCGCCTGGGGCAACGATACAACGAGTAAAGCGTTGCTGCCAGTGGTTGTAGCATTGTTCGAGCTCATTTTGTGAGATGCCGCGAAACCTTGTGGTTACGGCTCTATAGACATCTTGGAGTGTGTCAAAATGGCGTCCTTTCATGTCCATCTAAAGCAGTGAAAACAAAAAAAAAGTCACTGGGGGCCAGGTCGGGACTGTATGGTGGATGGGGAAGCACAGGGACGTGTTCTTGGGTTAGGTATTCAGTCACAACCAACGCCGTGTGGGGACGAGCGTTGTCGTGGTGGACGATCCAGCTGCCAGCAATCTCTGGGCGGACGAGGTTTACCCTTTTCTTCAAGCGTTGAGCACTTCCAAGTAAAAGTATGAATTCACTGTCTGCCCAGGTGGTACGGTACGATTTTTCTAACGACCACTCCTTTAAAGACGAAGAACACGATCAGAATTTTTTTGACGCGTAATTTGCTCATCCGAGCCTTCTTTGGTCGTGGCGAGTTTGGAGTGTGCCACTCCGAGCTTTGCCGCTTGCAGACTTGCGATTGGGACAAGGTTTCATTACCACTTTTCTCAGTTCTCAACTCTCAGTTCAAAACTACATTTCAATGAATAATTCGAAATGGAATTAAAAACTTAAACATATTACTGGCGTTGCTAAAATAGTACAGAACGTGGTCAGTACCAGCATGCTGTTCTCCTGACAGTTGTGGCATTAGGGTATTAATATTTTTTAATGTAATTGACACAAACCTCCAAACCCGGAGTCGAAATTTCTGTTAGGATCTGCTCCTCTGCAGAACGGATTGGTTCCGAATCGGCGAGGCATTACTCTGTTTTTCCTCCACATTCTATTCTGTAAAATAAAAGAGTCTTTGTAAGAAATGAAATGAGTTCACTTTAAGGAGACTGGATTTTCAAAGACAAATTTTGCAGGTAAAGTTTGGTCAAGAATATTATAAGTTATTCAGAAGTTTTTACATAAAACGGTTAAAACGTTTTTGATAAATTAGCAAAAATTGATATGTCTCTTGTGCATTAGTTTTCCATGTAATACCAAGTTTTGTATTAAGCTAACAGTTTGAAAACATACAAACCGAATTAATTTTACTTGGTAAGATGTATCGCTCAATTTTAAAGAAAAATACATTGTTCTAGAACACCTAATATTTTGAAAAAAAAATAAGCATTTTTCAAGCATAATTTTAATCTCGAATTTCTTATTTGTGCTTAGATGTGTACGACATATTTCGAGGATTTTCAACAAAAAATACACTTAATCAATTAAAACCAGATGGAGCAGGAGATCAGAATGAAATCAAAAGAATGTCAAAATTCCTCAATCGGATATAATGGCATTTTTGTAGTAGACATGATTTTAATTTCTTCGTGTTTCATTTCGATATCAGCCATTTTGTGATCAGAGGATTCAAGGTTAGTTCAAGAACAACCTCTTCATTCCTGAAGAGATACTATTTGGTAAACAATTTGGAATGGAGTCATTATTCGACTATCTTTTTTCGAGGATACTAATGAAAAAATGAGGTTACTCATTTCAAATTTCAACAATTGTGAACGCAATTGTGCGATGTTGCAAATATTCTTTCTGTCTGAAATTGATGGACAAACACTTACAGGACAATTGGTTTCAACAAAATGAACATGTCACACGAAGACTGTTATACTTGAAACAAGGAACATGCCATACAGTTCGTGCAATCATGCAAATTGTAAAAGACGCATTTCCTGGTGGAATATTGTCAAAATTTGATGATATCAATTGGTCTCCTCACTTCCCTAAATTGATTGCACCGTATTTTTTGCTATAGGAATGCTTAAAACGTGTTCGTTGCCGATCTCGCTGCAGCGTGTGGTGTGGAGTGATGTCTCAGTATCCAGTCACGCGTTCGCGCTGGAAGAGCTCTGCCTCAACATTTATTCTCCGTTTCAATTGGCATTATATGTTAGGTGTTGGCGAAGTATTGGCATGGAGTAAAGGTTAGATGCTAGTTGTAGAGGTATGTGGTTTCGAATTTATAGCTTTGATTTATTTGTTGGCTGAGCTTTCGCCAATCTATTCTGATATTGTCGCACTTTTCAATCATATTTGTTATAAAAAGGAAGTCGGTTTCCGGGAAAAACCCATTTCTACGTGACCGGCAACATGTGTTAAAGGAAAGAATCTGTGTTCTGGCCAGTCAACATCAATTCAACAGCTGAAGCAAACCGAAATTGCGCCAATCGCCCTCGAGATGTGCTCAAACGCAATGATAAATGTGATCAATGTCATGTTACATAAGCTCTCCTTACTAGCAATATGTTCAGAAAAATGTGGTACAAAAATGTTTCATTGAACCCTCCTGGGGTTTATATCTTCGCGTCGAAAACTGCCCTGTAGTGTCCAGCCTCTGGTGAAAAAACCTGTTCCAAACTGTCGCCAATTCTAGGCAAGGGATAATTTGCTCCGTCTACTAGTACTTTCATTTATCTTGGTTACCCTTTTAATTCAGGTCAGTTTTGTCTTGATGAGGTATCTCGTCCTTAGCAAAATTGACCCGATCTTGGACGAGATATCTTGGGATTGGAGGGTTAAAGGTTAATCCGAAACTAAATGGAGCCCTTACATAAGAAACAGCTTGTTTGAAATATTTTTTATCGCAGTGTTAGACATTCAGATACACTGAAAAGCTTTCACATCGCAAGAGTTACGGTTCCAAGCAATACTTACAGATGACCAAGTATATTTATATCCGTCCACATTGATGACTGGGAAAATGTACCAATCAAAGACGTCTACCAGTTCTCTGATCTGTGCATCGGTGTCGTATCCTTTAACGAGTTGCTCAATGATGTAGAGTGATGTCGCTGGGGCAACCCATTCTCTGGCATGGATACCGGAATCTATCCAGAGAGCCGGTTTGTTGGAACCAGGTGAACCTATCTAACAAAATATATAATTTTTTTAAAATTAATGTGTGATCATGAAGTGAGGCTTCGGTGGATAGGTAGGTATTTAATTAACGTCGCACACTGAGCAACACAACGGACTATTGGCAAATCCGGGATCAATCCAAACGGGAAAGATCCGAGGACAACACCACGTAATTTTGAACCATGATCAAATGACGAAGTAACACCTAAGCTGGCAACCCACTCACAAAACTTTCACACAACGCCAACGTGAGGACATTTGTGGCCACGACAGAATTAGCGCGCACCAGCCCCCTTTGTACACGAGGGTCTATGGTTGGATTCCAACTCGCAACCCAAAGGTAGCTAATCCGTTACTTTTCCAAGCGGTCTATCACGACTCTGAAACACAATCGGAACGCTTTACATCTCTAAAATTGTAAAAGGAAGTGTTTGTTTTCTGCCCGCAAAGTCCTGACGAATCTATGGCACTTAGAGTAAAGGGATTTAGCACACAGATAGTCCGAATTTTTTGCAAGTTTTGAGTCGCGGCGAATTTCAAAATTCAATCTGGAACATTTTAAAATGAATCTAACAGTTTTTCACCGTTATTTCTTCTTTCGGAAATAAAGAAGCCCCAAATTTTAGACTTTCTCCCTCACGTCACTATTGACGTCAGCCTATGGAAACATACCAATTTTTTTCACCTTCCGTCTCGAATGATATCGAACAGATACGAATGACCTTCGTTTGATTCGAGATTAATTCATTTTGATTTCCTGAGAAACGGATTCGAGTGAAGCAAAAGAAATTATTAAAGTTTTCACTGGCATTCTTCAATGCTTTTTCTATCTCAGCGATCGTTAAAGATAGAATGAAAATTTTAACGGATTTGAAATCTGCGAAAAATTTTACACTAGATAGATACCTTATACGTTTGATTTTCTTTTAATAAATAATTTATCAATTAAATATTTATATTTTTTGGTTTGCGAAGTTAACCAACGGGCAATATGACCCGCACGAAAAGAACTGTCACTGGCAACGCCCATTTGGTTTTGAGAAGCAAACCAACTCCACGGGCAACGACGTCATTTGGTTTGCGAAACAAACCAATAACCCCACAAAAGCAACTGGCACGGGCATCGCCACTACACGGCTAGTTGTATATATATATAGATATACAGGGTGTTTCGGTGAACCGTTTCAGAACTTCTAAGAGGGGTAGGGTACATCCTGACAACTCGAAATCATATAGCAATGTGGGGTCGGAAATGCTTTCCTGAAGCGGTGTTGTACACAGAAGCACCGTAAAGAAAAGAGACCGTAAGTGAGAAATCGTTTTAATAATACATGAAAAGAAGCAAAAGGTACATGGATTAAAGTAAGTGTTCGAAGTTTCTTCCACGGGCTACAATGCACGCCTCATATCTCCGACGCATGGACATCCGAACATTCTGGAATACTCCAGGCATATCTCGAATTTCTCCTGCAGCTACTGCAATTCTTGCAACCAGCTCCTCAACATTGTCAACAGGGGTGTCATAAACTAGCGATTTCAGATGACCCCAGAAATAAAAATCAAGACATGATAGGTCGGGTGACCGAGCAGGCCAACGCACGGGACCACCACGTCCGATCCACTGCTGACCAAATGTGACATCCAGGTAGTTACGAACATCTCCGCTATAATGGGCAGGGGCTCCATCGTGTTGGAACCACATTGTCTGTTGTGTCGATGCAGAATGGGATACGCCTGGGGATACGCCTCGTCGGATATCGTTCCGCGTACAAACGCTGTGCGGCTGGCCCACTACAATTTGCAGCCCCGTACGCCAAATGCATATCGGCTAACTCTGGATCGTGTAATCATCCATCCTAATAACTTGGCGTTCTTGTGCGAAATGAAGATTCCCTACACGAAAGCTCGGGATTTTCGCACAGCACCATCAACCGCGTCAGGAAAGCATTTCTGACTGCCCATTGGTATATGATTTTGGTTCGTCAGGATGTACCCTACCCTAGAGTGCCTATATACTAAGAGTGGCGACATACGGGAAACACTTTCTGATTGGCTTAGAGACCTTTTCTACCGCCCGAAGCGGTATTTTCCCAGCTCCCGTAGACTTAACATGGGAACTTTTTGTGTGCTCGAGAAAAACGTGTGTATATTAAATTAAAAAGAAAATATAGCTTATTCGTGTTCCATTTCGTGTTCTAGAATGTTTATTTATAATTATTTTAGTGTTTTGTCAGTGTAAATTTGAAGACTTTTTAAGTAAATAGCTTTTTTTGAACAACATGCTGTTTCCAGCTACTTTGGCGATGTAAACATCGCGCCAAAGGCAGTTAGCAAGTTTTAAACTTTTGATAATGCGTTGTTTTTTTAGCTGTTTCTTTATTATAGGTTTTCAATAACCTAAGCCGAATTGAATCATCAGAAAAGCAGAGAGTAAATTGTAGCAATGCTTTATATAAAAAGAATAAAAGAAATGTTTATATAAAAGTGTTATTTTTGATGCAAACTTTCATCTTTATTTTGCTGCTAGATCTCGGAACAAAACCACCACATCAACATTTATCTGTGAATTTGGATATAAATGCGTACAAATGCTGTTATATATTTTCTATCTTGAGATTATTCTTGTATGTTTAGGCCAATATTTGCTCATTATTTAGTTTCAATCTGTTAATTCTATTTTTCATATGAAAATGTGGTAGATTTTTTAACAACTGTGTACTGATGGTGTTGATTATTTTTGAAATTACATGTCTTTTGACTTGTATAAATGGATGAAACTTAAAATTAAATTTAAGTGGGTTAAAATTTTGTGTTATGCATTAAAAAGGTCAAATAAAAATGTTCAGTATCTTTTCTGGTTCGCGGTTAATGTAAGGACAGGATTAATCACACTAAAAAAAGCTACATGTGTTGAACAGTTGGTTGAAAGAAGGTTTTATTTTAAGGAACTATCCATTAATAGTAGGACATTTCAAATCTATTTTTTATTTAATGTTGTAAAATTAATGCGTAAACTTCTATCACACAGCATGGAAAGAATTTAAAGAAAAAACTTGTGCCTGAGAGAAACAACACATCAGATCTTATTTTATTTAACACTGAAGTTATAAGCTTAACTTTATTCATTTTCTTGTTAATATTCACGAAAACAAGTTCAATAAGTCGTGAGCATAAAACGGGACATAAACACTATCGCCAAAAGAAAGAGAGAGGAGGAAATGTGGGAAACCGATGGAAGAAACATATTCGCCCAGCAACCGATTCTGGTAGAAAAATGGCTGCCGCGCATGTGCAGTGGGCCAAATTTGGTCCCTTGTCGCCACTCTTACTATATAGGCACTCTACCCTACCCCTCTTAGAAGTTCTGAAACGGTTCACTGAAACACCCTGTAGATATATATATATATATATATATATATATATATATATATATCACAATCATTAGCCACTACAAGGCCGGAAGTGACGTCCACTTATGAAGGAGCACCACTATTACCCCTAACAAAGTACAACACAATTTACATCCATGCCGTAACCCCGGATTAGAACCAGGAACCTTCCGATCCAGAGGACAACACTTAACCACTAGACCGGTTGGTCGGCATACTAGTTGTATATAAAAGTTAGCAAATTCATAAGAAATCTAGTTTGACTGACCTTTAATCCTTTGATAGGATTTCCTTCAAAAGTACTTCCGATATTCTGTATTGAGGCGATAGAGCCATATCGACTACCAACAGAATCGATGTAGGAACTGATCTGTCAAAAAGATTACGAAAAAGATATATAGTTAGTTACTCAGCACTTATTTGATAAAAATAATATTATACGTTTCAAAATCTTAATATACACTCTATAACAAAAATAAAATCGACGCACCAAGAAGGAGTCGTCCGATTGCGATAAACATTGGTGGATGTGTGAAGAACATAAACATAGAAAAACAAACGATTAACATTTCAGAACAATTGAATGATTTATTTCAGAGTTTGACCATTACAAAGGGTAGAGGTCAATAAGGCACTGGTCCACCTCTAGCCTGGATCGAGCCCGGCACATCTCCTTCTTGGTGCATCGATTTTTTTGTTATAGAGTATAAATAAAATTCGATTTGAGAGAAATGTCCAGAAAAACTCCTGGGATAGAATAGGAGACGTATCAGAATCGGACCACCAGCTGCAAAGCAACTCACCTCCACATACACTGAAGAGCAAAAACATTATGACCATCTACTCAATAACGCGTTGCGCCTCCTTTGGCCTGGAAAACAGCTGCAACTCGCCAAGGCATAGATGCCACAGGTTCTTGGTACATGACTGGAGACAGGTTGTACCAAATGTCTAAGCAGCGGTCACGCAAAGTCGAGATATTCGAACATGGTGGTGCTTGAGCTCTGATCTGCCGCTCTATGACACCCCAAATGTGCTCTATCGGATTAAGATCCGGCATGTTAGGTGGCCAGGACATTAAGTGGAATTCATCAGTTTGCTCCTCGAACCACTCCAACACAATCCGAGCCTTGTGACATGGGGCGTTGTCCTGCTGGAAGATTCCCTTTCCAGTTGGGAAGACAAACGCTATGTAAGGGTGCAACTAATCCGCAATGATGTTCAGATAGTTCGCAGCGTTCATGGTCTGTTCTACCACAACTACGGGTACCAGTCGCCCATGAGAACGACCCCCAAAGCATAATACCGCCACCAGCAGCCTGTGTATGACCTGCTGTACAAGAGAGGAGCAACTGTTCTCCTGGCAGACGGCCTACCCTGACACGACCATCGACGTGATGAATGAGAAATTGGGATTAATCTAACCAGGCAACTCTTTTCCACTCATCCATGGTCCAGTCTCGATGTTCCCGGGCCCACTGTAGGCGCTTTTAGGTGTTACTCGCGCGTACTATGACGCTTGGTCAACAAAGGCACAGTCTGCTGCACAGTCCCATATCCAACAGTGTTCGCTGAACTGTGTGTTCCGAAACACTTGCTCTTGGACCTGCATTGTATTGGGCTGTCAGCTGAGTCACTGTCTCGCGCCGATTTTGCTTTACCAAGCGGGACAGTCTCCGACGTCATTCTTCTTTGATGACGCGTGGACGACCAACACCTTGGCGTCTACTGCTGGTGTCACCGTCATTTATCCACTTTGCATGAATACTAACAACGGCAGATCGTGAACAACCTACCAGTCGTGCAGTTTCGGTGATACTCGTTCCTAGTTTTCGGATCATTACGATCTGCCCTCTATCAAATTCGCTTAGATCAGCAGCCTTTCCCATCATTCGCAAAAGTAAGTGCAAGAATGATTACTTACCTTCTCCAGCAGCAGTTAAATACCATTTTCACTTAATCACGTGCCCTCCATGTCATCCAGACGAGTTCATTGAAAAATATGGGGATGGTCATAATGTTTTGGCTTGTCAGTGTATTAGAAAGAGAATAGGTCGTCAACTACACCATTACAGTAATATAGTATCTTATTGGTTATTCGGGTTTTATGACGCTGGGTCCAATGATTATATATGTGGAGACATAGATACAATAGAAGTAAAGTTAACTTAAAAAATCGTAAGAAAATAAATTTTTAAAAATAACTGAAAATTTCAACTAGTGTGAACCCTGATAAAATTATTTATAAGAAATTTGGAACAGCAGTACAGCATAAGGACTCCATTTCACGTCGCATATCAACATGTATTGCTGCCAGAGGGGGGGGGGAAGCTTTAGAATCTACTAATTTAGGATCTTTCTAATGTAATTCTACAACAATAAATAGTTCTCTAGACTTGGTATTGTGATCATTTCTTTGTCTATTCAAGTATAACACGCAGTTTCACTCCGATTAGGCACTTGCTTGTGGGAGAAGGAGATTTTTTGGCACAAAGCGTATTGTAGAGTTTGCTGGTACGGAAGCAGACTTACAGCATCGAAGGTATGGTATACATCGAGTTGAAAATTTTCTTGTCGACCGGCTAATGCGTCGTCGGGGGGATTTTCTTCGCGTTCTTCATCAATCCATCTGAAATTAAAAACATGGGAATTAAACGATTGCAATTTTGATAGTCTGAATAAAATGAAAAGCAGCAATTTTGCTTTAACTACTTGGATTAAACATAAGAACCTAGTACCATCGCCGTTAGGCGCGATACTTAAAAGATTCTGGTAACCCGTCTTAGGCATATTAAAACTAGGGATGCGACATTGATGTCGATGTTTTCAAAACATTGATGTTTTATAAAAAAACATCGATGTATTGGAGCCGATGTCGCATCACGAGTTGCTAAATCAATTTTAAGAAATGGGGGGAAAAGATGAAATACACTAAATTTTAAAAACATCGATGGTTTTGGTTCGATGTATTATCAACATTGATGTTTTAATTTTTAACATCGAAGTTTCAAAACATCGATGTTTTGCAAACGATGTAGCACCACTAATTAATAAACCAGTTTTAAGAAATGGTGGGAAAAGTTTAAATACAGTGAATTTTAAAAAACATCTATGTTTTTGGGACGATGTATTATCAACATCGATGTTTTAATTTTGAACATCGATGTTTTGCTGTCGATGTCGCATCATCACTAATTCAAACCACTGAGGAAATGCAAAAGAAGAGTGAGCAATGGTAACCTTTTTATGTGTCCAGGATCATGTTTTTCACATGATCCTTCGACGACTTGGAAAAGGGAGATTCATTATCTAACTGTTCCACCGGACGGGTGAAGACGCCCATTCATTGATTCACCATTTCATTGGTCCGCGTGACATAGAATTAGATTTTGTCGATTTCTCCATTTTGCAATGTATAAAAATGCACATTCACACGTCTACCCTGCCATAAGATGTTATATCGCCAAAGTGGCGATAATATTAAAAATCTGATAACCCAGTCAATTTTTCTTATAGCAGTCACGTGGATACTACTCGACATGTTGGTCACACTTTTTGAAGCTGTCAATAGTACAACTCAGTCTTCTCGTATTTCATGATTGATCCAAACAGTCATTTGGCAAAGGACAGGTTTCGTGTTCTCGAGTTTTACTACATATTGATATATTGGGGATTTATAGTATCAAACTATAATGTTTTTTGGCTTGTATTTATTCAAAAAAAGAATTAGAAATTAGCTTGTGTAAATATATGAACTTTTAGGATGAGAAACGTTTCATTATATTTTGAATACAAATAAACAGTTTATTATATGCCAAATGTTCACGAAATTTTTTTTTTCTGTGGTTTCTTCAACGACTTCCTTTGTTATTCAAAGCAGAATAGCTTTTGTTGAACCAACGTTGCTGCAGCAATGAACCAGTTACAAGGTCTGACATGGTAGCTTAAACTGCTTTACCTCAGCGCATGTAATTTGGTGCTGATGCTATTTATTATTCCCCACAAAAGAAAACGCTAAAGAATCGAGAGGATTGGTTTATTTCAAGCTATTGAAAATTGGCTGTTGTGTTACTCTAGTGCGACTTTAATTAACTACCTACGCGTTTATTTATTCACTGAGGTCGAAATGAAGAGCGAAGAAATCGAACGAGTCACTTGTTCAAAAGAGCCCGTATGTGCAGCGCGACAAGATGAGGTTATCTGAATCGTATTATATTCCATAAATTGCCATTAATTGAGAACTAAATATGTACAAAGAATTAATAAAAAATGTTTTATCCAGAAATTATTCTAAACCAAAATGATGGTATCACACAAAACACACAGTTTCTAATAGAAAAACATTAATTTGTATGCGTAGTATTCGAATATGAGACTTTACCTCTGAATGTCATTTGACACCATGTAAAAGTCGATGCCTTCTGACTTCCATTCCTTTTCAAGTTGACTTGCGAATGCCGGTGGAACGCGAACGTTCACTTTTTCATAAACCGTCACAGGATCATTCCAGACATCGATCTGAAAAGTAAATGCGCAATTAAATATTTATAACTGTTTTGTGAATATTTCAAGCTATTACCATATTTCTCGCTTTAGCGACATAGATAAAACCATCATTTGGAAGATATAACGCGTTCTAGGTGAACTATTAACTCTCTTTTACGGAAAAAGCCGAATGAAATTCTAAGAGCAAAAACTAAATTATAAACTCTTAACTATGCATTGATTTCTAATGTACAATTTACAACAAAATCTTTTAAAGCAATGGAACGTTTTCGATGGTTTTAACCCTCCAAGGTTTGATCCCTGAAATCTGAAGAATAAGTGTTTCCGAAGAAGGTCGCACAGAGTGTTATCTAAGTTCTTCAAGAATACTTACATCGTTATTATCCGCTAATGTTTTCAGGAAATTCAGTTCTTCCACATCACTTGCAAATAAACCGTACAGCTTGTGCCTGAAAACATATACGATAGATACAATTTTAAAATCTCAAGAAAAAATAAAGTAACTATAGTTTAATAGACAACAGAACACACGCAGAATAAAGTAAGTATAGTTTAATAGACCAGAGAATACATATAAAATAAAGTAGCTATAGTTTAATAGAACAGATATAACACATACACAATAAAGTAACTATAGTTTAATAGACCAGAGAATATTTTCCATTTAATTAACATCTTCGTTTCATTAATGCTAAACAAAAACTTCTCTAGACCTATTGTTAGTTTGTAGGTCTGAGGTCATTGATCATGTGTCAAGATCTTTGACTCGGGAAGATAGTATTGTACATATTTATATTTATCAAGTAATTTGGAACTGGCAAAGTTAATATTAGAACTTACAGTACTGCGAAAAATACTAGATGTTGTCTTCGGATCTATTCCTTCCGGATGGATTTCAGACGGTCGCAAATAGATTGTTGTGTTGCTACAGTGTGGCATAAATTCAACTACTTGCCCATTTATGTAAATTCAGATTTCTTTTTGTTTATTAAGAAATGATTGTCTCTAGAAGCAGTAATTTTAATTTCTATGCAGTTTTTAATTTATTTTTGTTGTAAAGTATCCATAAACTAATTATTGTGTTGCTCCAGTGCGACGTTAATTCAGCTACCTACCTATCTACCATAAATTAATTATTAATTTCGTTTCGTAAGTCCAGATGTTGCTTTCCCAAACCGTACTGTTTGAGGTGTCTTAAACTTTGAGTCTTTCAACTAACACAAAATACAACTTTAATTAATAAAATTAAAATTCACCTATTAATGTATAATCCAAATACCAAACAACAGAGAAGTGTAGGTGCTAGACTAAATCATCAGAAAAATCCTTCAAAGAGCGTGATTATAATACTAAGCTACTATATGTCTTATATATACAGAAACAGTGCATTTTTCCTAAAATTGGTTTGTTAAAAATTCAAAAATTATAATAAGACTCATCACCAATTTATTTACAACGATCAAGGGTTAGAAAAGGTTATGAAAACAATTTTACATACCCAGTAAAGTTCACTTGTCCGAAAGTTGGTAGTATCAAACAAAAGAAGACGAAGACGAGGGGCAACATGTTATGCTTCTTCGATATTCACTTTAGGCTGTCTGCAAAAAATAGAAGACGAGGTAAATATTCATTACATGCTTTTGCAATGAACAGTAAAGTTGGAAAATTGTCTTGACAAGTGAAAATATTTTAACTTTAATGGAATGGTATTGCAATGAAATGAAAATACATGATATATTATACCATAGTATCTCAAAGTCGAGGAGCAAGAGTGTGCAGTAAGAAGTCATTAAAAATTGCTTTAACCCTTTATTTACTGACGGGATTTATAACGACTCACGATCAGTCGACCCAGACGCAAATAGAGTCGAATAGTATAGACAAACTGATAAAACATCGCCGGGCTTATCATTATCATTAGCGATTATTTGATTGATCTGATGGATATTAAGTATAAATCAGTAATCTAGTGTGTGTTTATGTGCAATTTATTTTCGATTTAATTTAGCTTTATAGTTTAAGTTCCAAGATGTTTGATAGGCTATGGTAGCCCGTTGGAAGTGCATCGAATTAGCAGCCGGAGGGTTGTGAATTCGAAATTCGATTCAGCCAAAGACGTGTACACTTGGGTTGTGCACGTACAACCTGTCATGGCCTCAAATGTCCTCCCGTTTTCGTGTTGTGAACATTTAGGAAGGAGGCTGACAGCTCAGGTGTTGACCTCGTCGTCCGACAGTGGTTCGAAATTTCGAGAAGTTGCTTTTGGACCTTTCCCTTTGAGATGGATCCCGGAGCGTCGCCAATAGTACGTTGCGTTGCCCCAGTGCGACTTTAATTAACTACCTTCCAAGAGAGAGATGCTTAATTTCCAAACATTCTTTCAGTAATTATAAAACTTCACACAGCGACAAAAATATGTTGGGTGGGATTCAAAATAACTGTCTCAGCTGCTCTTACAATTTATTATCAGTTGAGAGGCGCTGAGATAATAACGTTTGGGACACTTTGTATTTAACACTCAATTTGAAGTCCATTAGGTTTATTTGATTTATTATTGGGAATTAATAAATGAGCATGAATAGGATGCTTCATTCTATTAAAGAGATGAAGTACAAAACATTTCCTTATTGAATCAGGAAGAAAATGCTTTGTACTTCACCTCCTTAATAAAATGAAGCATTCTTTTCATGCTTATTTATTAATACCAATGAATCCAACGAGAGTTTCAAGTCAATAATTGAAAATGATAATTTTTGATATCTATCGTTGAAAGTGAAGAACAAGAGTGGAATATTTCAATTATCGATTTTTTTTTATATAAATCAACAGTGTTTCCAGATATATAATTACAGAATGGTATTGTCAAAAAAGAATATTTTTTAATAATAAAACTGCCACTGCAATTCAAAACGAATAAAAAAAAAATTAGGTTCCAAATGAAAAAATTGATCGATACAAATAAAAGTAATATTATTTCTAAAAACATTTAAAATTTAAATACTGTGGGAGGTATTTACAAATTTCAACTTTTTTAAAATCGAAAATGTGATGAGATAAGGTGACTGTATCTAGTAAAACATAAACTACGTTCAGTGGAATAGAACGAAATACCACATTTGTTTGAAAGTGATCTATGTTTAGAATCTGGAAACACGCAACTAAAATTTCATTGGATACACTTATATCTTTGGTTGAATTGAGCACACAAATGTATATTTAATGAAATATATTAAAAAGAAGTCTTCCAAACTCTTAAGAGCGATGTGCCCCTATAGGTGGTTACTGAAGTATGAGTCGGATTGTAATTGGGAAAGTTATGTTTATATTGTCCCTAGCTAATAGTTTAGGACACTTGCAGTATATGAGGACTCAGTACGGTAAAGATCCAGAAGTTTCTCATATTAGGTCATATAGAAATTTAAAACCCTAAAGGTTAAATATTAGGGAAAAGTGACCTAATATGATATGTGTTTTTGATTTTAAGCTTAGTTTTCTAGTCTGTTTAGTCGTTAATACGATTCTTAAACGTTCTGAAAATTAAAAGTAAAAAAAAAAAGTAGTACTTACTTTTAACATAGAATTGATTCAAGCTTTGTTATGTTGTTTCGTTTATTCTCACAAAGCGAGAAAAGAGAGACAGAGAGAAAATGTGTGTTAAAACCCATCACTGTATAATAGGAACAAAGCCATAAATATCGTTGGGCTCATTCAGTCGGATAAAAGTGGCAAAAAGAAGGATGTAGAATTACGATGAGTATATTTTGTCGACTTAAAGCAGAATTTTAAGTAGTAACAAAAAATGAATATTACAGTACAGTTTTTCTACAAATTATTAGTTTATCGGTCACAAAATAAAAATTAAAAGCAGTGTTATTGCATCATATTTCTATCAAACAGGTGGCAACAGGACACGGCGTTTCTTACCATCCTGCAAATCAGTATTTTAATGTTTTAATGTTTGTTCTCCTATAAGATACTTTAATTTGCAAACTCTTAATTGCCTTCTCCAATTAAAAGTTTACATACGCTGATGATGAGGAATCATTGAAGTTTTTACATTTTTCAAGCTTTAAAGGAGTTAAATAAATTAATATTTCTGAGTGAATCAGTGTATCAAAATCAACTTGCTATGAAATAAAACTTTTAGTGAATTCAGATTTGAAAAGTACTTACATGTATACTCAGACTTATGATCTTGATTTCGGATACCTGTTTTATGAATTTCGATGTAATTATTCACGAGTCATGATTAATTCCGCTACCTGATTATTCTATGACTAAATAAAAGCTCGATGTTAACAGTATTTACTTCTAGAAATGTCTTAAGCAAAATTTTTTTCAATGTATCTGGAATAATATACAAATGCATAGGTGAGTTATGAAATAGGAATTTGAACGTGTTTATAGCATAAAGGAAAAAAAATGTTTAATTACAAATGTTTTTAAACACAATTTCTGTATAGTATCAGTTACATCATATAAGAGGCAGATAAAAGTTTAAAAATATAATAAAATTTAAATCATTCCAAAAAGTAGAACTGCGTTTATTATAACTGTCATGAAACGGAAATTAATTTTTTATTGTAACTGTTATCGGGGCTTCTTAAAGCTTTTATTATGAGTAAAATACCAAAAAATATATTTTACCAAGCAATATCTATGCAAAGGTAATAATTCTTATTTATGTTTGCGTTTTATCATGCCATAATTATTTATTTAGAGGTACAAATTTGATTGCATGTTTTGCAAACGATTTTAATAAATGTTTTAGTTTTTATAGTTTCAGAATTAATTAATTAATTTTGTCATGTGGCAGCAAAAGGATATAAACACACAAATGAATAGATATTTCACAAAAATAGTTGGAATTATAAAATTCTTGGAATTATAAAATTCTTGGAATTATTTAATAAAAACGCTTGAAATTTTATATGATTTTGTTCCTTTTAGAAAATTTTAGTTGGCTACTGGCATAATCTACAAATCATCAATTATGGCGTCTCCAGATTATAAAAGTAAGAATAAAACAAAACATTTAAATAATAATACCAGACAAAATGTTAAAGGTACACGCCATGTAAATATTCCAAACACCTAAGTTTCGCACTTCTTCCCATAAAACGCAGCAAATTTATGTAATATCCATTGCATTTCTTATAAACAAGATATTAAGTTGCTTCACAAACCAGAAATCCTCAAATAGCAAAAGAAATCGTTTCAAATTTTACATCACTAAATGGGTCTTACTTGGAGAGGATGTGTCCTTTGGACTGCTTGGACGAACACGATACTGGGTTCCTTCCGACCACTCAGTCGGGAATGAGAAACAAGATAATTCTCTTCAGAAAGTCCGTCAACCACACCGAATCACATACTCCAAACACGTATGAACAGTAGTTTCCAATTACAAAATATCGCAACCTCCGAGATCAGGGAGCCATAAAATTAGAAATACCCTGGGCATCCAACTCTCAAAATTCGATTGGTGTCCAGTTTTTAACCGTTCCCTTTTCCCTCTCCCCCCCTCCCAGACCGTGGGGTGGTTGTCTTGTTAATTCTGGATAGTTATTTTTGGGTGTTCCGACTTCCGCGAAGGGAAGACATGAATTTTCAGAATCACTTGACCTTTAAAAGCAAACGTTCGGTCTAAAATGTCGCCCCCGGGATAGCATGCACTCGACACGGGAGCTGGTTGGAGCGGTTCCGTATCGAAGAGGAATCACTTTCTTTACCATTGCATCAGCATTTCGGGATGCGTTATTTGAATACAGATCGCCGTACTCGCGGCCAGAAGTCAATAGCCTCCGCACGCCCTGGGAATATCGTCGGAGGGATCTTACGTCGTCGTCCCTGAACTTCTTCTGTTTATGTTTCGCGTTTTCTGAACTTGCACCATGTGTTGTTTTTGCAGATCTTAATCACGCTTTTCGTGAGCTTCGGCTCTTCATCAACATGAAATATTTATGGAGGAAATAAGCACGGCGTGAGAAATTTTCTCTTTCGAAGATGCTTGGGAATTCAAGCTGAGCTGCATTCCAGCGTATTTTTCTTGTGCAACAGAGACAAGCACAAGGCTGATTCCTCTTTATGCAACTTAGTCATCCATTAATGAACACAAATTCATAAGTTTGATTTACGGAGCTTTGAAAAGCAGCAAGCATTCAATAATAGTTGCATTAGCTTATAGTAATAAGAGAGTAATGGTAATTTTTAATTAATGTCGTACTAGAGCAACACAACGAGCTATTGACGACGGTCCGGGATCAATCACCTAAGGCAAAGATCCGAGGACAACACCACGTCATTTTGAACCACGGTCAGATGACGGGGCAACACCTGAGCTGATACATCAACTCAACGTGAAGACTTTCGGCCACGACAGATTTAAGGTGCAACAGCCTCCTCTACACCATGCGCTTACAAACATACATGCACTGACCCGGATTCGAACCAGGAACCTTCGGATCTAAAAGCTAACACCTTAACCACTATTACGTCGAGTTATGAGCGACGATTCGGGATCAATCCCCAAAGGAAGAATCCGAGGACATCACCTCTTCATTTTGAACCACGGTCAAATGATGAGGTCCCATCTGAGATGGCACACCACGCCAACGTAAGGACATTGGGAGATCACGACAGATTTAATGTGCACCAGTTTTCGAATGTTGGTTGGCAACAAATGAGCTGGCATCCCACTCTCCAAACTTACACATCAACCCAACAATCCTCTAAGGGAAAGATCCAAGAACAACACAGCGTAATTTTGAACCACTTTCAGATGACGAGGTAACACCTGAGCTGTATCCCACTCTCTAAACTTCCACACCAACCCAACAATCCCCTAAGGAAAAGATTTAAGGACAACACAGCGTAATTTGAACCACGGTCAGATGACTAGGTCACACCTGAGCTGGCACTCCCCTCTCCATACTTCCACACCAACCCAACGTGAGGACTTTCGGCCACGACATAGTTAAGGTGCACCAGCCGCACTCTACACCCTATGCTTACAAACATCCATGCACGAACCCGAATTCAAACCAGTAACCCCATTCAATAGGGACTAACATAAATTTATACGCGTAAAATATGCACAAAGAACTGTTTTCATGTCAAATTCTTCCTGGCAACCTTTCGATTTTGCTAGACCATTACTCTTCCAACCAGGCTACCACCACCCATCATATAAAAAAAGAGAAACAAGGCGAAAGGTTTTATAAATATATTGACTTTTATTCACTCTATAAGAAGTTTCATCTGGTAGAACACACAAACATAGAATAAACAATATATACTTTTTTCTTCCCTATTAAAATACACGCTACAGGACACACATTGGCCTGATGTATCACAGTTCCTTCTTGACGGTGTCTGCGAGTACCGAGACAGCAGCCCAAATCTCTTCCCCTGTAGGTACAATCTGTCTCTTGTTCAACATGAAGCCTTCCTTTCCAGTGTCCCTCTCCTCGATCGTGAAACAGTACTTCACGTTCGCAACGTCGTATATCCAATCGACTGCATTTCCCGATGCCTTATCTGAAACAAAATTTTAACAAGAGACGAAAAATTTATTCAGCAAGAATATTTTTTCCCGATAGAAAATTAAAAGATTGTGTGGTTGATATTTAATTCGGTTCACTTGGATTACCTCCATCTTGAATGACAAAGCAATGAAGAGTGAATATTGAATTCCGTGGATATTTAAGCCTGAAACTGACTCACTTTAAACCCAACATTGTTAATCTTGTTGTTCAGGAGTCACGAAGCACACCCTTCACAGTGTCCATATACGTATATTATGTAAGGAAGATTGTAATGTTGTTATTTTGTTATCTAAATTGAATTTTATATTTTACTAGCAGTTCCCGCACAATGTTGCCCGTGATAAAGTTATTCTTTTCAAAAGTGAACCTCACGGATTTCGACAAAACCAAATTAAATAGTAATAAACAAAAAGAATTGCATAAATGATGGAAATTAAATATTGCTCTACTTTCAAGAAGTGGTGTTGCCCGTGACAGCATTCTTGTCTTGTCCTTACTAATACTGAAAACATTAACAAGAAAAAATAATAATTTTAAGAATATCCCACTTCTACCCGACATGACACGGGCATGTCGCCTAACTCCTTCCACCTCTCTAATCTTCGAGGAATGAATACGTCTTTGTTCAGTCATGATGGTGGCTTCAATAACATTCAGCATCAATTTCTTGATAAGATACCACGCGGGGGAAAAATAAGAAAATTGCGCTTTGAATACCATTCGACCAGTGACGTCATTCATGCAGAGTCGAAACTTGGCGCGCGTCCAAAAGAAGAACCACACAAGGAAAAGAAAAATAATATATTAATTAAAAAAATTTCTAGACTAAATTTTAAAATTCGGATTTCGAGGTCTTTTCAGTCACTTTAGGACTATCTGTATGCCAAATGTCATGACGGTAAGTGCTATAGATTCGTCTGGACACCTCAGACACACACACACACACACACACACACACACAAACACTTCCTTTTATAAAAAATAGAGTATCCCTCGTATCCAATATGTAATTTTAAGAAGTACGTCGAAAATAAAAACGTTTCCCTTTGACGTTAAGGCAGTATAGTAATATACTACATTGATCAAAATATACCCGGAATGCTGTCATAAAACAAAGGAATCAATTTATTCGTCAAAATTTATTACATTTCCTTCAAAGTAATTTCTCCGACTTCAATGCACCTGTCAACGTTTTACCAATCCTCAAAGCATGCATTTAAGTCATTTTTATGAAACCCCCTTCAGGGTTCGTATCGAATTTTCTTTTATTGCAACAATGGATTCAAAACGGTGACCACGAAGACAGAGTTTCAGCCGTGGAAATAAGTCACGCGGTGCCATATCAGGTGAATGTGTACCTTGTAGAGCCGAATTTGTTGAATGCTTTGTCAAAAAATCCCAAATAATAATGGCATTGTGAGAAGGCGCTTTATCGTGATGCAAAACCCGTGAGTTATCTCGTCAGAATTCAGGTCGTTTTCGACGAAATGATATATAAGAACTGGTTCAATAATGTCTCTTATTGTTAAACGACAATCACGAAGTACCCATTCTCTGACCTAATTGACAGGTTAATCAATAGTCGAAGTGGATGGTGTACCAGATCGCGAATCATCTATGACGCGGTTAATTTATCATCGTACAACATTTTGTACCAACAAAATACTGTTGTTTTTGACAAACAGTCGTCTGTAAAAGGTTTTGGCAACATTTCAAAAGTGTCTGTAGCAGAAATTCCATTGGGGAAACAAAATTTAATGCAAGTTCTTTGCTCAGTTCCATTCGACATTTTGGAAAATCAACGAAGTGAAAATTCTTCTCTTATTAAAAACAAATTTATTTTCAGACGATAAAATTAAATAAATCCCTGATTTTTGCCGTATTTCTAATATTATAAAAGGAAGTGTTTGTCTGTCTGATTGTTTGTTTCTTGAACGCAAAGTCCTGACGTATATATGGCACTTACAGAAATGGGATTTGGCACACAGGTAGTCCGAATTTTTTGCAATTTTAGGGTCGAGGCGAATTTTAAAATTTAATCTAGAACATTTTTAAATGAATTTAATAGTTTTTTTCTCTTTTGGATCTTTTTTTTTGTTCCGCTCCGGCAATTGGAATTTCCCATGTGACGTCATGTCACAATCGTCACTATTGACATCAGCCTTTGAAACCATGCTAAGTTTTTTCACCTTCCGCTATCAATTAAATGGGAATGCGTAGTATACGCCCAAAAGATTCCACAGCGAACATTTAGACTGGCTTTCTTTAGTTCTTTTTTGTAAAATCGGGATAGTTAAAGATAGATTGAAAATTTCAACGGATTTTAAATCTGCGGAAAATTTTACTCCAATTAGTTACTTTGATTTTCTTTTAATAAATAATTTTTCAGTTAAATATTTATATATTTTCGCAAGAGATTCTGACGTCACGCCGATTGGATCTCTTCTTAACGCTTGATTTTGTTTTAACAAACAATTTTTCAATTAAATATGAAATTAACATTGTTTGTTCTTCATCGTGTTCCCTGGAGAACTGTAAAGATCTTTCTCCGATAATGTTATTAGTTTAGGGTTTATTAAGTGTCAAAGTTTGAAAAGCGAAATTTCTTCCGCGAGTGAGCAAAACGAATACAAATTTTCAGTCTTAAGCCGTGTGTTTTTTTTAAAAAGGTCATCTCAACGTAAAGTTTTGCAGCTCATCGAGATTTTTTAGAAATTTCAATTTGGTTCTTGATAATATTTTTTTGAAATTCGGGAAAAATCAGGACATTTTCGTTGCGTTTTTTTAAAACTGTCATATCTATATCTTATTACCGTTTGTTTTTAATTTTAAAAATATCGCAGTATACCTCAGAATGTACTCAGAATGCGAAAGGAGTAGCAAACCAAACGGGACTACGTAGCAATCCCCGAGGGTCGTCAAGCGTAAGCGAAGAGGGTGCGAGGTCCTCGCTGTGACGTCACGGACCAAAAAGTCAACTCAGGATTATACGAATTATTAAGATGGTTTCGCTGCTCAGGATATTCACTCTGCGAAAGGAATGTTGGTTTGCGAAGCAAACCAAATGGGATTGCGTAAACCAATGGGGGGGGCGGAGCCCCCTAGTTTTATATATTATTTATATTTTTTATATATTATTTATATTTTTTATACATTATTTATATTTTTTATATATTATTTATATTTTTTATACATTATTTATATTTTTTATATATTATTTATATTTTTTATATATTAGCAAACCACCACAAAGGCAATGTGACCTCCGCGAAAAAAACTGTCACAGGCAAAGCCCATTTGGTTTGCGAAGCAAACCAACACCACGGGTAATGTGACTTCCACAAAAAGAACTGTCACTTGCAACTCCGTTATGGCTGTTATCCAATAGCAAACCAATAACCCCACAAAAGCTACTGTCACGGGCAACGCCTTAATAGCCACGCAATGGCTTGTGCATCTATATATATATTTCTCTTACGTGGCACGCAAAAAAGACGTTATTTGTTACCGCGTTTTGGCAACATTGTGCGATTTTTTGTTTACTAGGAGCCTCGCGCCTCATTTGAATCTATATCGTTATCGGATGAAATTTTATTGAAAAAAATGAATTTTAGACGAGCTGTTGCGGTTTGTAATAGAAATCTAA
The DNA here is from genome assembly GCA_947359465.1 of Metellina segmentata. NCBI lineage: Eukaryota > Metazoa > Arthropoda > Arachnida > Araneae > Tetragnathidae > Metellina > Metellina segmentata. Next base: position 124,363,739 of record OX375877.1, on the reverse strand, counting down.
GAAAGCGGAGGATCTTTTCAGGGCTATTTAAAAAACGGTCCTTTTCAAGGCTAACAATTATAGTACAACAAGACGCATGCACTACAGCTTTCGACAACAAACTCAGTCAAAAAGTGTATGGGTGGCTCGAGTATTGGGGAAATGTACACACAAACAACATGCTGGGTATTCAATGTACAAAGCAGCTCTCACACTGCGAGTAAAAATTTGCTCAAAGTTTTCATTTAAATTCTGATTCCAGAAGTATTGTATATATCTTTTATGTAATACAACAAATTTAGATTTGAAAAATATTTTTTTTTGGAATATATTTTGTTATCAATCCCTTCTGCTAGGACACGTGTCTTCATTGATGCGAGCGAAGCGAGCATAGGTTCGCGCAGCGAACCAATGAGAATTGCGAAGCAATCCTCCGGGGGTTGGCGAGCGTTAGCGAGCTGGGGGCGGGCCCCCTAGTATACAGATATAAGTCGTAATTTTTTATCGTAGTAGTATACCGTAAAGTCTAAAAATTTATCTAAGCGTTCTTTTCTTGTTGTTCTATTATAATTACGTAATAATAAAATAGTGTGTGTGTGTGTGTGGGGGGGGGTCAATAAAAGAAAGTCGATTGTCAAAGAAGATTTGAAAAAGAGTCGATTGTCAAAGAAGTCTGGCGTCCACTGAGATAGGACAATGGTGGATGATAAATAGGAGCATGCACGTCTCCGATATTATGGCAGTAATTAACCCTCCTTCAAGTGATTTTGACGAGATATCTCGTCCATCAATATCTGACCCATTTTGCTAATGGCGAGGTATCTCGTCATCAAGATACTGCCGATATTTTTATAATGACGAGATCAAGATATGGTCAGTTTTGTTAATGACAAGATACCACGGAGATAACCACCAGGAGGGTTAAAAAAATATATATATTCACAACTAAAAAAATTGAAATTTTTTTGTAAATATATATCTTACTCAGGTATTTCAAAACTCTGTACACAATATTATACTTTAAAAGTTTTCACGGTTGAATCAATAATTTACAAGAATATACATGACTCTGTTTGAGCAAATTTCAACGTAGTTATTCGGGGGGAAAGGGGGGAAGATATGATCTGCCTTGTTACTCTTTTAAATATTTGTTTTTCATGAATGAAGGGCCGTATCTGGTCTGCGAGCCGGGTAAACACTTCGGAGGGTCGTATAGCACCAATTCATACGAGAAAAACCACACAGGAAACTAGCGATACTCTAACCAGTTTACTTTGTTTTCATAGTGTGTGAATACAATAACTTAAGATTCAAAGTTGAAGACTTCACCCGAAACCAATTTGGCATTGACAGACCAGATTTCAAAAGATTATTTAAAAGGAATGTGGTGAAGAAGTAATTTTACCAATAAGAATTTAAAAAAAATTAAGGACTAAATGCAAAATGTTTTTCATCACTTACAAATGGTAGTAGAAATGGGTCCAAATTTATATTCCATCGAATGGGTGTTGGCTATTGCTTCCGACATCGCTTGCAAAGCATTTATCTGTAAAATGAAATGAAATTAAAACTTTGTTTAGCAAGAAATCTCTCTATATTAAAAAAATGTTACCGCCGCCACCGCCGACGCCGCAGGATTGAAAACTGTGTTGTTTAGCTCGATTCTTAGACGGTTTCCCGAGAAAGTACTGATCGGAAAAAAACAAAATTAACATGGTTTGTTCTTCATCGTATTCCCTGGACAATTATTAAGATTTTTTTCCGATGCGGCTATTAGTTTAGGGTTTATTCAGTGTCAAAATTGAAGAAGCGAAATTTCTTCCGCGAGTGAGCAAAACACATACAAATTTTCAGTTTTTAGTCGTGAGTTTTTTTTAAGAGTACCTCTCAACGTAAATTTTTGCAGCTCGTCGAGTTTTTTTTTTAAATTTAAATTTGGTTCTTGATAATATTTTTTTGAAATTCGGGAAAAATCGGGACATTTTTGTTACTTTTTTTTAAAACTGCCGTATGTATATCTTATTACTATTAGTTTTTAATTTATAAAATATCGCAGTATACCTCAGAATGTACTCTTTCTTACGGTAGTATTATTTTTGAAATCGGTTAATGATTAAATTGGATGCGATCAAAAGTTGGTCATACAAAATTCGGAATCTTTGGATACTTTCACTACTTTCTGCTAAAATCGTTATATCTACTGCAAAAAACATTATTTTTTAAATTTGAAAACATCACTGAATACATTACATTACACTCTTTCTTATGGTACAATTATTTTTCAAATTTGTTAATAAATAAAATCGATGCAATTAAAAGTGGGTCATACAATTTTTGGAACTTTCAGATTGTAATTTCCGATACAAAACTAAAACTGTCATATCTATATCGTATTACTATTAGTTTTTAATTTTGAAAATATGGTAGTATTCCTCAGAATATACCTGAAAATGTTTATCATTGTGGGGATTCAATACTTAAAATCTGTTTAATTTTGGTAGGATCGCGGAGTTGATTGAGTTAAGTTTTAGCAACCGGAGGGTTGCGAGTCCGAAACTCGATCAAATGGAAGACCGTCGTGTGAAGATTGGCGCATGCTTTGTCTGTAATAGCCTTAACCCCTTGGGTACAGATTTATTTGAAAAGTAGTCCGGATTATCGTTTGCATATTAGTTACTGTTATATTCTCGTATAATTTCGTTTGATAAGAATGGCAACAGTACGAGAGAGATCGCACAGCTTCTGATCTCCGCGTTCACTCTAAATAAGAATGTCTGATAACGCAGTCGTGTAAATATTTCTATGTGTGGAGTCAGATTAAATAAAGTGTTTTTTTTTTTTTTTTTTTTTTTTTTTTTTTTTTTGTAGAGAAAGATTGAATAATTTGATTCAAGGAGTCTCGAGCTTGCCATGAGCAAGAATGTACGTGTTTAATATTGTCCTAGTTTGAATGACGAATTAGAAACGCGATCTTATCTTGCAAAACAAGTGCATGACGAGTCTCAGTCCTCAAATGTACCCAAGGGGTTAAATGTTCTTACATTGGCTCTGTTGGAAAGTTTGGAGAATGGGGTGCCTGCTCAAGTACTGACCTCGTTATCTGAACTGTGATTCAAAATTTCGAGATGACCTAGCATCTTCGAGATAACTTCATCTGCGACATAAATTCAACTAACTAACGATCCTAATTATTTGCATGAAGTTTTTTTATAATACCATAAAATCTTATGGTACTTTTCCGTAATAGCCATACCAATAAACTTCGGCAACAATTTGGCGCGTTTTTGCACATTTCTTGACGCGTTTTTGCTTCCATATCTGGTTTTTTTTTGGTGCCAATTAACTTATTTCTTTGTTAGTTTTTAACGGATTTTATGAACTGGGATTTGTCAAGAGTTGAAAAAGCAGCAATACTGTTTTTCAAGAAATATTCTCAACAAAGAAAGATTGTGTAATTGACCTAATGAAATTCAAATGTGACTCGAAGCAGATATGGTTATTTAGCCTTCGTTCATGCCGGGAAGGATAAATGGATTGGATATGGTTTTATGGCATTGAGTCCTCTTGGGACATATTATGCCAATCTCAAGATAAAAAATCAGATACATAATATAATAAAATGAAATGAGTCATGTCATAATAAAATGAACACTTTATAAAATTATACGTGATATATGAACCCAATGTCACGTAAAAGTCTAAAAATATTTGGATGAGGATTCTCTCCAACCATATCTTCTAAAACCAAGTTATATGAATTAAAATGTTTAAGTCGTTGACTATTAAAATGAGAACATTCTATTAAAATGTGTATCACTGTTAATGGGCAAATGCAGTAATTGCAAATAGGATGATCTTCTCCGAGGAGGAGGTGTCTTTGGGTTATCCGAGTATGTCCAATAGGGAGGCGTGTTATAACTACATGCTGCCTTCTTAAAGGTAGCGATTTCAATCAGATATATTTGGTTTTATAGCATGGAGTTTGTTCTTCTTTTGTTCATTCCATTCGTTCTGCCATTTGTCTTCTAAAAAATTTTAAATCTAAGATTTTAAGTCACGATAAGGAATGGTATGATTAATATTATTTACGGTCGATTTTGCGGCTTTGTCAACAATTTCATTTCCTGGTACCCCAACATGAGATGGGGTCCAACAAAATACCAAGTTAAGTTTTTGGAAGAAAGGTGATAAATTTTTTTCAGTGACTCCAAAACAATAGGATGACTGGCATGATCAGAATGTTTCAATGACTGTAAAACACTTAATGAATCTGTGGAAAATATATGTTTTTTATGACAATAATCAGATATATTTTCTAATGCTTTATGATGATGGCCATTATTTCAGCTGTAAAAACAAAACATGAAGAATGAAGTTTAAAACTGTGAAGGGAATCATTAATACTGAACGCAGCTCCAACATAGTTTGTCTTTTTAGACCCGTCCGTATAAATTTGTAAAAATTAGAGTATTTTTCTATGTGCTTTTGAAAGAGTTGTTTGCAGATAATATAAGAAGTGTCTGACTTATAGAAATTTTGTAATGGGTTTTGAAATTCAAAATCACGATCAAACCACAGAGAGAAAGGATACAGTTTTTTCTGGGTGATGTCAAGTGAGGAAATTTCGGATACGTTCACCAAATCCAGCATTCTTAAGTGGAATGTAGGGATGAAGGATGTTTTTGCTCGATAAAGGCATTTTAAATATGGACTGTGTAATGAATGGTATGCAATGGGTGGTGAGGGGTTGAGGTAATTCTAAAATATTATTCCATGGACAACAACTGTCGCCTTAAGTCCAGGGAAGGTTCAAAAGAATCTACACACAAGCTGCTTACGGGTGAAGTCCTAAAGGCACCAGAACATAAACGTAAAGTTGTATAGTGGATAGTGTTCAGAGTTTGAAGGGCAGATTTTCTTGCTGAGCAATACACCACGCAGCCATAATCTAATTTGGATCGTATTAAAACTCTATAAATTTTTAAAAAGACAAGTACAATCAGATCCCCATGATAATTTTGATAAAACTCGTAATATGTTAAGAGCCGTTTCGCAATGTTTGCGTAGATTTAAAATATGCGGTTGAAAAGTCAACTTCTTGTCAAATGTAATACCTAAAAATTTCACACTGTCCACAACATTAATTAAAATTTCTTTGAAGAATATTTCAAGATCAAGGTGAAGATTTCGTTTTTTTGCAAAAATGAACATATGCAGTTTTCGAAGGTGAAAAACAGAAACCATTTTCGTTTGTCCAATTAGTGATTTTGTTAATGGCCTGTTGAAGTTGTCTTTCTACTAAACGAATGTCTTTTTCTGCGCATGAAATTTGCAGATCGTCAACGTAAATAAGACCTTTAACTGATAGAGGCAATTAAGAAGCAATATTGTTAATTTTTAAAATAAATAAAGTTACACTTAAAACACTGCTTTGTGGTACTCTCCCCCTCCTCTTGAATAAAAACATCCGAGAAAATCGATCTAATCCTTACTTTAAAATATATTTTCTCAAAAAATTTGTGAATAAAAATAGGCAGATTTCCCTTTTATCGTTTTTAAAATGTCTTTTAAAATTCCATATGTCCACGTTCGATCATAAGCTTTTTAGATATCGAAGAAAATCGAGACGAGTTGTTTATTTTGTACAAATGCATTTCTGATTTCAGTCTTGAAAGCGACTAGATTGTCAATAGTAGAACGATTTTTTCTGAAACCACTTTGAAGAGGAGAGAGACATTTATCTTTTCCTAAAATATACAATAAACCTCGCACTGACCATCTTTTCTAAAATTTTGCACAAGCAGCTTGTCAGGGCTATTGGACGGTAGTTCGAAGGGTTCTTGGGATCTTTATTCGGTTTCAGTATGGATATTCAGTACATTAACATATCTCCATGACTCCGGAAAAGTGTGCTCGTTCCAAATTCTGTTGTAAAATTTCAGGATATGATTTAGAGAACTATTTGATAGATGTTTGAGCATGAAACGTAACTAATATTATCTGGGCCAGGAGTTGATTTGGAACTAAGGATAAAGCCTTTATCAATTCCGAAACAGTAAAATCACAATTATAAGATAATATACGGTTTTAAGTAAAATTAACTTTATTCTTTTCAAATTCAATTTTAATTTTTTTTAAACTTTCATAGTAGTTATTGGAGCTGGATATTTCGGAAAGGCATGATGCAATTGCGTTTGCTATATCTTTGGATGCTGACAGTCTTTGGTTAGTGTAATTAAGAATCGGAATTTGTCTATTAGGGTAAACACCAGAAATTCTTTTAATCCTGTTCCATAATTGTTTACTTGTGGTTTTACTATTTATACTATTGACATAATTCATCTAAGAATCCCTCTGACTACGTCTTTGTGTTTTTCGAAATGCCGCGCTTTTTATTTTATTTTTTATAAATAATAAAGTTTTCTCTTGTTGGATATCTATTGAAGATATTCCATGCTTTCCTCTGTTTCCGATAAGCATCGCTACATTCCTCATTCCACCAAGGTTTCTTTTGTTTTTTAGACGTATGTCTGACTTTTGTAATTGAAGCGTCAGCACTTGCTATAATTATGTCTGTGATTTTTGAAGTGACTTCATCGATATCATCAATTTCTACCGTGTTAGAAATATCAGCAAGGCTAGTAAGAAGTGGCCAGTTGGCAGTTTCAAAAATATAGTTGGATTGGCTGACAGAGGGAGGTTGGTATTGACTTGCATATTTTAGCTTTATAGGATAACGGTCACTATTGTAAAGGTAAGGATCCACAGAAAAAGTCCAAAATGGTAAAATTGAAGGAGTGCAAATTGCCAGATCTATTGAATGGTAAGTGAAGGTGAGTGAAAGTTTGTTGGTTGAACGTTATTCATAACACATTAATCATTGTCTGTTATTATTTTTTCAATTTGTTTGACTCTATGATTAATGTCTGAACTACACCAGAGAATATGATGGCCATTTAGGTTGTAGTATTCACCCAGTAGATGGCGCTCCACTCTGCCGTAGCGCAGAGTTGTATATAAAGTCGGTCTTTGAATACTAACACCAGCAGACGCACTCGTACTGAAGGCGAGACGAACCATGTAACTAACCTATTATTGTTTATTAAAGTTCTTGTTGTTCCTGTTCCCGAAGTGCATTCTTTCTGCAACCATATACCGATCTCAACATGGTGACCCGGAGCTGAACATTTAAATTATTCTTGAATATTGCTTTGTTCCAATCGGTTTGTTCTCGCTGCTTACTTTCCCACTTCACCACTGATTTTTGGACTTCCCACCATGGAGAATATTGCTGCCGTCAAGATTCCGATTTACATCGACGCGGATCCAAACCTTTGGTTTGGTATGTGCGAAGCTACCTTTGCCCTCGCCACGCCCAAGCCCATCACGGATCCGAAAACAAAATACAACTACATTGTTGCTCATCTACCACCCGGCGCAGCTTCTACAGTGCGAGATGTCATCTTAAACCCGGATCCAACCAACCCCTTTCAGCACTTAAAGGATCATATTACTTCTCGTTGTGGCAAAACCAGAACGCAACAAATACTGAAACTTCTAACTGGAGAACAGCTCGGTGATCGTAAACCTTCCGAACTTCTCCGCGTGTTATGCAAAGACATGCTGAATCGCACCAGATTGCAGATTCACTTATGCTGGAATTATTCCTCTCGCAACTTCCCGTCAATGTCCAAACAATTCTAGCCTCCATGATGCCAACTACATCGCAGAAGGCCGTTGAAGTTGCTGATCGCATATTAGAAGTAACACCAGCCGAGGTAAGTGGAATTTCAATTTCATCTTCCACTGCCGAAGCAGGTCCGAACACTTTGCAACAACTCATGGAAGAAATACATGAACTACGTAAAGAAGTAAACACTCTTCGTCGATCACGTAGTTTCTCCCGCAATCGTAACTCATCCCGCAGAAGCCACAGCACTTCGTCTGAAAGCTCTGTTTGTTGGTACCATGGGAAGTACAAATCCAAGGCCTTCAAATGTGTGCAGCCCTGCTCGCTTACGCAGGCAAGAGTAGAAGCGACATACTTTTTGCCTACTCGATCAAGTCGCCTATTTGTTAGAGACAAAAAAACGAATTTAAACCTTTTGGTCGATACTGGATCAGATGTTTCGATTATCCCTGCTACCAAATCGCAGCGGAAACAACATCCAACTCAAACCTTTAGTGCTGCAAATGGCACAACAATTCATGTTTATGGTCAAAAACTATTATCTTTAGATTTTGGTTTAAGACGCAATTTTGTTTTCCCATTTTATATTTGTAATGTTACCACAGCGATTCTTGGTGCAGATTTTTTGCATTATTTCAATTTAAAACCTGATTTACGGCGTAATCGTTTAAATGATTGTACTACTAATCTGAATTCTCACGGTCTTGTTAATAATGCTAATATTTTTTCTGTCAAAGTTGTTTCATTGGATAACGATTTTTCTAAATTATTGGTCGAATTTCCTAATATTACTAAAGTGCCATGCGCAAATCAACCTGTAAAACACAATGTCCTGCATCATATTGAAACTCATGGCCCGCCAGTGTTTGCTAAACCTAGACGTCTTGCTCCCGATCGATTAAAAATAGCGAAAACCGAATTTCAATACATGCTTGATTTGGGTCATATGCGACCATCCAAAAGTAATTATGCGTCACCTCTACACATGGTATCTAAAAAAGGATGTGACGATTGGCGTCCTGTGGGTGATTTTCGAGCTTTAAATTCTCAAACAGTCAAAGATAAATATCCAGTTCCTAGTATATTAGATTTTACTAATGAGCTGCATGGAAAGAAAATATTTTCGCAAATAGATTTAATCAAAGCTTTCCATCAAATTCCTGTTGCACCCCAGGACATCCATAAAACAGCCATTTGCACCCCTTTTGGACTATTTGAAAGTACAAGGATGCAGTTTGGGTTATGTAATGCTTCAAGCACTTTTCAAAGATTTATCGACGAGGTTACACGTGGTCTGGATGGTGTTTTTGCATTTATAGATGATATTTTAATTGCCAGTAATACTAGCGAAGAACATATGATTCATCTTCGCGCACTCTTTGAACGTCTTGATCATTATGGTCTTACGTTAAAATCATCAAAATGTACTTTCGGTGTGTCGTCTCTAAATTTTCTTGGCTTTAAAATTTCAGAGCAAGGATTAGAACCACTCCCAGATCGCGTAGAAGCAATTCAAAACTTTCCCAAACCAACTACACTCACTCAACTTCGTAGATTTCTAGGTCTGTATAATTTTTATAGACGTTTCATACCCAGAGCCTCTCACATTTTAGCACCCATGATACAACTTTTAGAAGGTAATCGGAACAAAAGGAAACCTACTCGAACTAGTAAATCCCTTGAAATTCCACTTGATTGGACAACTGCTGCAGATACTGCGTTTTCTGATGCAAAAAAGGCACTTGCCAAAGCAACTTTACTTAGATATCCGATTCCCAGTGCTCAACTTAGTCTTTGGACTGACGCATCGGACGTTGCAATTGGTAGTTCTCTGATGCAATCAACCAAAGGAAAGTGGGAACCTATAGCATTCATGTCCATAAAACTTAACAAATGTCAGAAAAAGTGGTCTACATATGATCGTGAACTTCTAGCAATTTATTCATCAATAAAAAAATTTCGACATATGCTAGAAGGCAGAGACTTTTTCATCTATACCGATCAAAAACCGCTAATATTTGCTTTTCAACAGAAAGCAGATAAATGTTCACCACGCCAGCTAAGACATTTAGATTTCATTTCGCAGTTTTCCACTGACATTCGGCATGTTAGTGGTAAAGACAATATTGCTGCAGATGCTTTATCTCGGATCGAGATTGATGCCATTTCAAAAACTCCTTCACTTGACTATAAAATGTTTGCAGAGGAACAACTGCACGATGAGGAACTTTCAAACTTGCTCAACTCAGAAACATCACTAAAATTGGAAAAACACTACTTTCCACTTGAAGATATACACTTATATTGTGATAAATCCACTGAAAACCCTCGCCCATTTGTTCCGAAATCTCTGCGACTTACTGTTTTTGAAAACCTTCATTATCTCTCCCATCCAGGTATTTTAGCTACAACTAATTTAATCTCTGGCCGATTTGTGTGGCCTGGTATGAAAAAGTTCATCAAAGACAAAGTACGTGGTTGTAATAAATGTCAGAGAGCAAAAGTATTTCAGCATACCAAAGCTCCACTTAGCACATTTGCTTTACCCGACGCGCGTTTTGCGCATATTCACGTTGATTTTATCGGACCGTATCCACCTTCCGATGGCTACCGATATTGCTTAACCATCATTGATAGATTCACCCGATGGACTGAGGCCATTCCCACCACGGATATGACAGCAGAAACCACTGCTAGAGCTCTCCTCCACGGTTGGATTTGCAGATTCGGTACACCAGTCACTATTACTTCGGATCAGGGACAAAATTTTAAATCTAATCTTCTTCGTGAACTCACAAATACTTTAGGCACTGATAGAATTCTTTCTTCTGCTTATCATCCTCAATCAAATGGGATGATTGAACGCTTTCACAGGCACCTCAAAGCAGCCATAACAGCTCATGAACACACTAAGTGGACGGAAGTTTTACCCATAGTTTTATTAGGTCTACGCTCTTCTCTTAAGAAGGATATCAATGCGACCAGTTCTCAACTTGTTTATGGTACTACTTTACGTTTACCATCTGATCTTTTTACAACTGATTCCGTACCCCAATCCCTTACTCCTACTTATGTGTCCAATTTCGTTTCAATGATGCGAAAACTAAATCCTATCGCATCTACAAATCATGGTAATACTAAAGTTTATGTAAACCCATCATTAAAAACATGCACCCATATATTTTTAAGAATCGACAAAGTTCGACCTCCTCTCACACCTCCTTATTCTGGACCACATCTGGTTGTTAACCGTACAGACAAAAATTTTGTCATTGAGTTAAATGGTAAGAAAAACACTGTTTCCATCGACAGAGTAAAGCCAGCTTTTTATTTTTCGGATACCATGGAATCACCAAAGCTATCTTCCCACATTGACAAACTTAAATCGGTCACACCTAAGCCACAATCTAAAACACCTGTAATTACACGATCGGGACGGTGTGTACATTTCCCCGATAGACTTGTCATGGAGAAATAACTAACATTTTTTTCCCTCATTGTGTGTACTTCATTGAATTGTAAATAGCTACATTACTATTTAAAATTGTAAATATCTTCAATTGTATGTGTACTCATTTTCTTATTTTGTCTTCCTTATCTGTGCTGTATTATTACCTATGTTTAACGTTCCTTCGTCACTGGAGGGATACTCTGTAGTATTCACCCAGTAGATGGCGCTCCACTCTGCCGTAGCGCAGAGTTGTATATAAAGTCGGTCTTTGAATACTAACACCAGCAGACGCACTCGTACTGAAGGCGAGACGAACCATGTAACTAACCTATTATTGTTTATTAAAGTTCTTGTTGTTCCTGTTCCCGAAGTGCATTCTTTCTGCAACCATATACCGATCTCAACAAGGTCACCAAGTAGGATGAATGGTTGCTGAAGTTGATCTATCAAATTATTTAAATCAAAAGTGGCGATATGGGTATTAGGAGGTAGGTATACATTGCATATTGTTATTAAAGTATTTACATGAAGTCTTACAGCAACAGCTTGGAGATTTGTTTTAAGGTTAATTTGAGTAACTGGTAAGTCATGGGAGGTAAGCAATTCAACACCTCCACATGCTCTTTGGCCATCATCGTAATCTTTTCTGAATATAGTGAAATAACGGATGTTGGTGGTGTCATTGTTTCGTAGATATGTCTCCTGTAGGGCGATTGCAGCTGGCTTGTGTTTGTCTATGATGTCTTTAACATCATCAATTTTTTTACGAAAACCCCGGCAGTTCCAGGAAAGAAAGAAAGCCATAAAAATAAAGTATGAAAGAAAATGAAAAAACTACTTTTGTTTTCTCGTCTTAGGACGAGTATTATCCCTCTCGGACTTGGGTGGCGAAGTCTCCAAGTCCTCACTTTCTAAAGAGGAAATATCAGTTTCGGTGTTGTGAAGATTTATGAGGTCATTGGTAGAAGGACCAGTTATCGAGTTTCTGGATGAAACATCAGGCTGTAACTGTCCCGTTGGTTGGCCTGTCACAGTGGTGCTAGATCCATTTGAAACCTCAACAAGTACATCTCCTGCAATTTTGTTTTAATATTCTATGTCTCTCCAACCATTCCTAAAATGGTATTATGAAGTAAGATAGCTGATATGTTTTTAATATTACCCTCGTTACTTTTCATCATAAATTTTTTTTGTTTCGATTTGTGTTCATTATTTTTAATACATATTTGCTCCACTGAAGGAGAAGTTGATTTTTGATTTTCCATATTTTCAAAAGAAATGTTCAGACCCCGGTGGCACCACCCACCATGGAGTCCAACAAGGGGTACAGGTTCCTGTACCAGTGCTATCCAGGGACTTTACGAACCCAAATCACCTCGATGACTTCCCTAAGGAGCTAGTTGGTGAGCGTGTCCTTAGCCCAAGCAGGGTATTCCCACCATACGATTAATGTACTGGGACCAAAGTACACCTCCTGTTTATCCGAAGCAGGAGCCGAAGCAATGTATTGGGGCGTTATGTTTTCCTCAGTCACCAGGATCACCTTTTCTGAAGACACAGGTCTCCACGTACGGCAAACACGTGGGTGATTTGATCCCCAAGAGGAGCTGAAAGCACAGACTGGCGAAAAGCTTCTCAGGGGGAGCCCTCAGCTCCGAAGAGGCAATCACAACGAGGAAGGAAGAGAAAGCAAAAAGCAAAAGAGTAGAGGAGAGGGAAAAGGAGAAAAGATCACTCGGGAACCCCGGGGATGTGAAGCCCGTACAAACCTAAAGAAGGAATGCCCCTGGGGGCTCATGCCGGGAAGGAAAAGGCCATAGCCATAGGAACTGTTGAACGTTTGTGGGGATGTGCAAAATGGCGCAATGAACGCCAAAGAGATACTGCCGCTAACAACTCTTATCTAATTAAATTCATGTATGCTCGGCTACATTCTAAAGAGGAAAATGTTCTCTGTTACGCTAAATGGAAGCGCAAAGAAATAAGTAAGAATGCGCCAAAGTTTATTATTATGATTTTATGTTACGGAAAAGTACCAATCATACAGTACCCATAGAAAGGTGTGAAAATCAGGTATTTTAAATGGCGTTCATTTTCTACACACACAACTGTGCCTATTACTTAGTGATTCAGGTTCCAGTGTTCTGATTTCAACCTGAATATGGTTCTTCAGCTGTTACCGTATCTGATGCTGGTCAACATAAACTTTGTATGGTTGAGATATCCACATAATAAGAAAGAATCAGTTGTCATATCTGGAGAACGCGTTTTTAAACGAGTATTCTGGTTAGATAGTAAATTTGGAGTTTGGTGATAGGTCGTGTTTTACTTTCATTATTATGCTTAGCCCAAGGGCTTCCGTATAAATTATTTAAAGAAAAAGTTATTTAAAAAAAAGTTATTAAATCTTCAGAACTTTTTACAAACCCTGTATGTACAGGTACGGAAAAAGAACACCCCTCTTCATTCGAGCAATTTTAAGAGTATAAAATTCAAAGATGACGTTTGATTATAATCCTCTATAAATTCAAATTCATAAAATTAGCATAAGGGTCCGTCTTCAAACTACACTGAGCACAAACTTCATGATTTCCAATGGAAGCTCCTTATTTCGACACACAATTTCTAGTTTATATCAAAATTTAACTTCATGTACCAAATTTCATGTCATTAGATCTTACCCTTTTGAATTTTTACAAAAAGATTGGAACTCTTAATGTTAAATCATTTTCGTATACTTTTATAGATACCTTAATAAATACTATTTCTATAGCACTGATATTTTGTTACATGTTTCTGTTGAACAATTAAAACAAAATCCACTTTATTTTATTTAAAAAATTGTTTTTAGAATACAATAATAAGTATTAAATTGATATTTGGAAAAATTATGAATTGGAACCTTACTATTATTTTGATGGGTATCGATTTAGAAGAGCGTTTTATGTGACCATGATTTTTTTTTTTTTGGGGGGGGGGAGGCAACTAAACACGTGAAAAACGTCTCAATCCTTTGTTAATAATTTTGAGATCGTTTGCTCTTGTATAATAAATAGTATAATAATTCTCAGATCGCTGAAAAATACGTTTGAAATAGCGTTAAAATTTGAAATTCGGGTAGTGATAACTACAATTGATCTAGATCTACAATTACCGACCTTCTATTTCGAGATGATCCCTGAAATTGACACCAACTTTAGAATTGAATACCTCAGGCTACAAAGGTAGTGAAGTCATGAAATTTCCTATTTAGACTAATTTAACGATGAAGAATCTGATTATGGCATAAAAAACATAGTGTTTCTATTAGAAATTTCGTTGTTTGTGCAAAATTTAACAAGACGTTTTTCCTTATGCAATTCTTTTGTATTTGAATCTGTACGTTATTCCCTATTGAATGATACCTTTGAATTTGCTCTATAATGAATAGTGCTCGAAACAAAGAAGTTGGTTCTGGTTTTTTTCCGCGACTGTGTGTCATCAATAACGCTTCAGGTATCTAAATGTCTGAATAACAAATAATAAGCTGTGGGTTTGATACCTGATCCTGATAGTCTGCGCTTTTATCTTCCGTGTACCCATAAGGACCCATGAGTAGTTGGGAGTATGCGTGGAGGCTCAAGTAAGCTTTTAAGTCGTTTCCAATTTCCTGGACGCCGTCTCGAATGGCCCTGCTTTCGGCTTCCGAAAACGGGAACTCTCCGGAATAGCTTTCATCACACGGATCGTCACTCGTGCCTTCACCTGAAACGCACCCCATGAAATCTCCTTATCTCTCGGGACAGAAAGCTTTGGTCTCGTGCTTATATACAGAAATACTACTTAAGATAGTAAAGAAAAAACAGCCGATAAAATCCTGAAAAAAGAACAGTCTCGTACTTACCTAATACCTACTTGAGATAGTAAAACAAAACAGCAATAAAATTAAATAAAAATTAAAAAAAAAATAGCGATAAAATCAGATTAAAAAAAAACAGCGATAAAATCAGATTAAAAAAAACAGCGATAAAATCAGATTAAAAAAAAACAGTGATAAAATCGTTAAAAAACAGTGATAAATTCAGATACAAATCAGATAAAAAACAGCGATTATATCATGAAGAAACAGCGATAAAATCATGAAAAAATAACAGTCTCGTGCTTACTAACACCTACTTGAGATAGTAAAAGAAAACAGCGATAAAATCATGAAAAAACCGAGATGAAATCAGATTAAAAAACAGCGATAAAATCATGAAAAAAGAAGTCTCGTGCTTACCTAAAACCTACTTGAGATAGTAAAAAAAAAAAGCAGCGATAAAATGATGAAAAAACAGCGATGAAATCAGATTTAAAAAAAACAGCGATAAAATCAGATTTAAAAAAAAACAGCGATGAAATCAGATAATAAAAAAACAGCGATAAAATAATGAAGAAAAACGTATAGTCTTTAGGGACGAGTCCCGTTTCCAACTGTGTCCTTACGATTACAGCAGACCAGACGCTTCTGGAGATGTCCAGGGCAGCGTGGGGATCCTGCCCTTACTATCAAACGCCACACATGCCCACAACAGGACGTTATGGTCTGGGGTGCCATCTCCTTTGATAACCGGACTCCTTTGGTAGTCGTTTCTAGCACACTTACAGCACATCGGTACGTAGACGACATTCTACGGTCGTGCTACCGTTCCTTTTGCGACACCTCGACCTTACTTTACAACAAGATAATGCCCGGCCGCACACGGCACGTGTTGCTGTGAATTGTCTTCAAGCTATCCCAACACTTCCTTGGCCAGCTAGATCTCCCGATCTCTCTCCCATAGAGCACAATTTGGGACCTTATGGGAAGGCGATTGCAACCATCCCGGAATGTTGACCATTTAGCCCGACAGTTGGGAGACAATTTGGAACGAAATTCCGTAGGACACCATCCGGGAGCTTTTTCAGTCTATGCCACGCAGTGTGACCACTTGTATCTAGGCCAGAGGTGGACCAACGCCTTATTGACTTCCCCTCCCTTTGTAACGGTCAAACTCTGAAATAAATCATTCAATTGCTCTGAAATTTTAATCGATTGATTTTCTATGTATGTTCATCACATCCACCCATTTTTGTTGCAATCGGACACCTCCTTCTTGGTGCGTCGATTTTTTTTGTAATAGAGTGTATTTTAGTATTGGCGCTATTTTCCTTCTCATCAATATAAAAATGAAAAATTGTTAACCTCTTCAACTGTCCCTTGATACGACACCCCCACCATACCTAGGGACAGGGGGTGTTGTACCTTAGAACAGGCCCAGAAAGTGTACAAAACTTTTAAACAATATTTCAAGTCAAACTTTTATTGAAAAATCAAGAAGAATTTTACTCTCCAAAAAATAAGATTATTTAGAAAAATATCAAAATATCAAGTATTTATGCAAAAACAATATCAAAAGGCTTAGATTTTACTTAAAAATTTTACTACAAAATCATATCTCAGTGCAATTTATTTTCATGGT
Organism: Metellina segmentata; assembly: GCA_947359465.1. Lineage (NCBI taxonomy): Eukaryota > Metazoa > Arthropoda > Arachnida > Araneae > Tetragnathidae > Metellina > Metellina segmentata. The sequence goes on along the minus strand of OX375877.1, from coordinate 124,347,139 downwards.
GACAATTATGTCAGACGTCTTCATCCAAAAAGGATTTAGTGTGTGTTATATTTCTATACAAATCTACACCGTTTGACTAATCCACACCAAATTTGGTACACTTGTACTTTAGAACATTGCGGAATATATAGGCTATTACTTTCCTATCTTCAGACCATTCTGTAGCACAACCATCAAAATTGGCACACAGGTAGTCTTAAAAGTGCCTCTCGAAGCCTCAATTTTAAAATCTAAAGTTTGTTTTCTTGCAATAAATGAATATTCACAAGGAAACACGTTCTACAGGGTTAGTTTTTTGAGTTAATACAGCTAAATATCGAGGTCATATTTGAACATTATTAAATTTCATAACTCATTTATCGTCTTTATCAATATTTATGTCTTTTTTCGAATTGCTCTACTTCAGCTCAGGAAGTCGAAACTGTGCACATCTTTCGTTTTTCAGAATTCTGTATTTTTGATCAGAATTTTGTTTCTGTTTGTATATGTCTTAATCTTTTGCATATTGCAATATACTCGTATTTTTCAGAAACTAAAGGTATATATTTGCAACCAAAGAAAATTATAGAAGCTATAAAAAAGTTAAAACGAAGTTAAAAAAGTATTTTCTATAGAACTTAAAATATTACATTTTTCTATGTAAGAAAAGTGATTATTCTAATTCATTTTCGATCAACATTTAACCTTTTTGACCCGAGCAACGCCGGGTTAAAAAGGTTCAGCTAGTTAACAATAAATCGCAGCGAAGGAACTAGTATATTTCTTAGTATGTCACTTTAACCGTCCATAATTCACAAGGAGAAATGCAAGTCTAAACATGCTGTTTTAGTATAGCACGAAACTACACTCACTTTTTTAAAGTGAGTTGTGGCAACACTAGTTGTGGTAAGTAGTCATATTGTTGCCAACAATTCACTGTTTCAAATTAGCTATTTACGGTTCATGGTAATATCAATATACTTTTCACGCTGATTTTATTGGTTTCTGTGACTCAAAGGCTCTTTGTGTTAGAGGCCCTTGAACCTATGTTAGCTATTTTAATATGTTCCCTTAATGTAAAATGCATTCTAGAGATTAATCTTTAGACAACGGTCGGTACAGCAGTTGTACCTTATTCGCGCCAAGAATTTAGACCGCGATTAGTACAGCAGCTGTACCTTGAAAGTTATAAGAATCGCGCCAGTTATAACAATAGCCGTAGTCAAAAGGTTAAGGTGTTCTGATGGCAATTTACAGAAAGAACTAAGTTTAGTAAATAAAGGACAAGAAAGATTCTTAGTGTCAGTAGTTCTAATGATTACTTCTAAAAAAAGTAAAAACTATTGTCACCTCCAAAAGCAGAATCGAAATTCCTATTGGGATCAATTCCTACGCAGGATGGATCTGTATTGAAATAGTTGAATTTTGGTACTCTGTTCTTCCTCCACGTCCTATCCTTGAAAAAACAAAGGAAGAAATTTTGAGCTAGATAGGTTGATATCAAAATTAACGCTTAAGCTACACAACATCTTCATCATTCGGAATTCAATTGGCTTTCTTGATGACGAAATATCTCGTCATTAGCAAAGTTGGTCGGATATTTATAGACGAGATATTCCGTTGAAACCTCTTGGAGGGGTAAATAACCACACGCATACTTATCTGTGTCTGAAAGCATTATTAGGAACGCGAATAAAGCGAAGAATCACGAACAAGCAGGAAAAGCGAAGCGACTCCGAAACAAAATAAATTGCTTATTTCACTTCAGTTGTTTGTGGAAAAAAGTTGTTTTCCAATAGTTGATAATTGATATTTGCGACACTGCTTCTTCAGTTGAACGTTTTCTGAATTTGATTTCACAGCAAACTATGATATACTGATAATAGAAATACATTCTTAAAAGCTCATTTATCAATCAAAGTTATTTATTTTTATCTTGATGAACAACACGCTATCAAATATTGCTTCCCGAATACAGGGCTGAATTATATAGATTTTGGACAACCACTTGTTTCCGAGAATTCGTTTAGATAACTGTATTTTAATTAATACAATTTGTTGTAACAAAAATAATTTTATTGACAGTAAATATAACAAAGTTGTGCTAAGACCACTTTCTTATTAGGGTTAAGGAAGCTTCGTTATCGGAAAGGCTAAGGAAGCTTCGTTGTCGTTAAAGCTAAGGAAGCTTCGTTATCGTAAGAGCTAAAGAAGCCCCTCTCTTTTCTAAAAGAGCACCACCCATTAGTCCCCAGAGTCTAGTGCCTGAATGCCACCCACGCTCTCATGCAACGCCCTCTACAATAAATGGGTGATTTTGCACATTTTGAAAATGTCTCAGGCTTTAGTGCCACTAGTTATCCACATTCTTGTAAAAACTACAGCTCTACGAGCAGTATGAGTTTTAAGTATAAAGTCAATTACATAATTGGATAATTTTCGAATATATTTGAAAACAAATGAACCCATAATCTATCTCCTTAAACAATCAATATTTCATTTCAATGAGTTGAGCAGTTTTTTTTCGGGGGGGGGGGACAAAAGCATTAAAGTTACTCATATTTCTCTTTATAAATTTAAGATACTTACGAATGTCCACGTGTGGATGTATCCATCCACATTAATAACAGGAAATATGTACCAGTCAAAAGTATCAACCAAACGTTTGATATTCGTATTTCCCTCTTCAAAGTATCCCTTTACAAGGCGGTCGATTAAATAAATGGCTGTAGCAGGTGCTATCCATTCCCGAGCATGAATGCCAGCATCTATCCATATTGCAGGCTTTTTAGGACCACAGGAGCCAATCTAAGGGATTAAAAGTTTGATATTTCAATGAAAGAATGAATGTTTTTTAAAATATTACAGTTGTCAGATTTTCTGAGCAAGATATATTGTGTTGATGCAAATGTTAGTAGTTAGTAAGAATTTGTTATAAGACTTATTTCTATTTGTATTGGAAATTGAGGATCGTCTCTCGCAAGTGAGAGAAATGAAATTTGAGAAATATTGAACAATATATTTTCCTACAGTAGTTGGTCAAATTGAATGTCATCAATAGGAAGGCTTTTGAACAAGTTTCTCGAGTTAAGTCACATAATTCTTGGTAGAATATATTTACTGAACAACGAAATAATTTCAGGATTTATAGAAGCATCTTATTTTACAGTGTTATGTTTTCACGTTGTGTTCGTATTAGTTTTCCTGTTCCTATATGGGCTTATGTACAAGTTTCTTATTTGGAATATTCATTGAATACTTTCTTAATGTATTTTAAAATATAAAAATAGGTTGATAGGTAGTTGACTTTGCGTTGTACTGGAGCAACACAATGGGCTATTGGCAACGGTCCGAGATAAATTCCGAAGGGAAGGTCCAAGTACAACAACGCTTCGTCATTTTGAACTTGCCATTACGAGGTAAGCGCCTGAGCTGGTACCGTACTCATCGAACTTCCACGTCACTCCCACGTGAGGACATTTGAGGCAGCGACAGATTTTACATGCACCCGCTCCCACGTTCGACTGTATTGAGTAGAATCGAATTTCGGACAAGCAATCCTCCAAACTAAATATAGGAACTGGTGGGTGATACGCTATTCCTGTTCGTGTTCTGAACGCGAACTTTCGAATAGGATTTCAGCACTTCGACACTAAAAATTCCACAGTATAAATTCTGAATTGATACATGATAATTGATCGTTAAACTTGAATTAGATTACATGTTAAACGTTGCAAAATGACGATGAAGTACACTTTATGGCAATCCCAATTTGTATCATACGATAACATGATACAAATGAGCTGGATAGCAGAAATAAAACCTTCACTTTTTGACTGATATTCTGCCTACACTGAAAACCCCTCATTGTTTGAAAAGTCCTGCTTTAATATCTGGAAAATATACCTTTAGTCCTTTGATAGGATTCCCTTCAAATGTTGTTCCGATTTGCTTGACAATGGCTATTTCAGAATACCGATTTTCAATGGCGTCAAGGAAAGCACATATCTGCAAAAAAGAATGAAGTTAGTTTTTCGTTTCCAATTCCTGAGGCTGCTCCTGGAATATTTCGCATTAAACCTCATGCATTGCACATTTTCTATCTTAAATTACAATGTTTTATTTTATTGTTTGTGCACTATTCGAGGTTTTTAACTATGCAACAATATTTTTTCTTACTGCAGATAGCTTTCTTAGATTTCTAATGCACTTTTCTGGCTTTTATCGAAACATGAGTTTTTTCAGCAAATGAAACCTTTTGCCATATTGGCTTAACAAGATGATTAGAATACCTCGTCTTCAATACTTTAAATGCTACTCAAAAATTTGATATACCTTGTGTTCACACTTTTCTTACTTAAATTTTGTCTAGCTAATTGTAAAAGATTTGAATATAGCATTATTGTTATTTCATTAAAACACAATTCTTTTGGGAAACGTTGAGACAAGAACGATTTAAACTAAAATACTTTAACAATTTTCTGATTTCAATGAACAGTTAACAAAAAATTGTTACTTTAAAACAAGTTATAAGATTATACTGATACATGGGAAGAAAAATAAAATAATGTTTAAAGAATCTACATACGCATTCTAAATTTCTAATTTAATGAAATTAAATGTCAAATACATTATTTGATGCAATCATAAACAACAATTCCTACTAATTTGGTAAACTACCAATTGTTCTAAATAATGCAATTTTAAGTGCAATGACTACAAAACTTCGTTGATATCTTACTTTCGTAAATGAAACTTTAAACAAAAGCACATTGAATTTCTAGGTTTTGGGATAGTTGAATTAACATCGCACGTATGAGAGAGACGCACAGTTTCTGATCTTCGAAAGAATCCAAAATGTTCTCCTCGTGCATTCCAACAAAGAATGTCTAATAAGGCAGCCGTGAAAATATTTTTATGTAGCATATGGAGGCAGATTAAATAAAGTGTATTTTTGAAGATAAAACGATTTAATAATTTGATTCAGAGAGAGTCTCGTAACACTATTGGTGACTATCCGGGAGATTTAAGGACACCTCGTCATTTTGAGCGACTTTAAGATGACGAGGTAAACAACCTGAGATGGCATCCTACAGTCCAAACTTCCACACCATGCCAACGTGAGGACATTTGAGGCCACGCCAGATTTTCGAGTTTCCAATTCGTAACCCTCCGGTTGCTAATCCGCTTCTCTTCCATCCGAGCTTCCGCAGCTCTATTAGGTTTAAGATAGAGATTATATTGAATAGGTATGAGTTGTTTTTCTGTTTAGACTTCATGATAACGTTTTTTCTTGTTGAACTCATTGGCAGACTAAGCGGCCGCGTAGTGCCTCGGAATACCAAAGGGCCCATAAGGGGCATCGAGGTCTTTAAATGTATTTTCATTAGGGTTCGAGGAAAGTTGTGACAGTGTCTTTACAATGTGCGTCTGTAAGTGCAGTGAAAAGAGTTTCCAATACAAGATGGTCAATAAGAGCAGATGCTGTATTCGCTATAAAACGGTTTAACCCATATAAAAGAGGCTTTAACCGAAATTTTTAATTCTGAAGAAAAAAAAAGTTATCATAGTGGAGGCGACTTCACTTCTGAAGAAATTGACAAAATGAAACCGTCCTGATGACAGTTATTTGGAGTACTATTTTACAAAGAATAAATTCTACTAGTAAATCGCTGCTATTAGTGGAACATGCAAACTATTGAAAGGATCTCTCCAACTGAAGTCTTTAGAAAATTTTATCAATATTTTCAGAGAAGAATTTTAAAAAGTTGAAAGGAGGCAACTGATTTATCAGGCCTATCATTTAATGTGAAAGAGGGACAAACTCGCAGATGACAAAAGAGGAAAATGTCGTTTGATGAAAACAAAGAAGTCGGGCATGAATTTACAATAAGAGAAAATTTCCAAGGAATAATTATCACAAAGTGAATTCAGACGTATGAAGTTGGGGAGCCTTTTCGAATATTTTTTTACTGGGATTTATCAATAGAAGAAAAAAGAACACGTTCAAAAAGTTGAGTGATGTTTACAAAATGACATTGATGTCTACTTTTGATGATGAATTTAACCATTTTTTAATATTTCTAAAAGAAAACGAGGTCACCATAAAAACCACGCCAGACATCTATCGAGCCATCAAAGAAATGTCTTGCACTTTTCCGAATGAATGTTGAAATATTATTGAAATTTTTTTTTTTGAACAATTTACTCCAAGGGAAAGACCGTTTTCTGTTTTAAAGCGTGTAAATATTATTTAAGGATTACTATGGGAGAGTACGGATTAATTAATATGGCCATTCTGTATATAGAGCAAAAAATTTAAACTAAATTGACAGTGCCAAAATAATTGACGAGTTTGAAAGAAATAAAGCAAGACGGAAATTCACGTAGAAAATGTTTTTTAATAAATTTATTTAATGTGTTATGGTATGAAATTTTTGAATACTTTCCTTTGTATTCCTAATTTAATGAGAGTTTTCTTGAATCTTTTTTTTTTCAAACTCGCGCGAGTTTGAGGGCCCCGAAAATTTTATCACTTCCCCCACCCTCTTTGACTATGACTTGATCCGCCACTGGTTTAACTAAGAAACTTGTACTCACGGCATCAAATGAGTGGTAGGCATTCACAGCAAATTTCTCATGCCATCCAGCTAAAGCATCTTCAATACGGTTTTCTTCTAGTTCTTTATCCATCAACCTAAAAATATCAATCAACCTAAAAATCTTGAGCCGAAAACAAGAATGAGTCAAACGTCAACGCAAGTCTCCAGCGAAATATTGATACATTATCTGGGTCTATTAGTTGAAAGGAAAAAGTGAGACGATTTTGACAAAATAAATACTTTCAGTTTTGGTTTTATTTTGGTCAAATTGTTTTAAGACTGCTTGTAACGATCTCCCGATAGGTGATTACGAACACAGAGAGGTTAAAAGAACAGTTTTTTCTTGTGTTCTGGTTGCTACTGTTGGACCAACATCGATGTATGACAGTGCCTGTGTTCCAATACGATCAAGAACATGAAATCTTGGTGCTGTTCTGAAAAGAACACAAATATGGACAGATTCGTTGTACACTTCAAAGGAGTGAGACGTGTTTTTGCACCGGACGGTGCGGCGTATATATTGGAAACTTTATATTATATTGTGCCGACCAACCGGTATAGTGGTTAAGGTGTTAGCCTCTAGATCGGAAGGTCCCCGTTTCGAATCCGGGTTCGGGCATGGATGTTTGTAAGCGTATACCAGCTCAGGTGTTGCTTCGTCATCTGAGCATGGTTCAAAATTACGAATTATAAATTGTTAGGGGCAATGATGGTCCTCCCACTGGGTGCTACTTCACAAGTGGCCATCACTTCCGGCCTTGTAGTGGCCAATGACTTAAGTCAAAAAATGTGCCCGCCATTAGGAAAAAAAAATTATATTGTAAATAAATTTTACTGTCCAATTTAGGTATGCAGTGTCCTTCTGTTCTTGGCCACTATTACATACACTTTCTATCAAATTAGATATCGCTCGGTCACTCTGACACTGCTTGTCCGCCATTTTTTCAAAGAAAGGACCCACATGTCCTTTGATTTCTAAAGTGGGCCTGATTGCAGATGTATGGTTGGTTTGATGCAAACGTTCGTCCCGTTTATGACTCTAGATGGCATTGCATCGCTAAGAACACATGTGTAAAGTTTTTATGTTGTTTGAAAGAAGGAACTGTAGCGAGTACATTTGAGCAAAAGTTGTGCTGTTGAGTTGGGTTTTTTAAATTTTCTTAGGCATTAAAAATGGAAGGAAACGAGGAGCAATTTCAACCTATTTTGCTTTTTAATTTCCGAAAAGGCAAAAATGCTTCGCAGACGTAAAAGGATATATGTGTTGTCATCTGAATCAGTTCTTTAGCCAGAAACCTCGAAACTTCTATGAGCGCGGGATGATGCAGCAGACGGAGAGTTGGAAAAAGATAATCGAACGACATATACTATGTTGATTCAATGTAATTTACAGAATTTTTTTTTCGATCATTCAAATTTCATCAAACACACCGGACGAACCTTTGCAACAACATAAAAGAAGCTTAACTAGAGAATTTTATTAGAGCTTCATAATAATATTAACATTATTACCGCGCTCGTTCTGAAAATTAATTTTATCGTTCTTTTAAAATCAGAATACCAATTACGTTTAAAGACAAAATTAAATACCGCAAAACATGCATAAAAAACGTTGCACGTTCAACGCAGAGCATATTAACGAATCTATTTGGAATGGTATTTTTAATTAACGTCACACTACAGCAACACAACGGGCTATCGGTGACTGTCCGGGTTGGCAAAGTAACGTAATTGTAATTAGCTTCGTACTAGAGCAACACAACGGATTTGGACACAGTCCATGATCAATCCCCTAAGGGAAAGATCCGAGGACAACACCACGTCATTTTGAGCCACGGTCAGATGACGAGGAACACCTGAGCTGGCACGCCACTCTCCAAACTTCCACACCAATCCAACGTTCGAACTTTCGGCCACGACAGATTTAAGGAGTACCAGCCGCCTCTACACCATACGCTTACAAATATCCATGCACTGACCCGGATTCGAATCAGGAACCTTCCTATCTAGAGGTTAGCACCTTAACCACCAGACCGGTTGGTCGGCGGCAGAATTAACTGGGCTAAAGTGGCCCATATTAACGTTGGAGGATTCGAGTTTCACTTAGTTGTTTCTCTACAGAATAATGTACAATCACAGAGAACAAAAATCCATTCCTGTCTGGGATCAATCCCAACGGGAAAGAAGTTCCACGGTGGGCAACGAAAAGTTTCATGTTGTTGCGGAACGTAATAGCACCAAGGTCAAATTCGTTAGTGATGCAATTTGTCTTCTGAAAATAATATTCCAAGCAAGAGGAACGAGCGTTTTTAAATCTATTCAAACCTGGGACAATTGCCATACCTTGTTCATCAATATCCGACCAATTTTGCGTCGTCAATAGTCTGATTTATTTCTCTTGTACGACGTTAATTAAAAATATTGGGTCATCCGGATAGTTCTGCGTGTTTTTTAAAATAAATTTCAACGAATCATTACGAAAACATAAAATGTTTTTATTGAATCACATAAGCACTATTTTGTTCTGTGACTTTTTGCCATCTTTCTTGCAGCTGGAATTTTTTTTAAAATTAGGTTTATTTGTAAAGAAGTTGTTGAGGTGCTATTTGTTCCAAAGTTGTCGAGGTGCTACAGTCTCCAAAGAATTGGAACTCGAGGCCATTCAGATAATTTTGAAGTGATCTGAAGAGGTGAAAATCTGAGGGGCGAGGTCTGATGAATATGGGGGTGACACAAAACATTTCAGCCATAGGGTACGTCCATAGCGCACCGCTTCCAGCTTCCTGCTTTACCGCTTAAACCGCGGCAGTTGCAAACAGCGTTGTAAAACCGCGCGATTCTAGCAGGGGGTGGTTATAGTGGCAACGCGCGTTGGACCGCCTGTCAGTTTGCAACATGGAGCTATCACGTGAGGATCTATTGCAGGGATGGCGAACCTATGACCCGCGGGTCGCACTGGCCCACGCATGCTTTTTAAATGACACACGCGTTGATTTTTATAAACTTATCATTTCATCATATACATAAATTTTTGATATTTTTCGAACCCTTCTTTTAAAAAACACGAAGAAAATACCAGTGTTAATAAAAAACTTAAAATTGAAAAAATATTGCACAAAGGATTTTTGTATATTTAATGATTATATACAGTAAATAAAACAAGGTCTTTGAAGATAGATTTAATCAATTTAAAAATATGGAAAATGCATTTCACTTTATTTTATATCCATACAAAACGAAATTCGAAACAATGAAGTAAAACGAATTTAAGTGGCTGGGTATCCATGATTTAGAAATGGAATTAGAGAAAAGCTAAGTTAGTTAGAACAGCATAATTTGGAAAAATATTTTTTATAACTTAATTTCCGAAGTAGAAGGGAAAATATATGAATTAGTGCAAATTAGAATGATCCCACAGTAATATATTAAACTTATGGGATTCTTTACCAAATAATTTTTATCAATGAAGAAAGTTGCAAATGCTCTTTTAACAATGTTTGAATCCACATAATCATGTAAAAAATATTTTGTCCTAAATTACACTTTTTAGAAACACTTGGAAAGTAAAACATCTTTGTCTGCTTCCATTTTGTTCCAACAACCAAAGAGCGTAGAGGTGCAGAACGGAATAACACAGCAAACTAAACGAGCGAGCCAAGTGGGTAAGCGGTTCAAGCGGGAAAAAGAATTAATAATTCATTCCGGAAAAAGCGGGTGGAAGCGGGTAAAGCAGGCGGAAGCAGGGAAGCAGGTGCACTATAACCGCACCAATACTGTTTACGCTACTTTTCCTCCCCGCTCAACTCCCGCGATAAAGCCGGAAGCTGGAAGCGGTGCACTATGGACGTAGCCATACTCAATAAATCTTTTTCTGACATTCAGTAAAATGCGGGGCCGCGCATTGTCATGCTGAAAAAAAACATCTCGACGATTGGTCAGTTCTGGCCGTTTTTTTCTTCTTTTTTTTTTCGATTTTTACTTTTAATATTGCCATTTGAGAACTCTTTTCTCCGAATTTACTGTCGGATTTTGTGGCAACAATTCATAATGAACAATTCCTTTGTAGTCCTCACGTATAAAAACATCGGCTCCAATACATCGATGCTTTGAAAACATCGACATCGATATCGCATCCCTAATTCGAACTCGCAACCCTCTGGTTGTTTGTCCGTTGCTCTACCAACCATGCTACTGCGGCATTTCTCGAAGCTGAAGATGTTATAATACACTTACTCTTGTAGATCGTGTATAATCGTATCATACTTCAGTTCCTGGGATGTCATCTGTTCTTCAAAGTCACTCGTGAAAGAGGAAGGAACGCGGACAGTCACCTTATGGTCAAGAGTAGAGGGCTCATTCCACACGTCTAACTACAATCAAAAGAATCGTGGAAGGTTAGTGTCGGGCCCAGGTGAAGAATTGTATTCAGTGTACTGTAACACAACTCCAAGCACTTCCAACTGTCCTGCATTCATTTTGTCCGAATTTTGAAAACTGCAGTCAAATCAACACAACTACCGACGAAATATGTATTACATATTTATAATAATACACATTGAAATAAATTAACTTACTTTATTTAAAACCGAGGCATACTTTCAGAATTTTCAACTATGTCGATCACTTTTGAAGTGAAATATTTTGTCATTCACATAGAAGATGTGTTATTTATAAAGTGTTTGTGGTCATTTGGGGCGGTATTGGGAGGTTGTTCCGTAGCTAGAGAAAGAAAAAAGGGTGTGGCAATGAGCGCGCTTTCACTGCCGAACATCGTAACTGATGGTTGAAAAAAATAAATCAGCGAAAATCTTGATAAAATTAAGGAAAAATTGTTCTGCAAAGACTTTGTTCTGCTTTAAGCCCTTTCTAATTCCTGGATGTCGGGTAAGACTTGCGTTCAAACAAAAGGCAAATTGAGTTCTTTAATGTCCTTCATATTAAGGGCTGTGGTAGCCCTGATGAAAGAGTAACGGATTTGAAACCGTAGGATTGTGAGTTCGAATCCAACCAAAGACCATCATGTACAAAGGGGCCTGTGCGAGTTAAATCTGTCGGGGCCTCAAATGACCTCCCGTTAGCGTAGTGTGGAAGTGTTGAGAGTAGCTCAGGTGTGACCTCGTCATCTGACCGCGGTTGAAAATTACCTGGTATTGTCCTCCAATCTTAACCTTCGGGGGTTGATCCCGGGTGCAAAAAGTGCTTGAAACTGTGACGTACGTCGCAGATAAAAGTCTTTGCAGTACAATGTTTCCTTAATCTTATTAAAATTTTGGCCGATTTATTTTTGTTGTAATTCCTAAGTTACGATGTTCTGCAGTGCAAAGCGCGTTCCTTTCGACTCTTGTTTTCTTTTCTAGCTACGGTTTCAAATTCTGAAAGTATGCCTTGGTTTAAATAAAATAAGTTAATTCATATTGATGTGTGTTTCATTATAAATATGTAATACATATTGAGCCGACAGTTGTGTTGGACGTCTGTTTTCGATTTGACTGCAGTTTTCAAAATTCGAACAAAATGCCTGCAAGAGATGCCAACCTGCGATGGAAGTTTTCAGTAATACCAAAGGAAAAAATCCGTAGTTTTAAGATTTTTTCAGCAGTCAAATAAATATTTAAGAAGCCGGCTTTAATAACACACATAGTATTATTTCAAATATTTAATTACAAATTTGATACATATATGCAACACATTATCTATATATATATTTCTCTTACGTGGCACGCAAAAAAGACGTTATTTGTTACCGCGTTTTGGCAACATTGTGCGATTGTTTGTTTACTAGGAGCCTCGCGCCTCATTTGAATCTATAGCGTTATCGGATGAAATTTTATTGAAAAAAATGAATTTTAGACGAGCTGTTGCTGTTTGTAATAGAAATCTAAGAAAGCGGAGGATCTTTTCAAGCCTATTTAAAAAGCGGTCCTTTTCAAGGCTAACAATTATAGTACAACAAGACGCGTGCACTACAACTTTCGACAACAAACTCAGTCAAAAAGTGTATGGGTGGCTCGAGTACTGGGGAAATGTGCACACAAACAACATGCTGGGTATTCAATTTCCAAAGCAGCGCTCACATTGCGAGTAAAAATTTGCTCAAAGTTTTCATTTAAATTCTGATTCCAGAGGTACTGTATATATCTTTTATGTAACTAGGGGGATCCGCCCTCTGCTCGCTTACGCTCGCCAACCAAAAATTCAAATTTCAAATTTAAAAAATAATGGTTTTTGCCGTAGACAAAACGGTTTTAACAATAAGTAGAGAAAATATCCAAAGATTCCGAATTTTGTATGACGAACTTTTGATCGCATCCAATTTAATTATTAACCGATTTCAAAAATAATAGTACCGTAAGAAAGAGTATATTCTGAGTTATACTGCGATATTTTAAAAATTAAAAACTAATAGTAATTAGACATAGATACGGCAGTTTTAAAAAAAAGTAACAAAAATGACACGATTTTTCTTGAATTTCAAAAATATATTATCAAGAACCAAATTTAAATTTCAAAAAAAAAAACTCGACAAGCTGCAAAAATTTAAGTTGAGAGGTACTCTTAAAAAAAAACTCACGACTAAAGACTGAAAATTTGAATGTGTTTTGCTCACTCGCGGAAGAAATTTCACTTCTTCAACTTTAACACTTAATAAAATCTAAACTAATAGCCGCATCGGAAAAAAATCTTAATAATTATCTAGGGAATACGATGAAGAACAAAGCATGTTAATTTCATTTTTTTCCAATCAGTACTTTCTCGGGAAACCGTCTAAGAATCGAGCTAAACAACACAGTTTTCAATCCTGCGGCGGCGGCGGTAACATTTTTTAAAATAGAGAGATACGACAAATTTAGATTTGAAAAATATTTTTTTGGAATATCATATTTTGTAATCAATCCCTTCTGCTAGGACACGTGTCTTCATTGATGCGAGCGAAGCGAGCATAGGTTCGCGCAGCGAACCAATGAGAATTGCGAAGCAATCCTCCGGGGATTGGCGAGCGGTAGCGAGCAGGGGGCGGGCCCCCTAGTATTATTTATAATTATTAGGATATATCATACACGAAAACACAACCAATAATTGTGTATGAAAGAATTACATATAAAAAACATTTAATAATTAAATTTAAGCAAATTTACCAAAAAAATTATAATTAATGAAAAAACTACAGAAATAAGTAAACTAATGCATGTGTTATGAAAAATAAATAAAATAGAATTTATCCGTAGAAAAAAATTATTGATTCCATAATCCGTAGTACCCAATTCAAGTAGCGGAGAATCCGTAGAAGTTGGCATCTCTGCAGAACAATTGCAATTGCTTGGAGCGGTCTTGCAGAACACTGAATATAATTCTGCATCTGGTACCGTCACCAATAGCCCGTTGCGTTGTTCCATTGTGACGCTAGTTAAAAAACACCAAAATATCCCTACATATTAAATTTAATGTGACAATAATGCATTAGTAGTATGTGGCGCCACCTGGATTGGCAGCAGGTGACGCAACCGAGTGAAGAGGTCGCGGTAACTCGGTTGGTAGAGTCGTAGTCTAACAAATAGATTAGGTAGTTGGTTGAATCAAACTTCACACTGCTGCAACACAACGGGTTATTGGAGACGGCCCGGGATCAATCCCGAAGAGAAAGGTCCAAGGTCGACATCTCGCAATCTTTAACCACGGTCGGATACCGAGGTCACACACCTAAACTGGCACCCACTCTCCAAACTTCAACACCAAAACAAAGTGAAGACATTTGAGGTCTCTGTCGATTCAACTTGTAACAGCCCCCACGTACGCGATGATTTTTGGTTGGATTGAGTTCCGAACTCGTGACCCCAGCCGGTTGCTAAACCTCTACACTTCCAGTCGGACTTCCGCGGCACTGAACCGTGGTCCAGGATAAATCCGGAATGAAAAGTCCGAGGATATCATTATCCCATTACTTGAACCGTGGTCTGATGACAAGCTCGACACCTTAACTGGCACCCCATTTTCCAAACTTCCACACCACGCGAACTTGAGATTCGAGGCCACAACGGGTTTAACGTTCACCAGTCTCCATGTATCCGACTATCTTTGGTTGGACCTACTTTCGAATTCGCAACCCTTCGGTTTCTAATCTTTTACCCTCCCAAACGTGCTTCAGGAACCCAATATATCATAGGGGAATTCTATTACATCTATGTAACATTTATGCCCGGTGCGCACATCCGGTTTTTCAACGTGCGACGCCGCTGCCGTATAACAAGTGCGGTCTTAGATACATTAGATCCAGTGGAGTGCACACATGTCTCCGGCGCCGCACGTCCAACTTGAGTGCAATTTGTATCCGCAGCTTGCCGTACACGCTTCTAAAATACTTTGTTTTCAAGCATAAATGGAATATAAATAATAATTAATAAATGGTTGTATCCAGTAACGACTATTTTGTTTCAAAATGTTTTTTTTTACACCAAGTAAGCGAAATAAACACGTTTTCTTAAGCCCGGCGCATACATACGGTTTTTCAACGTGCGGCGCCGGTACGGCACCGAAGCCCAACTATGCACACATAACCGTGAAGTGACACAAGTGCTCATTTCGCGCCATTTGCGATAAATATTCTGTCGAAGAAAACGGGTTTATTTCGCTTATTTAGTGTAAAAAAAAGTATATTTCGAATCAAAATAGTCGTTACTGGATACAACCATTTATTAATTACTAGGGGGCAAACCCCCTGCTCGCAAACGCTCGCCAACCCCCGGAAGATTTCTTCGCAATCCTCATTGGTTCGCTGCGCGAACCTATGCTCGCTTCGCTCGAATCAAAGAAGACATGTGTCCTAACAGAAGGGATTGTTTACAAAATATGATATTCAAAAAAAAATATTTTTCAAATCTAAATTTTTTTGTTATTTTTCAGAAAAGATATATACAGTACAGATGGAATCTGAATTCAAATGAAAACTTTGAGAAAATTTTGACTCGAAATGTGAGGGCTGATTTGGAAATTGAATACCCAGCATGTTGTTTGAGTGTATATTTACCCCTGCACTCGAGCCACCCACGCATTTTCATTGAGTTTGCTGTCGAAAGTTGTTGTGCAAGCGTCTCGTTGAACTATAATTGTTGGCCCTGAAAAGGACCTTTTTTTTTTAATGGCCCTGAAAAGATCCTCCACTTTCTTTGATTTCTATTATTAACTGCAACAGCTCAACTAAAATTCTTTTTTTTTTCAATAAAATTTCATCCGATAACGCTATAAATTCAATTCAAGCGCGAGGCTTCGTGAAAAAGAAATAATCGTACAATGTTGCCAAAACGCAATAACAAATAACGTCTTTTTTGCGTGCCACGTAAGAGAATTATATATATAGACTAGGGGGCCAGCCCCCTGCTCGCTAACGCTCGCCAACCCCCGGAGGATTGCTTCGCAATTCTCATTGGCACGCTGCGCGAACCTATGCTGGCTTCGCTCGCATCAATGAAGACACGTGTCCTAGCAGAAGGGATTGATTACAAAATAAGATATTCCAAAAAAATATTTTTCAAATCTAAATTTGTTGTATTACATAAAAGATATATACAGTACCTCTGGAATCAGAATTTAAATGAAAACTTTGAGCAAATTTTTACTCGCAATGTGAACGCTGATTTGGAAATTGAATACCCAGCATGTTTTTTGTGTGTACATTTCCCCAGTACTCGAGCCACCCATACACTTTTTGACTGAGTTTGTTGTCGAAAGTTGTAGTGCATGCGTCTTGTACTATAATTGTTAGCCTTGAAAAGGACCGTTTTTTAAATAGCCTTGAAAAGATCCTCCGCTTTCTTAGATTTCTATTACAAACCGCAACAGCTTGGCTAAAATTCATTTTTTTCAATAAAATTTCATCCGATAACGCTATAGATTCAAATGAGGCGCGAGGCTCCTAGTAAACAAACAATCGCACAATGTTGCCAAAACGCGGTAACAAATAACGTCTTTTTTGCGTGCCACGTAAGAGAAATATATATATAGATTATTTATATTCCATTTATTTATGAAAACAAGGTACTTGAGACAAGAGAAGCGCGTGCGACGAGCTGCGGCGCCGTGGGGAATTGAGGTAGGTACAAATTGACCGCAAGTTGGACGTGCGTCGTCGCAGCGGCGCTGTAGGTATGTGATGCATTATTCTAATACATCTAATGTATCTCAGACACAGCCATTTCGTTGCCGCAGCGGCGCCGCACGTTGAAAAACCGGATGCGTGCATCGGGCCTAATACAGAAAACAGTCTTAATCTATACTTACTTTATATTTAAACATGTTCTTCTGCAAATCCTTGAAGAAGTTAAGCTGGTGTTCTTGGTTTAGGTATATCGAGTACACTTTATGCCTAGAAACATAACATTTCAATAATTACTTTTACTTCATGATAACAGAATTGAAAATGATTTTACACAGGATTCAAAACTTAGCGATAGAATAGTGATCTATTCTAAAGATCTCAGAAGGTGTAGGTAGTTAACCAACGTCGCACTGGAGCAACATAACGAGCTACTAGTGACAGTCCGGGATCAATCCCAAAGTAATATATCCGAGGACAACGCCTCGTCAGTCCGAACCACTGTCAGATGAGAACACCACCTGAGCTGGCTCTCCACTCTCCAAACTTCCATACATCGCCAACGTGAGTACATTTGAGGCCACGACTGATTTAACATGCACCAGACGGTCTTTGGGCTGAGTTTCGAACTCTCAACACGATTGCTATTGTCTCAAATAGCGCCAATGTGACCATTTCAAGACAGGTAGATAGTTGAATTAACGTTGCACATGAGCAACAGAACGGACCATTGGTTGACGGTTCGGGATGAATGGAAAAGATCTGTGAACACCTCGTCATTTTTAATCAGATCACGAGATCAATACCTTAGCTGACCCCCACTCTCCAAACTTCCACAACACGCCAATCTGAGGATATTTAAGGCCACGACAGGTTTAACGTGCACCGGCTCGACGTACACTGCGGTCTTACAGAATGATGAGGAGAAACTATATTGCAAATTGCACTGTTAAAATCTGTAACATACAGACAACTCAAAGGGAATATTTGGTTAAATCAAGTTGATCTAGAGACGTTTTAAAATGAATGAGTAGGGAGTCATTTACTTAGTACCATTTGTAAAAGCAGTGACGTGAATTTATGTCTATAGAGTTGATAAAATATATCCTGGTGATTTAAATCAAAATTGAATTTTAAAATGGTCAAACACGGGAAAATAACAAGCATTCGTTTCATGTTAGAAAATTATTATTTTGTTCAAATCACATTTTTAGAATCAAAATGAAGTTTTATAGCAAAAATTTCTCACCCTGTGTAATTTAGCCTCGAATAAGACGGAACCGCTGCTATCAAAATGCATAAACCTATAGCAATCCACATCTTTATGACTTTTTTTGGAACGATCTGAAAAATTTGTTGAAATAAATATCATTAACAAAATCTTTCGGGTAGCTTAAAACATAAAACAATTTTAAGAAACGTAGTTTCATCGATATTCTCTTCGTTTTGCAGAAGTTTTAATCCATAATTAATAAGATGCATAAAACATTTTATCACATATGTTTGAAGTTAATTTTTAATATCTCTATAATAAAAATAGTAACTAAAGTAGACTTTTGTAACTACCTACTTGTTTTTCTTAGTACAATAACGGTTTCAGACTGATGCTAGAGATAAAGCATGCCTTTAGAACAAGCATAGTCTATAAAACTCTCAAGGTATTGTGAAAAGGAAATATTGAAATACACCTGCTACTCGTCATCATTTTGTGGCATTTGCATAAATATTTACCACGAGGAACAAAGTGATAAAACGTATAGTACAATAAGTGTTGCATACATTAAGTAACCATTGAGTTTTTAATGGATTTGCTCTTCTGCTTAAAGGAATGCACTTTGTTTAACACGCAAGGATACAGCCACAGTCTACGTTTATAGCGGTGACAACGGACATAGAGATTATTTTGGCGTACTTCTAAAGTCACCATGGAAAGAATTGTTTCAAAAAAGCTTTACATTCAAAAAATATTTTTCTTTTTATAGCGGAAAAAGAAAGCTTGAAAACACATTTGAGAACGTTTTGAAAAGTAAATTTTTTTAACTTTCACAAAAAGTAATAAGCTTAAACATATTTCAAAACACATTTGTGAACCCAGCAGAAAAGTTAAGCTGAGAATGTTGGGTAAAAATACCCTGTTACTTATCAATTGTTTTAAATACAGAAGGCAATTTGAAAAAGGAAAATAAAATTTTTTAAAGAAAAAAAAAACAAAAAATAATACAGTTGTTACGGGAAAAAAATTACTAAAAAAGAAAATTCCACAAAAAGCGAACTCTACCATGAAAAACATTATACTGAAATAAAATTCCACAACTGGAGAAAAACCATCAAATGAACCAATGAAATCATAGAAAAAAATTTTAAAGAACAAAACAAGCAACAACAAAAGCAAGCAACGAAAAACATTTAAAAGGACCAAAGCAATCAAATGATATTTTAAAATTAAAATAAGCAATTGGAATCAAAGAAAAAATTTCAAACGAACCAATGAAATCAAACGATTTTGAAAGTAGTACTTTCTAGAATAATCAAAATGAAAATTTAAAGTTTCCGTTTTAAAGGCCGAGGTTGCCATGAAAACCACAATAACCGTAAATACAGATGGGTTGACTTAACCAACCGTAACTCGCTAGTAGAAGTGCGCCAAACAAATCGCCAAGGCCGTTGCCATCGCTATAAAGGTAGACTGTAGCTGTACCGTTATAGTAACTGTATAATTTGAAAAGTGACCAGAGTAATCAATTTCATCTTTCGAAGAAAAATGTAAAATAAATTAAATGTGAGTAAAATACTTGGTGGAGTGGTCGTTCGCGGTAAGAAGGCGAATTGTCGCCAATTATGGTAACCTTCACCTTTTGCGGATTTTCTTCACATCTGCCGTTTTTGTTACGGCAACCCAATCTGCTGTTACGGAATTCGGCCGCCATCTTCATTTGGCGACAAAAATTAGTTGGCGACAAACGTCTTACCGTGAACGACCACTCCACCCCATCCGTGAAATACCTTTCACATGTATCGTATCTCTGCTGAAGTTACAAACTGAAGCAAAGGTGACAGACACTGGGTCACACACTAAAGCCTATTTCAATGGATGATTAGGAATTCTCTTTTTTCAATTTCTCTTCCTGTAAAATTGCTCAATCCAATTCGTAAAAATGACGAATCTACGGCGAAAACCCTCACGCACTCATAATTTACCAACTTATATATTTTAACTTGAGACACTTTTTCACCAGGTTGATCGTCATACTCGAATTTCGTCATCGTTAAGGGAAATACGACCAAGTAATTTTGATAAGATATTTATCACTTTGTTTTGAAAGTGAATCCGTTTTTGTTTGAAAATTCCGTTTTATGGCTCATGAAATAACATACTGCCACCCTACTCCAACGTGAAGAAGGCGTTAGCACAGTTGGAAGTGTAACGGATTAGGGTGGAGTGGTCGTTCACGGTAAGAAGGCGATTTGTCGCCAAATATGGTAACCTTCACCCTTTGCTGATTTTCTTCACATCTGCCGTTTTTGTTATGGCAACCCTATCTGCTGTAACGGAATTCGGCCGCCATCTTGATTTGGCGACAAAAATTAGTTGGCGACAAACGCCTTACCGTGAACGACCACTCCACCCGGATTAGGAACCGGAGGGTTGCGAGTTCGAATCCAATCAAAGACCGTCGTCTTCAAAGCGGTTGGTACACGTTCAATGTATCGTGGTCTCAATGTCCTCACGTTGGCGTGGAGTGGAAGTGTGGAGAGTGGGGTGCCAACTCAGGTGTGACCTCGTCATCTGACCATGGTTCAAAATGACGTGGTGTTGTCGTCGGATCTTTCTCTTCGGGTTTGATCCCGGACCGTCGCCACTAGTCAGTGTGTTGCTCCAGTGCGACATTAATTAAAATACCTATCAACGTGAAGAAATTTGATGTCAACACAGATTTAAAGTAGACCAACCCCCCACGTTCACGACGGTCGTTTCATTGGATCGAGTTTCGAACTCGCAACCTTCTTGTCGTTAATCCGCGAATCTACCAATTGGCCCATCACGGCATTTCTCAAATCTGATGATAATGAATTATTAAAAAGCTAATGAATAACATATTCGATGATACCTATTTCAACGAAGTTTAATATTATGAAAGACACTGTAAACTAACTTCCCATTCTTAATATCGTGTTCAGAAGTATTTGAAAGGTAACGCTATTTCATTTGTTTGTGTGTAATGCAGTGTCGAATTTTAATAAATGAAACATGAAAATATGGTGACATATTTTCCTAAAAGTGTTTTGTAACAGCAATGTCGATAGTGCTTGTAGCGATTCCACATGAGAAACCGGTGCGTTCACCTTTGTAACAAATAATTCTTGCAAGGATAGCGTTAATAATGTTAAGCAATGAAAAGGAATAGTTTTGTCAGTGGTAGATTCTTCAATTAGGTGAAGATCATGCACGGTACACCGACTCCCTCTTTCAAAAGTACAGGTCCCAATACCATGATAAACGAATGGAACCATTACCATGTTAGATAACGGGCCCCTTACGAAATACAGATAAGTATCTCAAATTACGTTACAATGTGGTGCTTTAACGCTTAGATTTTATAAAATGTATGTATTTTGGCTATTGTAGAAATAGGTTTCTCGTTGAGAAGTCCGCGTAAGGAATGAGTTATAGCGAATAGGTTTATTTCAGGCCAGCAGACCAAATACGGTTTACCGGATAGGTTTTACCTTTTGACTACGGATATAGATATATATATATATTTTTTCTAATGGCGGGCACATTTGACCGAAGTCATTGGCCACTACAAGGCCGGAAGTGATGGCCACTTGTGAAGGAGCACCCAGTGGGAGGGCCATCATTGCCCCTAACAATTACTTCGTAATTTTGAACCATGTTCAGATGACGAAGCAACACCTGAGCTGGTATACGCTTACAAACATCCATGCCCGAACCCGGATTCGAACCGGGGACCTTCCGATCTAGAGGCTAACACCTTAACCACTATACCGGTTGGTCGGCCTCGGCTATAGATATAACAAGCACGATTCTTTCATAGTTCCGATTTTCCACAATTCCTTGATAGAAAGTCTTATAACATTTTTAGGAGTCTCAAACTTCCTTAGTAATCTTTTTGCTGCAACATATGTGTTAATTTCATGACATTAAACTCAAAACACCACTCTAGTAGAATTCTTCCACGCCATGTTCAGTTAATCACTAAAATTGCATCTACTACTTGTATTGATAAAAGGTAGATAACGTTTAGTAACAAATGTAAGTTTTAATTTTATGTAAAATATTGGTTCGGCTGATAGGACACGTTAAGGCACCTTTCGTACATCTCATGCATCTCACCAGATGACCGCAAGGCTATAAAGTAGCATCCATTTCCGATTCCAAACAAATTTTACAAAATGGTTCGTCCTTGTCGTTGTTTGAGGGGTAAGGTTTTACATCGGGTCTTATAAAAACATTGGTATTATTCTTGATTTCATCCACCAGTACAATTTCATCTATTGGTCTTCTTTTTGATCTAGGGTCTACAATCCTTTGTCGTTGTTGGGCTACCATACATTTTGGATAAAACTTTATGTGTTCGCGTCCTCTTCTTGTCAATTTTCAAGCTCTTCGCCACACCAACAGCACTAGACTCTGTGTCCGAGATACCCATGTAAAACAATCCGTTTTGGGCCAGGTCCCAAATGTCAAAGTTTGTACGTGGTCAAACTCTAAACGCATATAGGCATTTCTTAAACGCAGACATGCTTGTAAATTTCGGATTCAAATTTACATATAAGGTTAATCATTTTCCTAAAAGCTACAATGCTCTGTTAGGTGTTAAATTATAGTACCTATTGAGTTAAATCCCGTCAAAAAGGTATCTTCGTCAATTTTTAAAAAATCTGATACCATAGTCAAATATACTAATTTCTGTTCAACAAAAGGCAAAGATTTGTGCCCACAAGCACGTGTTTTCTGATTACACTATTCACTTGTGAGTTCATTGTTACTCACAAAAGACAAAAACCTAAAATAAAATTAACTTTACTAATTAGTTAGTGTATGGTGTTATATAGTTCAGTATTTCATGCCTCCAGTTTAGAATTATTTTTTCAAGAACAGATAACACTTTTCAATAGCAATGTTTAATATTTTTGCTATTGTGGATTTTGGTAGATTTCAGACTACGGAAGGTTTTTAGTACGTGAATACGGATACGTTGCAATAAAATTGCAAGTAACTTCAAGCATTCGTTTTAACTTATCGCCTTATAAGTTCACTCATTGCCATAAAAATTTGCGCACCAAGAAATAATTGTGGGATCGTAACGAAACTTGGCATGAAGGTACATGTCGGCCGAATATGCAAATGATTAGAAATGTAGTGTGATTGCGGATTGCGTAATGCCACTAGAGGGCGTTGAACTTCGTTCTCCTTGGAGTATAAAACAGGTAAGCAGAACTTGTTTGAGTGTACTTAATCTTTTGCAAAGGAAACGCTGAGGTAGACATGCCGTTACGCCGCCATCGAAGACAATGTGAGCAGCTGTCAGAGTTCGAGAGGGGAAGAATCATCGGAATGATGGAAGCTGGGTGGTCAGATCGGCGAGTAGCTCGTCAAGTTGGTCGTTCTGATTTTACTGTGAGGAGGTGTTGGGACCAGTGGACAGAATAGACGTCATTTACACGGCGACCAGGCTCAGGACGCCCTCGACAGACCAGTCGTCGAGAAGACCGTCACATAATACGAAACGCACGCGTAGAGCCAACTGCCTCATTGGCCACTATCCAGACACAAGCAGCACCTTCACTACGGGTCCCTGTGTCTTCCCGAATCATCGCAAGGCACCTGGCTGAAGGACATCTGGTATCGCGGCGCCCATTACGTGTGCTGCCAATGACACCCACCCACCGACGTCTCCGTTTGGAGTGGTGTCGCGCACGACGGGATTGGACTGCAACGGAATGGAACCAGGTCGTCTTTTAGCGACGAATCTAGATTCAATTTGAGCAGTGATGACAATCGTGTTCGTGTGTGGAGGCCCCGTGGTGAACGCCTCAGTCCTGCCTTCGCTTTACATCGACACACCGCTCCCACAGCTGGTGTGATGGTATGGGGTGTCATTGCTTACTGTACACAGTCACCCCTAATATTGATCCATGGCAGAATGACAGCCCAGCGGTACTTACATGCCATCCTTCAGCCACTTATGATGCCACTCATGGCAGGGCTCCCAGGAGCCATTTTCAACAAGACAATGCTCGGCCACACACAGTAAGGATGTCACAAGACTGCCTCCGCCACATTACCACCCTTCCGAGGCCTGTTAGATTCCCAGATTTGTCACCAATCGAGCATATCTGGGATCATTTGGGACGGTAAGTTGTACACCCTACTAGTTTGGTCGAACTAGAGGCGCGGCAAATGTGGAACGAGATGTCTCAGGACATCATACGGAACTTGTATACCGCAATGCCCACTCGTATCGCATCGTGCATTCGCGTTAGAGGGGGGGTCTTCTTCTTCGAATGGAAGCAGACCCCTCTGTACCGAGTTATTTAAAACCCATAGCGGATTAGCCGAAGCTAGGGAACGCCTCTAATGGGAAACATTAGAAGTAGGCCCTGTGACGTCCGAAAAGCCCTCGTCTACCCTGGGTGGGTGCGATGGGGAGTAGACGGGGTCGACCCGTGATTGTGTGCGCTGAAGATATGTGGTCCGGCTCTTTATTATCAGTCAACTTTAGGTCCGAATTGAGCCGGAAAAGTTTTCTTCATAGATTCGTGTCGACGTGTGATCAGAGACACACACCCAGGCATCTCCTAGGAACCAGTAGACATTCCTGAGTAGCCCATAGACTTCTAATATAAGTAGACTGAGCATCGCTATTGAGAAGAGCTTCGCAAAGCGTCCGCAACATGTTGTCAGTAGTCACGTGACTGATACACGAAAATTCAGCTTGGTTGCTTGATTTGGCCTTTTATCGCCTCTCTTGGCTACATTTTTTTTAAAGTTGGAGTACGGGAAGTTTTAGGACACCTTGTAGAAAGTATTGAAAAATACAAATGTGAAAGAAATGTTTTTCGCTCACCTGTAAAGTGTAATGTTTCCACCTTTAATAAATTTGGAATTACATCTATATACGCAGCACCGTAGACACATTTTAACTTGAGTATTCAATGCATTTGCTACTTGCTAGGGAAGAAGGAATGCGCAAACAATATGCGCGAAGAGAGAAGGAGTCACGTGACTACTGATTTTGATCACATGATCATGCGGACATAAAAAGGTTGCCATAGCTCACTCTACTATTATATCACCTCTATTATGGAGTAGCCCAGCGGATCAGTAGGCTGTCACAACTTCCCTGTTTATCCAGTACCGTGGGCAGAATCGGCACCGGCACCATCATCTATGGAGTTTTACAGACCCTTGCCGTCCGCTAGATAGCCTTCTTTTGTTAGCGTACAGGTATTAGTCTAGGGCAGCCGGGGAGTGGTCCCGACAACGCTAGTTTCCGTGTGGCACCTAAGGAGGTTCTTGTCGTTACTTGACCTCAGGAACAGCGGCATCGCCCTGTGCCAGTTCCTACGACCCAAACCGATAGCCTGCTGGCTAGAGCGGCTTCGCCACGTTAGAGACTGACATATTCCTCCTACACGGATAGACCCATGATCTGCGGAGTTATGACAGGCGCCTCAATCCCATGATAGTACTTTACGCAAGTCCAACTTGATTGGCTAATCGGATCACATGACCTAGATACGTATGTCATCAAGGTTTATAGTTGTTGGCGATTTATCTCTTCCTTTCTGCTTTCTTCTTTTCTTTTCAGATCCATGGCTATGGGTGGGTAGAGGTGGGAGCCGAAAATTGTATCCTTTTATTATATAAGTTAATAATTATATAAGTTAGTGTTTTATGTATGCTTTTTGTTACATCAGAATGGTCCTAAGCCAGCTGTGGATACGACACCATCATCCTAAAGCAAAGGGGACGGCAGAGGGGCGGAAAAATATCAGCTGGTAGTGAGTTCAGGAGTGGTTCTTAGATTATTTATATAAAATCAAGGGAAGCTTGGAAAAATATGAAAAGGGTATCAAAAATTAGGAAAAGTAAATTAGAATGAAAAGGAATTAAATTGGAATTTTTTTTTAAATAATTTGGAGGATCTAAAAATTTTTCCGCCAGATGGGTTCGAACTCGGGAAGTTATCTTCCGCAGCCGAAGCTGATCTGAAGGTAGTTGACTTTAACCATTAGGCTATCGTTGCTTCACGTAACAAAGCTCTTTAAAGTATAAGTACCCTTAATATAAGTTGGCAAGAAATACTACTAACTACAACCATACAACATAAATATGAGGAGCAAATCAGAGTCAACTTGTCGGACACTTACGCTGAGGCGCTAGTGTATGTATTGTATTTCTACGAAACAACGCGCATATTCAAAATCAAATGGTTACTGCAACAGTCAGATTGGCGAGATATCCAAGTGTAGCCAAGCCCGTGAAACTAGCCAATCAAGTTGGACTTGCGTAAAGTACTATAATGGGATTGAGCCGCTTCTGAGTTATGGGGTCCCCTGGCATCTTCTAAAACAGCCGCTAGAGGGGGTCTAACAGAGTACTAAAACTTCCGTTCATTTGACTTTTTTCTGCAATAAATGATCCTTTTTCTTTGATTTTCTAATCACTTACTTATATCAAAGTAGTACTTACATGTGTAAAATTTCGTTTCATTTTGACGACTTTTTCTTGGTGCGCAAATTTTTATGGCAATGAGTGTATACAGGGCCCGATTTAGAAAATTTGGTATAGTAGGCACAACACGCAGGAAGGGGGCCCCCATGTTATCCGTTCTTCGCAAAAACTAATTTTAAAACAATAATTGGTACTTACGTATTTGACTGTTGACCGTTTCAAAAATTGTTGAAAAAACATTCCAGAAAATATGAAAAGTTATTTTTGTTTAAAATTTTTAGATACTTTTGAAACTTTAGGGCCCTTTAAATTATGGGGGCCCTAGGCCCGTGCCTCACGGGCCTAATGGTAAATCAGGGCCTGAGTGTATATACACTATACACAAAGTTTAACACTCATATTGAGAAAAATAAAATCCTTTTTAAAGTGAATACCCCGTTGGTTCTAATAAAACTTTAGCTTTTGTTTCTGTAACACAAATTAGGTCTTTAAATTATGTGTAAAGATTTTATTCAACTTTAACATTTGTTTTTCATGCGTCAGCGAATTAATCACTTGGGTTTGCCATAATATGATAAACTTTTGAAGTAATTATACTTCCATACTCTTTTATCGTCTTTGATTGATAACAAACAAAAATAAATCGAAACAGAAACAAGATGGCTGCGCCCATGATCGCTGCAGATAGAACTTTATTCTTAGGCCCTCGTATTCCACATCATGTGAAATATTTAGGCAAATATTTGAACGATGTAAAAAAGCCAGTTTTTCGTCAAATGGTGAAGCGTAAGTTGTATGTTTTCTTTTTTTTATAAATTACATTTAATCTTTGCAGTGGGTGTGTAAAACATCTAACTTTGTGTTGGTATAAATAATTTTTGATGAACAATATTGAGCTGGATCATCTTTTGTATACGTTTTATGCACATTTTTTTATTTAACGTTTAGTAATTCAAGGAACAATTACAAAGATCTTACTTTGGTCTTTGAGTCTCCGGTTTCATTGACAGTACACACAAACTATGAAAATAAATTTATAGAAAACTTTTCATGACACCAGTTGCCCATGAATTATTCCATTTGATGTTTATAATAATAAATATTTTCCATCGTCGATGTTCATTTCAAATACAAAACAATGTATGCTTCAAATGAAGGATTTTCCTCGTGATATCTTGTTTTCGAACGATCGGGAACCCCAAAACAAACCTATGAAAACACATCCACTGAAAAGCTCGTAAGAAAATTCAAACACGATTTTTTTCAATTCAAAGCATTTTAATATGTGTAATACATCCGTGGGTGTAATAGGGCTGCATTTTGAACCAATCATTGATTTTGGATATCGCAAAATAAATGCTGCATTTAAGTTCAGTGAGATGTCAGTACTCATTTTAAATTTTATAAACCTACCATAAATGAGAGAAGAGTGAAATTCTTGGATAAAAAGTTTTCAACCCAAAAATAGCGATTTAGAGTTTAATTAGTTTCATTTGCGAATGCATCATTATATCGTTCTTTTACTGTTATGCGTTCTTAGACCCTTGCATAAAATATGGAGCAAGATAAATTTCCTGAAATATTTTGGGTCTGACTCAAGAAACAGTTGTTCCATTGAAGTAAAATTTTTTGAAAGTATAGTTATATTTTAGATACAAATCATACTCTTAGGGTACCCTCAACTTATGGAATTTTAAACAGCTTAAAACATACATTGGGTTGAAAATAAGTAATATATTTTTGTGGTTTTAACCTTGGGTTATTAAGTTTCATATATTGACCCTAAGCTCGTCTCATTTTAATGTTGCCATTTATTCTGACTACTAATGAAAGAAAGTAAGTAAAAAAAAGGAGTTAAGGTAGGCACATATTTTAGTTTGAAAATTTTATATTCCTTTACCTGTTTAAGAGTCTCGTGTTGTTTAAAGTGTCACAGAAATTATTTCTGTGACAATGTATGGCTACTATGGTAGCAGTGATGATTTTATTTCAATTCATGTTACTATAATTTAAATATTTGACCTTTTATTAATCTATTTAAAAAAAATTTTGCAGTGATAATGCTAGATTTTGAAGGAAAAACTGTCAGTCATGAAATGTACCAATCAATCAAGACAGCAGCTCCAGACAATAGCAATCTGGATATTTCATATGGTGCCTTGTATGCCTTACTAAAGTGTGCTTTGAGTTTACCTGAAACATCTTTGAAACAAGAGGTGAGGATAAAATCATAATGGGATTCTTATGACAATACTTTCGACATTGGGTCAGTTGATTTTTGAATAGGTGTAAAAGGTCATTGGGAGGAGGGCTATTGCATGCAAATGCATTAGTGGCAATCACCATGGGTAGTTTTTAAGTAAACTCAGTACTGCTATTGCATTCAGTAATAAATAGTAAACTTAGGAACAGAATCTGCCTTAAGGATGCCAGTTGTTCCAACTTATTACGCTATTTCAAGAATCAACTCATTCAAAGCCATGTAACTTTACTGTATTCTTGGGGAGATTGAGTATAATGTGTCTACCAACTAGAGCATCATGTACTGTCTGTCTTGCATGAGAACTACTCTAGGCAATAAGTATGTGGTGGCAGTCTATATACAAAAAGGATTCATTCATTTTGAGTAGGGGGCTCTTGGGATGACTAAATTTTATATGATTTACCCCAAATGTTGGCTGAGGTAGTTTACAAGAAAAATATTTTTGGTGAAAAGTGAAAATCTCAACAAATATAATTCCAATTTGTCCTTAACCTTTAGACCAGGGGTTCTCAACCTTTTAGTAACTGTACCACATGAAATTTTTGGCGTACCACCAGTCCTATATTTTATTGGGAACATATATCTGATGTCAGAAAAGTGCCCAAAGGCTTGTTCTATTTTAATGAAAATCTCAACAAATATAATTCCAATTTGTCCTTAACCTTTAGACCAGGGGTTCTCAACCTTTTAGTAACTGTACCACATGAAATTTTTGGCGTACCACCAGTCCTATATTTTATTGGGAACATATATCTGATGTCAGAAAAGTGCCCAAAGGCTTGTTCTATTTTAATTAAAATACTAAGAAAGCTTCATATTTTATGATTAATGCACTTGTATTTCGTATTAATGATGTTTTAATAAAGGTAAAAATAAAACGATTATTGAAAATTTCGGTTTTAATTTTTACTTACAGGTCTAAAAACAAATCATTTTAAATAATTAGTACAAACTAAGCAAACAAAGATTAACATAATCAAAAATCAATTTTTAGTGTGAAACTTGTTGTTGTTCGTCCTTTATTAAAATATCAATATCAGGAGCAATAGATCTTAACTTTACTCTTAAGTCCTCTTCAACACTTACTCTGTTTCTATATTTATTTTTTAGATACAAAAGTTCAGAAAAACCACTCTCGCCCAAGTAACTAGTAACAAATGACATAAGACAGGGAGAGATATGAACTTAATTTCGCTGAGATAGTCATTGAATAGAAATAGATAATCAGCAACAAAGTTTCTCTGTAAATAATGTGCTACTGTTAGCGTTATTTATTACAATGTAATAAAAACGTTATTCCCAAATTGATTTCATATAATCCCATTTTTCCTATAACATGGTTGTACATACTAAAAAATCGAACAAACTTCGTAGAATATTTGGGTTGTTCGTATCATCCTTGCAAACCACCTGAAACGTTGCCGCATACTACCAGTGGTATGCGTACCACCGGTTGGGAATCCCTGCTTTAGACTGGCCGGTACAGCAGTTGTACCTTGAGAGTTATAAGAATTGCGCTGGTTATATCTATAGCTGTAGTTGAAAGGTTAAGTGCATAAATGTGGTAAACGAAAACATTTCTTCATGCATGCCATATGGAAAATGGGGAATGGTCTGTTTCTGCAGCAACAGACTTCGTGTCTGAAGCAGTTCCTGTGAAAGACAGACAGTATACACCAGGTACATACCCATTAAATTTTTAGGCCAGTTTTCCTAGCTGAATAATACTAACAAATCTTGATACGTTGATTTTTTACATTGCTGATGAGGTTATACTGTAAAACATTCTTAAGGGGGTTCACTAAAGTGAATGATTTGACTTCTAAGTTGGTCACAAATTCATTCTTAAGTCTTGATACAGTCATATACCAAAAATATATGAAGATGTTCAAATTAGTTTTCTTATTTTATTAAGGTAATTTTTAGTCTGTTTTGATATATCTTATTTGTTTTCCATTTCAGTTTCATTTAATAATTTAGTTCTTGTTTTAGATTTTCAAAGAAGATCTGCGTGAGCTTAAGTAAGTACTTGTCTGCCTTACTCTGTTCTTTTAATTTATATGACTCAAATTTTGTTATTTTGCCAGTAATTTTTGAATCAGTTTTTATTTATATCATTATCTGAGTAAAATGTTTAATCATAGAGTTATCTTACTGGATTATTTATTTGGAAGTATCAAAAGAGAGAGAGTTATTTTATTCTAATTTTCAGTGTTGAACTTAAAACAAGATAAAATTAAACAGCATGTGAGAATTTTTAAAATAAATGTTTACAGGAATTTTTTATCTAAACAAATATTTTTACTTAACATGTTTTCAAACTCTTGAGTTTTTCTTGGAAGTTTTATTTTATATGACGAAACAGAATATCAAAGTGCTATAAAATCATATTCTAAAAACAAATCAGCGAACATTTGGTTCAGAAAACATGTAACAAAGCAAAAATGCTACATCCACTTACATTTACAGGGTTCGCACGCTCCTTAAAAACTCCTTAAGAACTCCTTAAAATGGATTTTCGTTTTTAAGCACTCTTAAAACTCCTTATTTTTAAGTGCTACTCCTTAAAAACTCCTTAATTTTTTCCCTCCGTTTCAATTTCGAAATGCGCTACGTTCTACCGAAATAATGGATTCAAAAACGTATCGTTTCAATTGGAACACGATACTTTACGTTGCTCGCGGTGTATTGGCAGCAAGTCTGAAATTTTCCCACGAGAAAAGGCTATCATCAGTGAGGCATCATGTAGCGAATCACTGCCACATGCATGTCCGACCCCTCGTACCTAACTTGTGGGATAGAGCCTTGAGTGGCATTTACGACTGACGGTCAATAGGGTCGAACAAAAGGAAGACCCCCTTCTAGAATGTCAGTCGCTGACAGATCGTAAACAATGATCGTTTAATATTGAAGGAGCATTGCGAACGTATTGAAAAATCGCCATCTGTTATCATCGAAGTTGATTATTACAAATTCTTGAATTTCTTTAGCGAAAGCAATATTTTACTTATTAAGTAGACAAAAAATTATCGCATTTCATTTATTTTGAATTTAATTCAACATTAAATCTTCATATAAGAATAGCATTGAGAATGTATTGAAAATCGTAATCTGTTATAATCGAAGTGGATTATTTCATACTTGAATATTTGAAGTTAAAAAATAATTTATCTATTCATTTATAACAAAAATAATTGCGGATTTCATTCATTTCTATCTGAAATCTGTCGTTTGTATTTACTTGTAGAATACAGTAAAAAATCTCGTTTAGTCCCGTATTTCGAATTTTTTCGTATTTTGAATTTTTCTGTATTTTGAATTTTTCCTTATTTCAAACTCATCCGCATTTCAAACTTTTTTTAATTTTGAACTTTTTTGAATTTTAAACTTTTTTAAATTTTGATATTTTTTAGATTTTGAACTTTTCCGGATTTTGAATTTTTCTGGGTTTTGAACTTTTCCGGATTTCAAACTTTTCCGAATTTTGAACTTTTCTGGATTTTAAACTCTGGATTTTGGACTTTTCTGAATTTTAAACTTTTGGATTTTTTATTTTTAAATTTTTTGGACTTTTCCGAATTTTAGACTTTTTTGTACTTTGGACATTTTTAGATTTCGGACTTTCCAGATTTTGCACTGGATTTCAGACTATTTGCCTTTTTTGTCAAAAAAAACCTTAAACAAAACCAAACCTGCTAATTTTGGGTTTGCAATAGTAAAATAGCAAATATATAAATAAGAATAATTTTCAAAAAGAACAAAAAACTTTTTGAAAAAATGCAACAAATTTTACTTGCAAATCTTCTAATTTTTATGTGTGGTAGTTTCTTTGAACATGTCCGTTATTTTGCGTTATTTCATCAATTAGGTCCAGGTTTAACTTTTTGTTCTTGACAAATTGTCAGAACAATGTAAAAAAAGTGTGAAAACCAAAAAAACGCCGGTTCGCAAAATGACAGGATTTTGGATAATTCCGGATTTGGGACTTTGTAGTGTATAACTTCATCCTAAAAATATTTAATTGATATTCTTTTTTGAAAAATACTGTAAATTGAAAAGAAATATGCTTGGATTTCTATTATTGTGAGTTTTAGCTGGGATTTGAGAGAAATTATTTAAACTGAGAAACGTATTTCTGAGATTTCACTGTATAAGAACTGTTTACAGCAGGATCCTAGATAAAACAGCTCCAAGCAAGCAGGGGGGAAAAGGAACTTGTGTTGAGTTGAAATATCAAAGTATAATTTTATTGTTTTGAGTAATTAGTAATGTAGTATTAAGTGGAACTTAGTTCTTAAAGTGTTGAATCATTTTTATTTTTCGCACATGAAAATGTGTGTATAAACTTTCTAAGAGTCCTTAAAAATTTCGATAGAACTCGTTAAATACTCCTTAATTTTTATATTCTATGACTCCTTAAAAATTTTGAGAGAACTCATTAAATACTCCTTAGATACTCCTTAATTTTTGTATTCAAAATTCTGTATGAACCCTGATTTAGCTTAACTGAAAATACTTATCAGACAGTATGAGTGACTCATCACATATTAATGGTACCGTATTTTTATGTGAATTTCCATTGGTGCTAAATTAAAAACTCCATAGCAGCATAATATAAAAAATTGACTTCCTTATTTCCTTAATGATGAAACAACCTGTTTTTAACTGTGTATCCTGTCTTCAACTGTGTAATCTTGAATTGAATCACCTTTTATGAAATCTTTTAATAAAAATAAATTTGTGTTTTATAATATATTTCTCTGTCAATACTTGTAAATGTATGAAATTAAATTTATTCTATTTTAATAGAATTCACGAAGAATATATTGATGACCTTGTCAATGTTGTTCACGGCCAACGGTAAAAACTCTTATATTTATGATTTTGTGAATTGATTTTAAATCTGCTCTCCATATAAATGTTTAAAAAAAATTATACTATAATCAGCAGAATTATTCAATGTGACTTGAGTTGAATAGTTGATATGAATTTTAATGATGGCACGTTTATTTTTATTGTTGATCTTTGCCTACATCTATAAAATATTTCAATTATTTTATTGAGTGATTTTTATTTTGTATTCAGGGGGAGGGAGAGGGAAACGAAGGTCATTCGAATATGTTCTCTCCCATTCTAGACACGGGAGATGAAAAATGTTTGGCATGGTTCCAAAGGCTGACGTCAAGGTGATGTGAGGGCGAAAAGTTTAAATTTTGATGTTTCTTCATTCTGCAAAAATAGGAAGAATGGTGAAAAACTATGAAATTCATTTTTAAATGTTCTAGATTGAATTTTAAAATTAGCCTCAACCCTAAAATTGCAAAAATTTCTGACTACCTGTGTGCCAAATCTCATTACTGTAAGTACCATAGAT
The DNA here is from genome assembly GCA_947359465.1 of Metellina segmentata. NCBI lineage: Eukaryota > Metazoa > Arthropoda > Arachnida > Araneae > Tetragnathidae > Metellina > Metellina segmentata. Next base: position 124,313,131 of record OX375877.1, on the reverse strand, counting down.
TCGTCAGAACTTTGAGTCCAAGAAAACAAACAGACAAACACTTCCTTTTATAATATAAGAGAATAATAATTATATTAATATGATTACTATCTATTTATTATTAATATTTAATTTATTATATTAATAGCTATTCCTTAATTAACACTTAATTTTAAAAAAAATCTGAATTTTTTAAATTTAAACAATATTTACCGGATGACTTTATCGCGTCCCTATCAGCATCTGGAGATCCCGAGAAGGGTCTCCAGATGGTGGACTATATATATGGACTGTACGCCAGTAAAAAGGGAAGCATCTAGAGACATCTCGGGGAAATTTTTGTATTCGTAAGTTACAAATCACATGATATATTCAGAATTTCCAAGTGCTTTGGAAATCGCGTCGATATAGGGCAGGGACGGCGAACCTTTTAAGAAGTTGGTCGAATTTTGTTCATTATTTTTTTAGTACTAGCTCATGGGTCACTTGGAAAGAGGGAAAGGGAGCATGGTAAAAAAAAATACTTTTTTTGGTTCTCAATTTTTTAATCCTTTAAAAAGTTAATTATTCCTCTTTGTTTTGCAACTTTTGCTTTTATAAGTGAAGAAAAAAAAATTGGTATAAAAGGGGCGAAATCATGCTTCCCCCCCCTTCCCCCGCACTGAGTTTTTAGTGAACAAGGAAAAGAAAACATATATATATATATATGACACATTATATTTTAATAGATAATATACTTACAGTTATGTGTATGTACATTAAAGTTACGTATATTTAATGAGAAATCTCTGTTGTTTTTTTGTCAGATAATTTCTTAATATTAGGTTCATATTCGGTATTCATTAGTTTAACGCATTTTGCAGTCATTTCCGAGTTTATTTCTATTGGTAGACTTTTATTACAAAATTCATCTAAGACAATTTTTTACATGAATATGTGGATTCAAACATTGTTAAAAGAACATTAGCAAGTTTCTTCATTGATATAAAATTATTTGGTAAATAATGCAATACGTTTAATATAATATTTTCAATTTTTAGTGTGGGATCATTATAATTTGCACTAATTTCAGACAGTTTCCCTTCTACTTCGGAAATCAAGTTATCAAATATATTTTTCCAAACTATGCTGCTTTGAAATTCAACTAATTCGATTTCTAAATCATGAATACCTAGCTACTTAAATTCGTTCAACTCCATTGTTTTGATTTTCGTTTTGTATGGAAATAAAATAAAGTGAAATGTGTTTTCCATACTTTTGAATTGACTAAATCTCTCCTCAAAGGCTTGTTTTACTTCCTGTATAATCATTAAGTATTTTTTTATTGTGTTTTCTTGAACTTCAAGCATATTTCCCATTGTTATTGTGTTTTGAAATTCAGGATTTTCATTTCCAAATCTCTAGTAAAGATGTCAAGTTTTGTCATAAATGTCCTAATATTCTCAAAAAATCTTAAAACAGAATTATGTATAAGTCTATAGAAGTGAATAGAACAGAATTATATATAACTATCTCCTATTATATATAATTATAATCAATAAATCTAAAACATTTCACAAAAATCATTTATTCATATTTTTTTTTCTTTTTTAGTTCTTTATTGATATTTGTAGATTTGTCTGTCCCGGGGGTCAATAGGTTCACCATCCCTGATGTAGGGTAAAGGGAAATTTCACCTCAAAGGAAAAATTTTCCAATTACGGGGGAAATTTCTACCAGATTCTTCAATCAGGATTGCAATTTTTCTTATGAAAAGGGAAAAATTTTCACCAATGGGGAATTATGATAGATTTTTGTTCCTATAATATTAGGAGAGAACCTTTTATCCTTCAAAAAAATATTTGTAATAGGGAATTTTATGATTGTTTCTAAAGAAAAATATACAGGTCTTTCATTTTTGTCCTTATTTTTGCGTTGCTCCTGAAGCAACCTCAAAACTCCTGAAATGTTATCAAAATGCTCCTAAAGCTGCTCAGAAAAGGTTGGCAACCCTGTATATTAATAAAATTTTTCATAGTACATTGTTTAAATTAAGAAATATTTTGCGTCTAGCAAATGTTAGTCACTTTCATTTCGAATAAAGTCATTTTAAATAATGTTGTTTAGTTGTATCATACATGCAAAACACATTGTTTGGTTTAACATTACTTATGGACAGTCTTGAATTACAATAAAACCCTGCAAATACAAAACCCCCTTTCATCCAAGTTTGGTTAATCCGAACCATCTGTTTTTAAAATTTGTATAACAAAATACAGTAAATCTGTAACAACATAATATATTAACATTATTGAAAGAAAAAACATCTTTGGTAAGAATGCACACACTTTTAGATTATCATTACATTAAAAAGAATAGAAAAATAGTCACTAGAACTTCATGAACTATTAAATTTGGACAAAATCAATCAGTTTCTGCTGTGGTAAATACAAATAAACATTTTCCTACTTAAAATCAAGTGAATATAAATTTCACTTATATGCCATGTAATTATTTGTATCATGAGTGTAAAAATAATTTTTATTTAATATAATCTAGTTTAAATAACCCTGAAGCTTAAAGCTACGATTGCTCATCATTAACAAATTTGACTATCTTGTTCAATGAACTGAATGGGTTTGAACCCTCAACTCCCCTGGTTATGCCTATGAACTAATGTATCATTGTTTCATTGATTACATTTATTTTTTGCACAAGTAAAACATTAATTAAAATTAAGTTATGAACAGTTTGAGTAGTTATTAATAAAGGATTAATTTGTGAATATATATATATATATGTAAATATTTGCAAAATTTTTCTCAACTGAATGGGGGGGGGGGGGGTCATCCCCTGGTTACACCTATGCCCCAGACCGAAGGAAATGTAAGTAAGACGATTCCTCTCTGATACCTCTATGTGGCATAATGAGAAAAGATAATAAATCATTTTTAAGTGCAGATTTGTAATTGCATACTGATGAAATAAAATCCTCACAGTAGGCATACATATGGGCTTTTGCTATATAATTCACTACAGAATTGATTATCTTTATTACAGGCTTTCAGTCATTCTCTCTAACATTAGTATCAATGCACCTCATCTTCCTAAACTAGAAAAGTTACAATGGAGGATTGATGTTGCTATTTCTACAAGGTAATGCACCAAACGTTTCTTTAAAACAAAAATTCTTTCCTATTCTATATGAGGTTACTAAATTGTGAATTTTGCATTGCAGTACCCTCAGTAGAGTTTTGGAACCAGCAATTATATTTGAAATACAGCTCAGTGATGGCCGTAAAGAAACGTTTGAAGTCAGTCAAGTTTTAATTTTAGATTTTATAATGCACAAAGTTTAGCATTCATTAAGATCATGATTAAATTCAGAGGAATTTTTTATTTGTTATGCTGATCTTGGCATATTGTGTAACCAAAGGAATTTGTTTTAAGAGGACTACATTTCTATAGTTGCTATCAGGGATGCGACATCTACAGCAAAACATCGATGTTGACAATATTTCGCCCATAAACCATCAATGTTTTTAAAAAACCCAGTATATTTAAACTTTTTTTCCCCCATTTATTAAAACTGGTTTAGCAACCTCAAACTTTAGTGTTCACTGGAGGGGGGGGGGAGATTTAATTTATCTTTCATTTGCCGTGTTTATTAATTTATAAGTACGACTTTTTTAACTGTCAAAACAAAGAAAGAAATTAATAAGAACAATTAACAAATCTTTTATTTTAAAATTGAATAATATAAAAGAAAATCATATTTACAACAATTTGACATAGGTACTACTATTTAAAAGAATAATTAGGTAGGTACATAACAATAATTAGTGTTAGTTATTACTAATTATTTATCAACTTTATGGGGGGAAGGAGAAACAAACTTATTTTTATTTACTGCAAATAAAAAATATTGGGGCCTGTAATTATCATAGGCCCCAATATATTTGTTGTTTATACAGTTTATAAAAAAAGAAGTTTGTTAACTTTCTCCACCTTAAGCTGACTTCTTTTTTCACCAGTTAGGGAAGGGAAAAACTCTTTCTGATGGGACAGGTGACGCCATCAATGAAAAATACTTAGTTGCACAGTTTTTTGTCTTAATTTTTACTATGGTGCTTTTTTTTATTTAAAAATAAAACTTTTATTTATTTATTATTTTTTTAAAATTACGGCGGGCACTCGATTGCTAATCATAGGCCGCTGCAAGGCCGGGAAGTGATGGTCATTTGTGAAGGGGCACCCAATGGCCGACCATCACTACCCCTAACTAAGGACAGCACAATTACATCCATGCCCTGACCCCGGATTCGAACCAGGAACCTTTTGATCCAGAGGCCAACACCTTAACCACTAGACCGCTTGGTCGACTAAAAATAAAACATCGACAACATTAAAAACATCTATGTTAAGCTAACATCGGCTCCAATAAATCGATGGCAAATACAACAATGTTTTTATAAAACATCGATATTTTGAAAACATCGACATTGATGTCGCATCCCTACTTTTCAGACCCTTCACCCTTGGCCACTTGGGTCTAAAAGTATGTTCAATTTACTGATTATAAAATTTATGCTACTTGGTTATTTTTTAAATGGTACTTTTTTCATTTAAAAATAACACATCGGCAATGTTAAAGCGTCGACAAGAAAAACATTGATGTTACAAAAACATCGGCTCCAATATATCGATGTTTTGAAATCAACGACATTGCGTCCGTAGTTGATATAGGTTCATTTGATATTTATGTTTGATGTGTACATGTTGTACCGGATGAATTGGTGTAGTGACCAAAATGGTAGCATAAGAACAAGATCTACTGGTTTCATCACTACAACATTTATTCTAACATCCTACAACTTGATATGTACAGCATAATTACAGATATTTTGGAACAAGAAAGGTTCGGCAGAGGTTAGCAAGCGTGTCCTCGCTCTCTCAGTCCGGTCTTTCAGCGTTCTAGGTGTCCCTCATCTGAAAACCACCTGTCAATGAAATCTTGAGTGTTCTCAAGGGGCTTTAGATTTAGGAGTGTCAGTGTAATGTTGGATGAAGAGGGTTAATGTCAAGTGCCCAAAACTTTTATGACCGATGTAATGTCAAACGGAGTGCTGTAATAGTACTTCTAGGGTTAGTTATGGACAGTTGATCACTTGAAAGGAGTTTTATGATCTCCAATTAAGGAATTCTTGAATAGGTCTGCTCTTAATGTTAACCTTTTTCACCATCTCAGATTATTCTACCTCTAATTTGATTACAAGTTTTGCTTGTCACCCTAAAAGTATGGCCTTCAGGGACATATCTTTGTTGGTTTTGTTCAAGCTTCATGGACCCGAAGTTCTGTAGTGATCGTTTCTTTTCCTGTGGGTGTTACTGTCTTGAGTAAATACGGATGTCACGCTCCCAGAACACCCAAGCGATCTTTTCCAGCTTTCATCCCACTGCTGTATTCCCTAATCTCTTTTCCTTTCACGGCATATTTTATTTGATGTTAGTCTTGTGTTCAGCAAACTGGCGAAATATGGTCCTTGTGCCATGACACTTCAAAACCAACCCTAAAAGTGTGAAACTTATTCATTGAAATGTGTCTTAATATAAGACATACTTTTATGTTTCTTGTTTTGGCACTTGTTTCAACTAAAAAAATGTATTAGTGTTTTATTTGATCAGTCAGAAAATATATCTTTCTTTTAAGGTATATGAAAAAGTAAATGTTGATGAACTTAGTGGTAGTTAATAATTTTAAATTTGAAAGTAGTTAATAGTAAAGTTAAGTAGCTATATAACAATATCTTTAAATTTCACCAAATTACACTTGCACTACATTTTTTCTGCATTCCATTATTGATTTGCAGTTTTAGCAAATGTCTGCAATTAGGAAGATTGCCTACATTAATCTTTTTCATTAAAATATGTACTTGCGAGTGTTTTGTGGTGCCTTGAACAGCTCCACCTCTTTCAGCTGGCTTGTTAATGAAGTCGCAGATTGCACTTTACCAACCTATTTTGAGAGCGAACAGTTTCAGTTTTCCCTTCTTAGTTTCTCTGTTCCTATTGGGAATCCTATTTTCTGTTCCGTTTGCGGGAGTATACAAAGAAGTGCTTTATGTTTTTCTGTCATAATGTGTATGTGCTGTGATGTTTGTGAAATAAAAAACTTCCGATTATTTCAGCTTCAATGTAACATACTTACCGCTTTCTCAAGTGTAACTCAAAACTTAAATTGCAACTCAACTCAGCCGACCAATCGGTCTAGTGATCAGGGTGCTAGCTTCTAGATCCAAAGGTTTGTGGTATGAATCTACTAGTCCATTCGGAATATGTGCAAGGCTTCTTATAAATACGTTTTGCCTTAACACTCCTAGTGGTAGTCTCAATGAGGACAGATCTTGATCTAAAAAAAATAAGCAATATCTTGATAAAATATTTCGTCATTAGCAATATTGGTCAGTTCTTGATGGACACAATATCTCATCTAAACAACTTGGAGAGTTAAATGTATGTGAGGTAGTCCATGAACCCAACTGTGGTACACCAGGGTAATGTAAAGTGGTTCACAAAATCTGCCCTTGTAGGGCTATGATGGATAATGTTCAATTGGCTAGGCATTAGAAGAACAATATACTGAACTCGTGAATAATTCGTTCAAAACAGTTGCAGTCGCCCGGTCTAATATCTCAAAATTAAAAAAAAAAAAAATTACAGTCGCCGCTGCCAGATTGAAAACTTGCTTTTTTGCTTGATTCTTAGACAGTTTCCTGGGGGTTGGCAAGCAGGGGGCGGAGCCCCTAGTTTATTAAAATTAACAAATTTTTATGAAGTACTGTTTCATAAAAAATCTAAGAACCTACTATTTTCTTATTGAATATGCCAATCAATGCATTTAAATAAGTGTGTGCTTTCTGTAATTTATATCTCTATAGCCTGGTAATTTCAATTCTTATTCCATGCAGTTGCATACCTGCAAACCTCCGTGAAAAGGATCTGGAGGAGCCAATGCCAAAGTTCAAAACGAACATAAAAATCGAAATTATAAGACTTAACTAGCAATTAAAAATTCTTTCGCAATATATGAAAATCTGTATCCCTAAGTCAACTTGTCCTAATCAAATTTTTCTGGTGACCTTGGCCAATGTTATTAAAAATGCTGGTTCTTTAATTTTTAAACTAAATGTCACTTGCAATTCTGTCTTAATGCATGTGAAATTCCTGTTTACCAATGTCATCTTGCCCAAACCAAATTTTTTGGCGACCCACAAACCCGATTCGATCATTTTATTATATCCATGCCATTGTAGATTGCCATAACGTGTACCAAATGCAGCATTTGGCATTTGAAAATTTCACACAATGAAAAACTATTTTTCTGTTTGCAAGACCAGAAAAAGTTTTTTCAGTAAAATCCAGAAGAGTTGGCATGTGTATGCAATTGGTAACATTCTTTAGGAACTAGAGCAATTACAAAGATAAAAAATTTGATTTTTTTTAAAAAACATTTTAATACAATTATATTAATACAATTAAATGAAGATGTATTAAAACTATCTTTATATGGAACACTGATTCTTTGCTTACGGATTTCAGGTCCATCCCTCGCAGTTCCACCGATTAAGGTTTGCAGTTGCAACTCTTTTAAAGGAGATGGAAAATTTAGAAATGAGAAACATTTTGAAGAACTGAGCTTAGTGGCAAATTATATTTCTAAAAACCTCTGATGAGATGTATGATATTGTATGAAAGAAGCCAAGACTATATTTGTAACAAATTTCATTTATTTCAGTATTGATTTGTATAAAACAATAATTATGTAAATATAAAATTTGTAAATTTTTCATGGACATCAATTTATAAACTTGTCTATTACAAGGGAATGTCAAAATTGATCCACACTTTTGTTATTGAGCATCTTTATGTTTGTCACACTGCCTTCTGTGCATGCATTCAATGAGTTGACACTACTGTAGTCACATTACCAAAGTTTGACTCTGATAACGTCATTTTTCTTGCTTCAGTGTAAAAATGGCCACTCTGTTATCAGCATGCACAAAGGAGGAATAAAGAGCAGTGATCTGTTTTCTAGGGTAGGAAAGTGTGCCAGTTGCTGAAATGCATCGGAGGCTTACAATGCAATACGGGACAGTCCTCTATCATGTAGAAGTGAGTATGAGTGGATCAAGAAGCTTAAAAGAGGCCAGACAAGCAAGCTGAACGAAGGAAAAACGCCTGTCACCTCCACCAGTAACGACAAGATTCAGCAAGTTTGAGAAAGGGTACTGGCAAACCCTGTGAGTTACCATCAACAATGTCTGCATATTAGATGAACAAAGAAGGGGAATAAGGGGTGTATAATAGGGTTGGGTGACTAACCGAAAACCTTTTCGGAGGGAATAATTTAAACTTGTGGACTTCTGGAACAAGTGCATTGAAAGAGGAGACTAGAAAAATGACTAACTTGTTCAACCCCCTACATTTGTGTAAATAAATTGGAAAAAAAAAGTGCAGATAATTTCTGACTTTCCCTCGTATTTTCAAATAAGCATTTGTGGAGACAATGTGTCTCAAATATTAAAATAGCACATTAAACACAAATAAATGGATGTGTTTTTTTCCACTAATAAAAATATTTGATGGTTACACCTACATTGCAATGATGAGCATGTTTCTACTTTGTCTAATTTTAAACACTTGGAAGACTTATATTTTCATTCAATTTAAAATGTTACTTGTACATATACACAGCTTCTTACATCTTTGCATAAACCTCGAGGTACACAACACATGTGATTGATCCAGCATACAATTATTCACATAAACAAAACAAAGTGTTTTGATAATCATCTCATATGATTTAAGTAGGGTAAGTTTAAACACAAACTCAGCAAAATATAAAATAGGACCTACAGCTTACGGATGACTTTACAGTGTTTCCACTTGTAAACAAGCTTGGAATTACTTCACTACAGCACTTTTCAATTAAAAGATATATGGACTAGCAAAAGTATCAAAATGTTTCAAATGCATCTCATATAGAATCAGTAACACTCTTAAGTATATTTTAAAAAAAAATCATTTCTGAAAAAATATTTTTGAAGATCTCAATTTTCAAATTGAAAATATAAGCTGCAACATCAGCAGATCGTGCTGCTGTATACGAAATACACAATACGGTTTAGATAATAAGTATCTAAGTATAAATCATTAAAGACAAGCCATATCTTTGGTTTAAAAATGACTGGCACATTCATGTTTAGCTGCCTTCAGAATTGTATCATTCATTCCACAAAATTAAATATTTGGTACTGTCTTTGTAAAGATGAACCCTGAATGTTCATAAGCATGCTCATTATTTACGAATGATTTAGAGAGGGTTTTTTAAATAAAATATTTGGTAAGGTCTCCAAAAAGGGTATTAAACCCCTAATGTTCATAACCATGTTCATTATTTATGAGCTACTTAGAGTGGGTTTCTGAAATGAAATATTTGGTAATATCTCTGAAAAAGGTTTGTTTGCAAGTGTATTCATTGATCATGAGCTAATTAAGAGTGGATTTGATACAAAATATTTGGTGATGTCTTTGAAAAGCATATTAACTCTGTATGTTCATTGTTTACAAACTAATTAAAGTGGTTTTCCGAAATAAAATATTTTGTCGTCTAAAAGGGGTATTAAACCCTGAATGTCCATTATTTATGAGCATGCTCATTATTTATGAGCTAATTGAGTGGGTTCTTGAAATAAAATATTTGGTAATGTCTTTGAAAAGGGTATTAAACCCTGAATGTTCATAAGTGTTCTCATTGTTAATGAGCTATTTAGACTGGGTTCCTGTTCCAGACACAATCACCACCAATGTAGGTAGCCTGAACCACCAGATTTTCATCCAGAAGCACAAAATCTGCATCAGTCTCGAAATCCAAAGTACCTTTCAAGTGCGTGATGCCCAACACTTGTGCTGGGTGTAAAGTTGCACATTCCAAGGCTTGCACCAGGGAGCATCCTAATAACAAATTTACATTACTACAAAAAATTGAACAAAACTTATGATAAGTAATTATAATTCAGATGTAATCCATTGGCACATACCTACTGAGGCCAGGAGGAATCGAATACAAAAATCCATTGTTGCTATACTGTAAGAAAAGTAGGTGTTAGGAATTAATTTATGAAATGCATTTGTTAAAGATGAATTGAATATTTATTTATATCCAATTACCTTCCACTTAAAGTATCAGTACCAGCTACAACAGCACAAGTTTCTGTGACTTCAACCTCTTGATCACCTATATTGTAGGTACCAGGCCGCAAACCCATTGCTGACATTGCATCCGTAACTAATACTAAGCCTAAAAGAGATTTCAATTTGTGATATGAATGCAAATGGGAAAAGACTGAACACATTGCTAAGAACATCTCTGAAGATACTCGCAGAATTAAATCCCGAATACAAGGTTGGTCATTAATGGTGCAATAGCCATGAGCTACACCAACAAATAACTAAATAAAAAACTTCATGTGGAAACTTAAGGTTGGTTTGGGTTTGAGGGAACAAGATCCGCCAAACGCAAGGTGATGCAAACTAGTAAAATTATATAAAAGTTTAAAATAGCTTAATCGACAGTAAAAAGCATAATCAAAATTATTTATATGTTGGATGATATAAAAGATGTAATGTATGTAGGTCACAGCCGTGTCCTGACGAATCTATGGCACACAAGTAGCCCAAATTTTTTGCAATTTTATAGTCCAGCCCGAATTTTAAAATTTAATCTAGAACATTTTAAAATGAATTTAATTTCTATGTTTTCTTTGGAATGGCAACAGCATAAAGATATGACAGATTCCAAACTAATTTTTTTCCCGTTTTCATTTTGCGCTGAGGAATGATTTTCCAACAAACGATAAAAACAAAGGTTTAACTTTAGTTATGTATTTCTATTTTCTAGATCGTTAAAGATAGAGTAAAATTTTCAACAGATTTGAAATCTGCGGAAAATATGACACCAGATAGATATTATTATTTATACAGGGTGGTCCCGAATTCATGGTACAAACTTTAATGGTAGGTACAGGACATTGTAACAATGATTTATTGTATAGGAATGTATAGTCGCAAGTGACGCGGTGAGGCGTAAACAGGGGAAATAAAAGGAAAGCCGGATTTCGTAGATTATGTGCTATTTACAGATGAAGCGACATTTTCACGCGAGGGTGTCTTTAATGCGCACAATTCCCATGTGTGGGCAACCGATAATCCACATGCAACGAGTCGACATGCGTTTCAACAACGTTTCAGTATTAATGTGTGGGCTGGTATTGTGAACGACTTTTTGATTGGCCCATACTTACTACCCACGCGGCTCACTGGCGGAAGCTATCTTATTTTTCTGAAAGAAGTGTTACCACAACTGCTGCATGATATTCCGATCGCCATTCGTAACCGCATGTGGTTTCAGCACGATGGGGCGCCAGCACACTTCAGCATTGATGTACGGAATTACCTGAATGCCACGTTTGGTACTCGATGGATTGGGCGTGGTGGACCAGTCCCTTGGCCACCCCGATCTCCCGATTTATCGAGCCTCGATTACTTTTTATGGGGACATCTAAAGCATCTTGTTTATGAGACTCCAGTTGACTGAGATGAGGATCTCGTCGCTCGCTTATCTGTAGCTGCTGCAGGTGTGCGTGAAATACCAGGCATCTTTGAACGTGTACGCCAATCGCTCCACCGACGCTGTCAAGCATGTATCGATACTGGTGGACGCAATTTTGAACAATTACTGTAAACATGACACTTGTCAACAACGCTTTCAATAAAATCTTTGTTTTTCCTTTCGGCCGTTATTTCCCCTGTTTTCGCCTCACCGCGTCACTTGCGACTATACATTCCTATACAATAAATCATTGTTACAATGTCCTGTACCTACCATTAAAGTTTGTACCATGAATTCGGGACCACCCTGTATAGACAGATACCTTATACGTTTGTGATTTTCTTTTAATAAATAATATTTCAATTAAATATTTATATTTTTTGGTTTGCGAAGTCAAACCAATAACCCCAGAAAAGCAACTGGCACGGGCAATGGCGGGTTGGCCACGCAGTGGCTAGTAACTTATAATTGTTTGTGTATTAATTTAGAAGAAATATGGGTCAACACATAAAACTAGTGTCATTGATAATATTTCTTTAGTTAAACCTTCTGAACTTCAAGAAACTTATTTATTTTACTCTACATATGGATTGGTTGAAGGAATCCTTAGAAAACTGATAGAAGCCATGCATGTTGCAGAGAAAACATTATGCAGGCATGACTCTAGATAGCTTAAGTTCCTTGTTTGATTTGTCACTTCATTAATGCTTCAATTATAAAATTTGTATTGTATGCACGAACTAAAAACACAAAGTAGTCAAATTGAACGTATCAAGTTCCATGCTTTTTTGACCATCAACAAATTTGACATTGCAAGAAACTAGCAAATAAAAATTACTTAGCAAGTTAACCTTTTGGATGTGCATGATATGCTATTCTTAAAGCTGCTGGATGCGTATGAATGCCATCAGAAATAATCCCGTAAAAGATTTTCCTGTTCTTCGGCAACTTCTGACTCGTGAGCAACCCCACCAGCCCTGGATCCCTGTGATGAAACTGGAAAAAGAAACAAAAATTCAAAAGGCTTTTCAATCTCCATAGATAATTTAATTTTTCAGAGCTGTATTTAGGTCAAACATAAGATTGACCAACGTGAAATAAAAATTGTTGCGAAAGGGAAACGAGGGATTTGGAAATAGAGTAGAAGGATGAAAGCAGAAAACGATTGCTGGGTATCCAGGGGGTGCAACTGTTTACTAAAGAAGGTAAACCCCACAGGAAAAGAAAAGATGACTAGAGTAGCCTGGATCTGTAAAGCCTGTATACACCTAAAAGAGGTGTGCCCCTAAGGGCTCGAATTTTTTACATACTGCAGGATTCAGAATTATTACATGCTCCAGAGAAAATCCAACAAGATTCTACAGTACATATGCCCAGGGCTACAGCTTCAGTCTACGTTTATAGTGGTGCCAACGGCCTTGGTGCTTTTTTTTTATACACTCCTAAAGTCGCCAGGGAAAAAATTACTTCAAATGAACCAATGGAATCAAATGACAGTTTAACGTATTTGGAAAAACTTTCTACAATATTCAAAATGAAAATTTCCACTTGTCGAGGTTCCCATAATAACCGAAAATACAGATGGTTTGCCTTAACCTGCCATAACTCGCTACTAGAAATACGCCAAGGCCATTGCCACTGCTATAAACGTAGAGTAAAGCTGTACCTGGCCAGAGAAATTTTTAAGGCAAAATATATATTTTTTAAAATTAGGGCTGCCTTGTACTACTTTTGGAATTTGCCTTGTACGCACAAAGAACTTGTGAAATAGTAGCATAATTTTTTAAACACAGTAGCAAAGTCTCATCTTAAACTCTATTTTAGTTACTCAGATAAAAATTAAATCAGCTAAAGTACAAAATGTGATCATTAAGAAAGAAGCTGATGTCAAGATCTCGCCAAGAAATTTAAATTTTACAATAAAAAACACTAAATATTTTTTTTGATAAGGTTTCCATGAGTCTAGTAACCAGATTCCAGTGTTTTCTTTTCACAGTTGCTACGGATTGGTGCCAAAATTTTCTCCCTAGCGCCAGGGCGGCCCAATTGGAAGAGTAATGGATTAGCAACTGGAGGGTTGCGAGTTCGAATCCTACAAACAGTTGTGTACACAAGGGGCTGGTGCATGTTAAATCTGTCATGGCCTAAAATGTCCTCACATTGGTGTAGTGTAGAAATTTGGAGAGTGGGTTCCTCCTCTGGTGTTGCCTCGTCATCTGAACGTGGTTCAAAATTACGTGGTGTTGTCCTCAGATCTTTCCCTTGGGGGATAGATCTCGGACCGTCGTCAATAGCCCATTGTGTTGCTCCAGTATGACATTTAAAATACCTACCAACCCTAAAGAAAAATCAAGATTTTTTACTGCATCTGCTTTTAGGTAAGAAGAACAGAGACAAAATTTACATTTATCTTTGATGAAGTTTCAAAAGTCACCAAAACTTTGAAAACAGGAGCTTTTGAGACAATTTTGCTGAAAAACATACCTCTACTAGTAAATGTTGAAAAATAGTGGCAAAAGTCACCTGATGGAAGCAGCCCTGATAAATGTCTATTCCTAAGAATTTCTAACAAAATAATCTAGGTTTGGGAGCATTTCTCTCAAAAATTATTAAAACAGAATGTGCTCTCAGATATATTTTAGTACAAATTTTGTTTCTATAAAACGCAAGGTGGCGTATGAACACAGTATCACTGAAATTTGATCAAAAAATGCTTGACATTAATTTAGTTTTGTTTCAATTCATTAAAAAGGAAATTCACTTAAAAAATATAAAGGATTTAAAAATAACGGAATGAACAAACCTTGTGCTTTAGTGTTACTAAAAAAGGGAGGAATTTAAAAGAAAAGTAAGTCAAAATGTTAGGTTTGAACCAATTTATAACAGTATATTAAAGTTAATAGATTGAAAAAAATCATGTCATGTCCCAAGAAATTTTCTGAATAAACTATTTTGTGTATAGTAGTCATAGCCTTACTACCCTTGGGATTTAGAATAAGTTAAAGTTCTTATGTTTAGTTCACAATATAGAATATTTTGTAGTATGCTATTCAAAATTGAGGATAAACTATAAATATATGTAGAATATATCCCCAATAATAATAAATCTTGGAAACAATAATCTTATGGGAAAATAATTGATAAATGTTGCCAAAATATTTAAGAAAAGGAAATGTTGATTGTATGTAAAATGTAATGTAGGTAATATTTAAAATCAACAATTCAGCAATCAAATATTTGAATATGTGATTGAATATGAATATGTGATGAGTTGAGATGACAAGTTGAGCACTTGCATAAATTCATTGTCTTAAATTTTGCTATTTGCAGAGCCTTTTTCTTGATTGTGAAGGATCAACAAAGCATTCAATATGCATATGCCACACCGAAGAGTGGATTTTTTAGAAATAAAAATCTATTTATCTGTGCTTTTTCATAAGTAATTTTCTGAAGATCAACTCACTGGAAGCATTGCATTAAACAAATGTGTAATGAAGGAAGCTCCGTGAATGACTCCTTTTTCGCCTTGTGACAGGCTGCAAGTAGAATGACCTAAAATATAATTTTTGCTTTTATTCATCAATAATGCATAGATATTTTCAATTTTGTTACACATGAAGAGTAATGTAAGTTTCATGAGCAGCATGGAAATTTTCAAAAATAATAATGTGTACATGAAATGGGAATTATTATTTAGAATGCATCATAACGAACACAATAATTTGGTGAGTTAGTTTAAAATATCGAATGCTAAGAGTTCCAATATACTACAGGTTCAATTTATCACATTTGATCATAAATTTAATAAATTAGTAAATTACGCATGTTACTTACAACTAGAATTTGAAAAATAGTTACTCAAATTTTGAATCTGGCAATATTTTGAATTTGGCAACATTTGAATCAAGACTCATACTTTCAGAAAAAAGCCAAATCTAAAGGAGATGAAGATTCATGTTTTGCGAAATTGATCAAATAAAATAAACCTGTTTCACTTTCCAATTTTATAGTAAAAATTACTTTAACATGTAAATATTTACTATGGTAATTTTAATGATGGTTAATTCAAAATGTTACTAAAATAAAATTAGTGATTTAAGTATTTTACTGTATCAGTTAAATGTGAATGAATAATGTACCACAAATTCTATGAATCTTAATATTTTATGTCAACAGTTATTTTAAAAAATTAATATCCATTACATTAAATAAAACATAAATTTAAAGGACATTTTACTATATCCATTCTATGCTAAATGTGATAATGTATCAACAGTAGAACCAATTTTTTTATACATTTGACAAAACAAGACTTTAACTTAAATTATTCTGCATCACATTCACCAACAGTAATCAATTGCTTCTTTCCATTTAAAAGTCGGTAATCTTTAGAGGGACTATGTATAATAGCAATCTAAAAAGGCAAGAATTTTCCATATTTTTATGTGTATAGAAAACTTTTGTTATAATTTTCCCTCAGCAAAATTCGCATGCATGCGATTTGCATACAAATGTAATTTGAGAGCATTTTCAATTATTACATTTAAAACACTACAGAAAATTGTGAGGCAATCAGTAGTGAATCAATTATCAAAAATGCTAACCTAAAGAAACAATGACATCTCTCTTAACAAGTTCTTCAATTACAAGGCCTTTGGGATCGAGCTCAGGTGCCAGTGTTATCAAGCATATGTTATCTAATGTGCCATAGGTACTTAAC
This sequence comes from Metellina segmentata, assembly GCA_947359465.1. NCBI lineage: Eukaryota > Metazoa > Arthropoda > Arachnida > Araneae > Tetragnathidae > Metellina > Metellina segmentata. Next base: position 124,296,782 of record OX375877.1, on the reverse strand, counting down.
ACATCTTCAATTCCAGAATCAAATTTCTTTATATGTTGAATTGGATGTGCTCCTTTTTTCTCCTTGTTAATGAAAGGGCCTTCAACATGAATGCCTACAAAGTCAGCAAGTGTATTTTTATCTTTTTCAAAGCATACAAATAATAAAGTCATAATTCATTAAAAAATGGAAAACTCACCTAACACTCCAGCACCATGAGATCCACCATTTCGAACATGTATGCTTGGGATTATCTGTAAAATTCCTAAATTAAATCAAAATAAAAAGCTTTCAAAGGCAAATATTTTTTAAATTTAAGACAATAGTAATTTTATGTAGCAATTACACTCAAAATACTAACTTGTTGCTTGTTCTTTTCTGTTTGTCTTTTCAGCAAACAAAAAGTTTTAAGATAACATGGAAATATTAGATCCAAGTTGCAAGATCCATTTTACAAGTATTAGATACTAGTTTGTAAGCACACTAAGATTATTTTTATACGCTTAAATAATTTAAACAAAAGAATAGCAATGTTTGGTAAAGAAAGGACTGTAAAATATAATCTATTGATAAAAATTTTTAAAACATTTAAAAATTCCAACTTAAATTTTTTTTTAAATTTCTCAAATGACAAAAATAGTTTTTTCTTATCCTACACCCATTTCTGGGGTCTAGGCTATTGATTGACGAGCAGCCCAATTGACTTCTTAATGGAAACAATATGGCCTAAAAACACTATTTAGAGTAATTGCCTTGTCAGGAATTTAAGGACAGTCCTTGAGGACATCTGTCATTTCATTCAGTTCAGAAAAGGGACAAACAGCTGATCTTGTTACTATAATTAGTGTCTTTGTGGATAGCATAAATAGTAATAAGTATCCCAAATAATGGAAAGTATAGTTTTAATTTTGGAACTTACCTCCTTATACTTTTCAATAGATGATGTAATAACGGTAGGACAAAATGAAGTAACGCCGTGCTGAAGGATGCCCTTAGCAACAACGTCTACACTTGTTGCAGCGTCTAACTTTGGGGTAGAAAAGTCATATCCAAAGCCACCTACAATAGATATAACAGCATTTGAACATACAGAAAAATTATAAACATCAACAATCCATTTCTTTTTAATTTATTACTCAGCAGAAATGTTTTCATCTTGCATGGACTGAGATATGCTTAAAGTGCATTGTGAACATCTATGATCATCCATGGCCAAATAGGGTTTTAAATTCATAGTTTGTTGTACCATGAACCAGAATGTTATTGACTATCACAAGAACTGCTCTCACAACCAAGTCGTTGTGGTGGCAGTCGCTATAGAAATCAGGCTAGTACATTTTGAGAAGAGGTAACAGGTGGATGTCTTCATTTTAATTTCAACCAATGCTGGTGTAAAAAGGTAGTTTTATAATAAAGACCATCTTGGATACAAGTAAAAATCAAAACCAATTTGTTTCAAATTTTCATTTTGTGAACAAATGTGACAAACTTGAATATATATCTTCAAGAAAGCATCCCTATAGTAAATAGTCCATTTCTATTGCATCAGATAAGCAGACTTTGTGGTACGAACAGTTCTCATGGTATACAGACAGTAACCACTCAGTCAAAATCCATTGGGTAAGTATTTTTTTTATGTAATATGGATGAATTAAAGTTCATATAATAGAAATTTGATTATTTTAGAATACTTTTTCCAGAAAATTTTCATTTTTATTTTTTGAGACAAACAGCAAACAGAAAAACCAATTCAATTTAAGTGTTTAAATCAGGGAAACTAAGATAAATATACAGGAAACTCCAAAATTTTTATTTTGTACAAAATTTATTGACAGTAAAAGCATAGCCAGTGGAGAAATAGCAATTTTTGTGAGTAATTATGAACAACATTTTTCTGCTTTCATAAAAATTAATAATCGACAATAAACACAAAAAATGTTGATTTCAACAGTCACAGAATAATAGTAACAAAACAAATAAGTATGACACAAAATTATTTTCTAGAATTGAATCACTTACAAACACCAACAGTTATTTTAAAGTAGAAACACAAAATGTGATTGATTTCATAAATACATATCTTAAAATTACTTTGAGAATCAAATAAAGTATGATACATTTTCAATTTTGATTGAGGAATAATATAAAACTAACCATTTATTTGCAAATCAATAAATCCTGGTGCTATTAAAGCATCGTTGCAATCAATCTTCAGATCAGCTACAAGCTTTTCATCATAGAAAACTGGCTCTGGATTTATGATTTTGGCATCACGAACCCACAAATCTTCTTTACATATTTTTGAATCCCGTAGAATTGTACAGTTGATGAACTGTATCAGCTTTCCAGAGGGCATGTTCTGTGAAATAAATAATCACAAATAAACTGAAAATAAAAATGTTAAAGGAATTCTTGAAGCTACATTGATCAAAAAGTTTCGTAACAGCGGAAATTACTGAAATCGCTTCGACAACTGAACTGCACTGCAACGGATATCCTAAACTAGAACAGTATAACGCGAATTTCGACGATGTCGGAACCATAAATCTCAAAGGAATCTTGAATAACTGGGAAAGAGCAAAAATTTCAGAATCACATTTCTGAAAGACAAACTTTCTAGATATTTTTCAACAATATTTCATTGAAACAAGATGCAAAACTAAAAACTCCATAAAATATACCATAAAACCGGATTAAATTGTTGGGTGTTTTGATTTCAAAGAAAAAAAGGACACACAAAAGAACGATTGATTACCAGAAACAAAAAAAAGGACTGCTTTGGTTTGTTTTCGACTGCACAACTGAAATCTAGCACGATTTCATTCCAACACTTTTGAGACCTCCTAATTTGATCCTAAGTTCAGTGTTTATTTACTTTTTAATTGATCTTGATTGGATGAATGTGAAGGAGTAATTGAGGTTTTTGCTTTTGATTTGCTGCTAATTTACCCTGTCGTGTCAGCAATTATATATTTAAGAAGTGTAAAAGGTAATGGTAATGGTAATGGTAATTTTAGTTAACGTCGTACTAGAGCAACACAACGGGCTATTGACGACGGTCAGGGATCAGTCCCTTAAGGGAAAGATCCGAGGACAACAACTAGTAATTTTGAACCACGGTCAGATGACGAAGCAACACCTGAGCTGGCACCCCACTCTCCAAACTTCCACGCCAACCCAACCGAAGAAGTGTAAAAGGAGTAGATTACATAAGAAACTTATTTGAAAAAGAGCAGTATCGGTGATGTTTGGCAGAAAGCTTTAGCAAACCTGTCCGCAGAAATCATGTTCTACAAGAAACTCCTACTCAACCTAACTTTTTCATATCGCTTTTCTTTCGGCTTGTCATTGCGAAGTTTGGAGAGTGGGAAACCAACACCACGGGCACCGCCGTGATGGCCTCGCGTCATTATCAAATTCGGCCGAATTCGAATTTCGAAGAGATCCTATCGGCGTGACGTCACAATCTCTTGCGAAAATACAAATATTTTTTTTTGAAATCCGTTGAAATTTTCAATCTTTCTGTGACAATCCCGATACCTACTAATGCCGACCAACCGGTATTGTGGTTAAGGTGTTAGCCTCTAGATCGGAAGGTTCCTGGTTCGAATCCGGATCCGGGCATGGATGTTTGTAAGCGTATGGTGTATAGGCGGCTGGTGCACCTTAAATCTGTCGTGGCTGAAAGCCCTCACGTTGGGTTGGTGTGGAAGTTTGGAGAGTGGGGTGCCAGCTCAGGTGTTGCTTCGTCATCTGACCGTGTTTCAAAATTACGTGGTGTTGTCCTATGATCTTTCCCTTGCGGGACTGATCCCGGACCGTCGTCAATAGCCCATTGTGTTGCTCTGGTACGATGTTAATTAAAAATTACCAAATTACCTCTTCTGGGACAGTGAATAATTTGGTAATTTTTAGGTAACGTCGGACTAGAGCAACACAACGGGCTTTTGACGACGGTCCGGGATCAATCCCCTATTTAAAGATCCGAGGAGAACACCTAATTTTAAACCATGAGGTCATACAGAAAGTACTACAGGTTGCAAAACGGATAGATGCGTGCGAACCCATTAGAGGGTTAAAAGTTTGTTCGCAGACCATAGAATATTATTCATTTAAAAAAAATTGGCACATGGTTTTGTTTTACTTCGCAAATGACAATTTAACTTTGGCATACATATTATAACGTCATCTAAGAATTAGGCATACATCTGATTAAATTTAAACATTATTTATTTAAAGTAATTTGAACATTATTTACAGTTGATTACCTACATTAATTCGAAGTCGTGGGTTACAGCATTGACATCAAACCGCCTAGGAGCCAGGAGCCTGGCTCCAAAAATCAGAGTCTGGAGGAGACCCGTCGGATCCTCTCCAAAGTTAATAGTCCGGGAGGCAGGGACATTTTTGCGTCAGTCATTTTACACCGACTGATTTGTGTCACAATAGTTAGCTAGCTTATAGGTAATGTCAAAAATCAAATTTAGCTGGCACCACCGCAGTGGGTGTAGGCGGGGGAGGGGGAGGAAACCTTTAAAAACATGCAAAAAAAGTTTTTTTTTTTTTTTTTTTTCAAAATATTTTACACCGGTTGAAAATTTAACACGAGATAATTATTTAGAAATAAATCAAGAAAATAATATTCAGCTGGCTCGGTAGTGGTGGAAAAACCTTCAGCTGCACGAGTGAAGATGGCGCGCCCACTTCATATCAGGCTAATACAAACTCCTCGCTTGTCTACATGCCCTCTCTCCGAAATTTTGGGACAGCTGTCCTTTTAATTTGAGCATCTGCTATTAGCGTCCCAGTACGCTGCTGTGAAGCGAAATGATCTGACCTTTCTCGCATCGAATATGTTGCCAGTCAAACCGTACTGTGCATTATGTGGGTAAAAAACAGAGCCTTTAATTTTTTTTTACAGAAGAACGTTTGCAAAAATGTTAGGAAACATTGAAAATCATCACGGATAACAATTTAGCTTTTAAAGAAGTGATACTACCAACAAGAGTGAAAGATTTTGAACAATATCAGTCCAAGTGTAAACAGCGATTAACAGCGTTACCGCCAAAATATCGAACATCATCTGACGCTTCCTCTGCGTAAGTAAATTCATTATACAGGGTGGTCCCGAATTCATGGTACAAACTTTAATGGTAGGTACAGGACATTGTAACAATGATTTATTGTATAGGAATGTATAGTCGCAAGTGACGCGGTGAGGCGAAAACAGGGGAAATAACGGCCGAAAGGAAAAACAAAGATTTTATTGAAAGCGTTGTTGACAAGTGTCATGTTTACAGTAATTGTTCAAAATTGCGTCCACCAGTATCGATACATGCTTGACAGCGTCGGTGGAGCGATTGGCGTACACGTTCAAAGATGCCTGGTATTTCACGCACACCTGCAGCAGCTACAGATAAGCGAGCGACGAGATCCTCATCTGAGTCAACTGGAGTCTCATAAACAAGATGCTTTAGATGTCCCCATAAAAAGTAATCGAGGCTCGATAAATCGGGAGATCGGGGTGGCCAAGGGACTGGTCCACCACGCCCAATCCATCGAGTACCAAACGTGGCATTCAGGTAATTCCGTACATCAATGCTGAAGTGTGCTGGCGCCCCATCGTGCTGAAACCACATGCGGTTACGAATGGCGATCGGAACATCATGCAGCAGTTGTGGTAACACTTCTTTCAGAAAAATAAGATAGCTTCCGCCAGTGAGCCGCGTGGGTAGTAAGTATGGGCCAATCAAAAAGTCGTTCACAATACCAGCCCACACATTAATACTGAAACGTTGTTGAAACGCATGTCGACGCGTTGCATGTGGATTATCTAGTGATGGGGAAAATGACTCTTTTCAGGGATCGGATCGGAACCGCTCACTCACTAAAAAGAGCTAGCTCTTTTTGATGACTCACCGCTCCTTTGAGATATATAATAATGTATATAACATATCGAAATGTATATAATATGTTTGGGCCATCGAACATCCCTCGTTGTCACGTGAGCGCATGTGTCCAGACGAAGAGGCGCCAAGCGTGCTTGAAACACCCACGCACACAACACTTGAAACACTCACTCATCCAGCAATTGCGCAGTTTACCTCTAAAATCAACAAAAGGAGGGAGACGGGGCCCGAGGACGATAGGCATTGCAGCATAGGGCTGCTAAGCTGTAAAATTTAATTGCTAAGGCATAAGATGGCCCAAAACCATGTCAATTCATATAACTTTGAAATTGTCCATAAAGAATAAATTACTTTGAGGACACTTCTACTTTTGTAATTCCCGTCATGAACCCGTTGAGATTACAGAAGTAGAAATTAAAATATTCAAACACGTTAAAAATCTCATTTTTGACCAAGAATTCTAAAAAAATTTTCGATTTTATTGGATAGAGTATTTATTTGACTTTCCAAAACATATTAAATTTTTTCTCTGTTAATTACTTGAAGAAGTATTAAGATTTTAATCAAGGCGGGAAAACAAGAAGTAAGAATGGAAAACACTGGAAAAGGCCATTAAAAGGCCAAAAACATGGCAAAATCTAAATTTAAACCTTACTTTTTTTTGCAAATATAATTTTAGAAAGTTTTTTCAAATATTTAAATGGTTTCTCTTTTGGAAATGGAGTGAACTTTTTTAAAGAGAAGGAAGAACAAAATTGTTTACACAAAGAGCAAACGCAAGGGAGCAAGCAATGCACTTGAAACTACCTTTAACTCTAAATTAATATTTTTGCATTATTTCCTCACTTCAAATGTTATAATACAAAAACTTATAACTGGATTCTAGTAAACTTTTGAGAGTTTGTTATTTATAATGTTGTCAAGTGAATGAACTAGAATAATTATGCTGAGTTCAAAAGTTTCTAAATTATTACTATTTATTTAAGAAGTAGGACTATAAAACTATAAAAAATATTCTATTCATTTTTCCATCACTTGTAAAATTGTTGTTTATTTAAATATCCTTTTATTCTAGTTCATTCCCTAGAAATATGCATGTAGTTTATTTTGGTAGCATCATTTTTCAAATTGGTTGAATAGATTTTCATGTAGCACATTTGAAGTTTTTGACACATTTCTTTAAAATTTCATACATAATTATCATATTTTTACAAAATTATTAATATATACTTTTAATATTTATAGCCCATTGCTATTGTTTAAAACACAAAACATAAAAATATCATTAAAATGTTTCTATACCACATTTAAAAAAAGTGTCTTGGACGTGTTTGGATACATTAAGATTTCTTTCTAAAACCACTTAGTTACCAAATGAGACTTCCTAATAATTTAAATGATATTTTAAAATCATATAATAAAAATATTAATAATTTATTTAAGTACTTAAGATTTTTAACTATTTATTTTAAGATATAGGTTTATAATACCCTCGAATACTCGTTGTCCCAAAGATTTTCAAAAGCCAAGTCCCCTCCCTGTCTTTTAATAAAATATTTTCAAAATGCCTTGTTTTGTGAAGGCAATGCAATAAAAACGAGTTACGTTTAATTTAATTTTGTGTAGCTTTATTAAAATGATATCACTCCCGATAAATCAAGGTTTTATTATAATTATTATATTAATGTTAAGTGAATAACATAATAACTGTTAGAATATGTTTTAATAACAACCTTAAGACTAGTTTTAATTAGTGCTAAAAGGCGTGATATGACTTAAGCCGTAAAAACACCTTTTCAATCTAAAATTGAATTAAATTAAAAAAAATAACATTTATGATAATACATAGATATTTAAAAATTTGAAACTTCAAAAAAGTAACAAAAAGCTAGGGAGCGCAAAAGAACGAATGCGGAATTGACTCTTCGAGAGCGATAGTTATCGGAAAGAGTCAAAGAGTTAACTCCTTAAAAGAATCAACTGCCAAAAGAATCAGTGAGCGCAAACGATCGAATGCGGAAATGATTCTTCGAAAGAGCCAAATTTCGAAAAGAATCAACTCCCAAAGAATCAACTCCCAAAAAGAATCACTGAGCTGGTGATCGCATGCGGAAATGACTCTTCGAGAGTGGAAGCGCTGATTGGTTAAAAAAGAGTCACCGCTCTTCAGCCCTGATTGGTTAAAAAAGAGCTATAGCTCTTTTTTGACGAATCAGCGCTCGCTCACTCCGTCAAGAGAGCTAACTCTTTGAGTCAGCTCCTGAGCGGATCGCCCATCTCTAGGATTATCGGTTGCCCACACATGGGAATTGTGCGCATTAAAGACACCCTCGCGTGAAAATGTCGCTTCATCTGTAAATAGCACATAATCTACGAAATCCGGCTGCAACGCACATTGCTGCATCACCCACAGGCAGAAGTTCACGCGGCGAGGATAATCTGCCGGATTCAATGCTTGTACTTTCTGAAAATGGAAGGGGTGTAAGCGATTTTCGTTTAACACTCTGCATACAGTCTGATGACTCACACCTACGTCACGCGCAACAGTTCTTGTGCTTGACTCGGGTCTATCAGCCACAATGTTCAAGATGCTTTCTTCCAGCCTTGGAGTGCGTACAGCTCTTACTCGACCAGCGCCATGTCTGTTGACATCGAACGCACCTGTTTCACAAAGTTGACGATGTAACCGTTGAAAAATTCTATGATCCGGCATTCGTCGATCAGGATACTCCGCGCGATACATTCGTAACGCAGCTCTGCCGTTACCATTTGCACGGCCGTACATGTAATGCATGTCTGCTTTTTCTGCATACGTAAAGTCACCCATCGTCTACGGCAGCACAATTGTGAATGGCGCTTTTCCCTACTGCGATGCATCATGTTCAACAGCGGCTAGACATCTACTGCCCTCTACCGGCAATGATACCAACCGATCACTCCATTTCTCTTTCCTTTTATTTCCCCTGTTTACGCCTCACCGCGTCACTTGCGACTATACATTCCTATACAATAAATCATTGTTACAATGTCCTGTACCTACCATTAAAGTTTGTACCATGAATTCGGGACCACCCTGTATATTAAACTAGAGAATGCTAAATAAATTTTTTTTCTTTTCGTTAAAATTGATTTACTTTTCCGCGCGCGATGAGTTGCTTTCCTAGAATATGCACGTTACTTTGCCATCAACCCATGCAGAAATTTTAAGCCGCATTTACGCCGGAATTGCAAACACGTGACCTTCCTCCAAACATCGAAGACATTCCGAAAAACGGCTCTAATTTTATCGTCAAGATGTCGTGTTGTGTTGGGGTGGCGATTTGGCATGTTTACAACGTCAATTTTGTTTTCCACCATTAGTCGTAAAGATCCAAGAATTGTAATAATTTTGATGACATTTCTGCGTGACGAAATTTGGGGTGAAAATGCATCCCTATTTTCTCCCCTTTCGGTGTTAAGCTTCGGTTTCCTAAGAAACGGTAGCCGTGATCTAGCGGCCGTGATGTATCGGTGGGTGACGTCACTAAAACGTTGCTTATACTGACACATGGTGTTGGTTTCCTAGAGAGCGTTGTTTGTGAGCGTAACAAAAATGATCGGAGCCGCCATTTCCATGACTGGCGTCATAGCGGTCTCAAACAGATGGGGAACGTTTTTTCTCTTGTAGCGGCCAGATTTCATTTCCTGCTCCAAACGATTCGAACGGAGAGGAGCGAAATAAATAAACATTTTTGACTGCCATTGATCAATTCGGTTTTGTAAAAACGGGATCGTTAAACACAGAATGAAAATTTCAACGGATTTGAAAGCTGCGGAAAATTTGACACCAAATCGATACCTTAAATGTGATTTTCTTTAAATAAATAAATAATTATTTAAAAAATAATTAAATAATCAAATGGTAAATAATTGAATAATAAAACTGTTTTTGATATCGATCTGGCGTAGAAATTTACGCTGATTTGAAATCTGTTGAAATTTTCACTCTACCTTCAACGATCCCGAAGTTAGAATCTTTAAACTAGAGAATAAAAAAACCACTTTGTTTTGTTTCTCGAATAAAACAAACCACGACAGCCGTCTGTGTTGCCCATTCTCCAACGTATTCTGTCCGTCTAAGTTGACACGTCGGGATTTTTGTTTAGACGGCCGTCTAGTTATGCCCGCGGAATCAGGACGTATCACGGCTGTTAGATAACGGCTCCTCTTTCTTAGGAAACCAAAGCTTTACAGACAATCCCGCTCCCATCTGCCCTGCGGCGCTCCGTGGTTCACACTCTGTGACATTTTGCCTCATCGCTAGTATTTTGTCTACAACACAAAGAGATGATCACTCTTCTCTAGAAAGGGGTGAGAAGAGTGCTCACTCGTTTGTGTTGTCGACAAAAGACGACAAGCTTTTACACCGGAGTAGGTCGAAAAAAGGATCGAAAAGGGGTCACCCAAAAGGAGTCGTTAAACGGACATAAAAAGGGGAGAATAATATTTGCAACTCCGGTGTAAATGCGGCTTTAGCTAGAGTGCCTATATAATAAGAGTGGCGACATACGGGAAACACTTTCTGATTGGCTTAGAGACCTTTTCTACCGCCCGAAGCGGTATTTTCCCAGCTCCCGTAGACTTAACATGGGAACTTTTTGTGTGTTCGAGAAAAACGTGTGTTTTTTCAATTAAAAAGAAAATATAGCTTATTCGTGTTCCATTTCGTGTTCTAGAATGTTTATTTATAATTATTTTAGTGTTTTGTCAGTGTAAATTTGAAGACTTTTTAAGTAAATAGCTTTTTTTTAACATGCTGTTTCCCGCTACTTTGGCGATGTAAACATCGCGCCAAAGGCAGTTAACAAGTTTTAAACTTTTGATAATGCGTTGTTTTTTTTAGCTGTTTCCTTATTATAGGTTTTCAATAACCTAAGCCGAATTGAATCATCAGAAAAGCAGAGAGTAAATTGTAGCAATGCTTTATATAAAAAGAATAAAAGAAATGTTTATATTAAAGTGTTATTTTTGATGCAAATTTTCATCTTTATTTTGCTGCTAGATCTCGGAACAAAACCCACCACATCAACATTTATCTGTGAATTTGGATATAAATGCGTACAAATGCTGTTAACTATTTTTTATCTTGAGATTATTCTTGAATGTTTAGGCCAATATTTGCTCATAATTTAGTTTCAATCTGTTAATTCTATTTTTCATATGAAAATGTGGTAGATTTTTTAACAAATGTGTACTGATGGTGTTGATTATTTTTGAAATTACATGTCTTTTGACTTGTATAAATAGATGAAACTTAAATTTAATTTAAGTGGGTTAAAATTTTGTGTTATGCATTAAAAAGGTCAAATAAAAATGTTCAGTATCTTTTCTGGTTCGGTTAATGTAAAGAAAGGATTAATCACGCTAAAAAAAACTACATGTGTTGAACAGTTGGTCGAAAGAAAGTTTTATTTTAAGGAACTATCCATTAATAGTAGGACATTTCAAATCTATTTTTTATTTAATGTTATAAAATTAATGCGTAAACTTCTATCACACAGCATGGAAAGAATTTAAAGAAAAAACTTGTGCCTGAGAGAAACAACACATCAGATCTTATTTTATTTAACACTGAAGTTATAAGCTTAACTTTATTCATTTTCTTGTTAATATTCACGAAAACAAGTTCAATAAGTCGTGAGCATAAAAATTACGGGACATAAACACTATCGCCAAAAGAAAGAGAGAGGAGGAAATGTGGGAAACCGATGGAAGAAACATATTCGCCCAGCAGCCGATTCTGGTAGAAAAATGGCTGCCGCGCATGTGCATTAAGCCAAATTTGGTCCCTTGTCGCCACTCTTATTATACAGGGTGGTCCCGAATTCATGGTACAAACTTTAATGGTAGGTACAGGACATTGTAACAATGATTTATTGTATAGGAATGTATAGTCGCAAGTGACGCTGTGAGGCGAAAACAGGGGAAATAACGGCCGAAAGGAAAAACAAAGATTTTATTGAAAGCGTTGTTGACAAGTGTCATGTTTACAGTAATTGTTCAAAATTGCGTCCACCAGTATCGATACATGCTTGACAGCGTCGGTGGAGCGATTGGCGTACACGTTCAAAGATGCCTGGTATTTCACGCACACCTGCAGCAGCTACAGATAAGCGAGCGACGAGATCCTCATCTGAGTCAACTGGAGTCTCATAAACAAGATGCTTTAGATGTCCCCATAAAAAGTAATCGAGGCTCGATAAATCGGGAGATCGGGGTGGCCAAGGGACTGGTCCACCACGCCCAATCCATCGAGTACCAAACGTGGCATTCAGGTAATTCCGTACATCAATGCTGAAGTGTGCTGGCGCCCCATCGTGCTGAAACCACATGCGGTTACGAATGGCGATCGGAACATCATGCAGCAGTTGTGGTAACACTTCTTTCAGAAAAATAAGATAGCTTCCGCCAGTGAGCCGCGTGGGTAGTAAGTATGGGCCAATCAAAAAGTCGATGTTCAACAGCGGCTAGACATCTACTGCCCTCTACCGGCAATGATACCAACCGATCACTCCATTTCTCTTTCCTTTTATTTCCCCTGTTTACGCCTCACCGCGTCACTTGCGACTATACATTCCTATACAATAAATCATTGTTACAATGTCCTGTACCTACCATTAAAGTTTGTACCATGAATTCGGGACCACCCTGTATAGGCACTCTAGCGTTAGCTAGTTTCTATCTGCGTCGGAACGATTCCTATCAGTTGTTTGAGCAAACGGCCGAAACTGTGCCCAAAGGCTCAGGTAGTTGTTACCTGTGCCGAAATCTTTCAACACTCTGTTGTAAATGATCAAGCGGTCGAAACTGTGCATGACAGTTATTTTTAAGTATGGATCGTAATTTTGAAAATTCGTATAGCACAATTTTACTATTGATGGTTATTTTGAAAATTAGAAAATACTTCAAAGCGTCAGGCATTTTGACTAATAATAATAGTAAACAAATTTTTTTATTGAATCGATTTAACATGAGTAATGCACTTTCAAAATTTTTGTCATCTCTACTATTGTAAAAGGAAGTGTTTTTTTCTTTCGTGGCCGCGAAATCCTGACGATTCTATGGCACTTACAGCATTGAGATTTGGCACACAGGTAGTCCGAATTTTTTGCAATTCTTGGATGGCGGCGAATTTTAAAATTCAATCTAGAAGATTTTTTTTAAAATTTAATAGTTTTATTCTCTACCTGCTTCTTCTAACGCGTTTCGTCTGGACGAAAGAAGAAACCCCCTAAAATGAGCTTTTTCTCCCCCACGTGACCTTTTGTTATATTTTCGCAAGAGATTGTGACGTCACGTAAACTTTCTCTTTCCAAAAAAAAAAAAAAAACAGATTGCATGTGATTTATATTGGGTAAAAGGTAACAAATGTTACTGGATTCATGACTAAAGGTAATAAATATCATGGAAACAAAAGACCTGACCAAAATAATATTTTTGATTTTCTTGGATTTGAGTCTTCTAGAAATGAACGTATCATAAGTACTACAACGAACATCATATCAGGTTGACGATTGAAAGAGTGTAAGGATACATAGGTCCTATTCAACTGTACAGAAAATTTTCAACCGTTTGTTTTAAAATTCGGTATGGGCAGAGCTATATTTTAAATGCTAATATTCCAATTGAACGCCAGTGGCGCTTTTGTTTTCGAATGATTGTGGTTTCGACTTTATTTCACGCACCGAAATTTTTCGATTCGTTCGTTTTATGGGTCAACGGTTTTCTTTTTTGGAGCAACTGAGGCCTGAAATAAGCTTTTCGTACCGGTATACTCAAGCACTTCCAGTTTGAAAGAAATCATTTTATAAAACATTTGTGTGCATTGTACAAATAAATAAGGAATTTATTTCGCCGAATCCGTTTCAGCGTTTCGATTTGGTATCATGGAAATTGCGGAAAATTAAACTGATTATCTTTTTTTTTCCCCCGAGAGATGATTTCCAAACTGTTCGCTTTTTGTGATTACAAAACACGTATCTTCAGCATGGTATGTGTGGCTCGGTGGTCTAGGGGTATGATTCTCGCTTCGGGTGCGAGAGGTCCCGGGTTCAAATCCCGGCCGAGCCCATTAAATAGTCTTTTGTTTGATTGATTTCGTCAAAAGTTTTTGCTTCCACTTTGATAAAATAAAAATAAACTATCATCACAAAAATACTGTCATGATTTAACAAGCAAAATAATTCACATATACTTTTCCCCTTTAAGGGGGTCCGGGACACAAAAATCGTCAAATTTTCGAATTTTTTTTTATTATTTTAAGAAATTCTCTGTGTTTTTCTGCTTAAAATGTCGTCTAAATCACGTTTCTATCTTAATTAGAACTAGATATATATAATAATATTTGTGGTGCGTTGTTTTGAAAATCTAACACTCTTGACAGTTGTTGTCATGGCAACAACATCTGTCTTTAAAACTTTAAATGCGTTTTTCTCCATGATACATTTTTTCAAGATTTCCTGTATTCAAATTGCTATAAGTCGAAAACCAATAAAGTTTAAGGGTTGAAATTTGGAATATATCTTTTTCAAACATTATACTTTAATTTTAATTCAGCAAATTTTAAACAAATATTTATTTTTAAAAATATGACTTTTTTTAAAAAAAGTACCTCAAAATTTTCAAACATTTTCATTTAAATATTTTTTATTTTTTATTAAATTAATATTTTTTAAATTGCTGAATCAAAATTAAAGTTTATAAATTTGTGAATAATTTGCTGCAAGAATTTTGAAAATTGATCAAGAATATTTTGAGTTTTAGCAATTTAAAATGACCCTTCTTTTTTTCAAAAAATTTTAATTTAAAATTTTTAAAAAACTTTTGGAAAAATTTTGTGTTGTGATTTCGCTTTTTAGTTAGATGGGTAATCAGTACAAAAAAAATTCAAAATTCTAAATTAATTAATAAAAAAAATTTTCAATGTGTCCCGGACCCCCTTAAAGAAAACGATGAAACTAAAATTTGTTTTGTTTTCTTTTTAGCATGGCATTTGAAAAGTACATCCATTTACCGATAATAAATACTCAGTACAAAAACATAGTGACAAAGAAGAGAGGGACAAAACATCAAAGCGATATTTAAAAATCAGCTGTCTGTAGGCTTCGAAGTAGATCTCTTGCCGTCCAAAAAATGTCTCCCAACGATTTTGGTCTACCCCAAAGTGGCTGGAGTCCTTTCCGTTACTATTAAAGAATGTGTCTACAGCCCAGGGTATATCAAGGTCACAAAGATGGCAGTAGGCCGCATTAAGAAACACCAATACAATCTATATATATAATTCTCTTCCGTGGCACGCAAAAAAGACGTTATCTGTAATCGCGTTTTGGCAACACTGTACGATTGTTTGTTTATCGCGAAGTCTCGCGCATCGATTGAATTTATAGCGTTATCGGATGAAATTTTACTGAAAAAAAAAAAGGAAATTTTAATGAGTTGTTGCAGTTAGTTTATAATAGAAATCAAAGAAAGCGGAGGATCTTTTCAGCGCCATTTAAAAAACGGTCCTTTTCAGAGCCAACAATTAGAGTTCAACAAGACGCTTGCACTACAACTTTCGGCAACAAACTCAATGAAAAAGTGTGGGTCGTTTAAGTGCTGGGAAAATGTACACACAAACAACATGCTGGGTATTCAATTTCCAAAGCAACGCTCACATTTCGAGTCAAAATTTGCACAAAGTTTTCATTTGAATTCTGATTTTAGAGATACTGTATATATTTTTTCTGTAATACACAGCAAATTTAGATTTGAAAAACATTTTTTTTGTAACATATTTTGTAAACAATCCCTTCTGCTAGGACACATGTCTTCATTGAGGCGAGCGAAGCGAGCATAGGTTCGCGCAGCGAACCAATGAGGATTGCGAAGCAATCCTCCGGGGGATGGCGAGCGTTAGCGAGCAGGAGGCAGGCCCACTAGTAAGGGATAGTACCATAGAACAGTCATTTTTCGATGCAATATTGCACAATCCATTCAGATGGGCATTACTACTATTTTCCGATAACATTGACAACTGTTGTTGCGAATTCGTTATAACAGTTATTAGTCATTGTTAATTCGAATAGTTTTATTATCAGATAACAACTAACAGTTACCAATTAAATTTAACGGATAAATTTCAACAGATATTATCCTTTTAAATAAAATATTAAATGTGATTTTGAATAATGAGTACTTTTGACTTTTCATTTATATTAAATGTTCAATAATTTCAATTTTTGTTTAGAAACTCTATTCATTTAAGTTAGATTAACTGCTACCCCAATAACATTTATTGATAGCTGTTAGCATTAATAACTTTTGCCAACTGTTAACTTTTAATAACCTTTAATAATCCGTTGGGACATTTAAGCTGCTGTCGGAATAATAGCCTATAGGGGAGAAGGGGCTAGTGCTTGATAATTACGGAAATCTAACGCAAATATACTTTGCGACTGATCCTCTGCTTCTTTTTGTCCAGAGTTCAAAGTGCTTTGGGGGCTTCCTTATAACGCATAACCACATATTTCTCGGAAAGGTTACATGCGCACATGGAGTTTAGATATTTCCAATTGCCTGAAATGAAAGTTTTTCTGATTTTTTGTTCGCTATATATATATATATATATATATATATATATATATATATATATATATATATATATATATATATATATATATATATATATATATATATATATATATATATATATATATATATATATATATATATATAAAGAATGCGATATCCATTGTTATATTTGAAATGTGATCAATTTTGCACAATTTTTGGACTGTAATCAGCAATTGTGTACACATATATTTTTTTCGATAATTTTTCGAACTTTGTAAACTATGTGTTTTATAAAGTTTTTGAATGAAATATTTTTTTTAAAATTTTTAATTGTGTTTAACCAAAAATTACGAAGACTCTTTATAGTATAAACTTTTAGAAGTTAATTAATGCAAAAATGAAGTGATTTGTTATAAAATATTTTAAGATATATTAATTTTGCCCAACGTTAAAATTTTTATACTTTATAATTTTAATTAAAAAAAATTTTAAGTTTTGAAAATATAAAATAATTATTATAATTGAAAAAAAAAAAAAACGTATACCTTTTAAAAAAATTCCAGAACAAAAATTTTAAAATTAAAAAGAAAAAAACTGAAAAAATTCTTTATTTTATTTTATCAGATGGACCTGATGCAGACATATCACAGGAAATTGATATTGATGAATATTCTGAAGAAAGTACACTAGAAAACGATGATTACGATGATTTTGATCTTTTTTGATGAGAATAACTAAGTTTTCTTCCAAATTATTAATGTTACTAATATTCATGTGTCATACAATAAACCATGTTTTTTGCTTTTGATATATAACGAAATAAAACAAACAAATCGTTAAATTTTGAATGTTTTCCCGATGTTTGTTAATGTTTTCCCCAATTAAATCTATTTTACACCACACAAAACTCGAGTATGTTATAGTATGAAATTTAAGATTTAAAGGAGTTCAGGAGGTCGGAATCTCAGGGTGTCTCGTCTGCAGTTTGCAAAATGCAAGTCTGCAAAATGCAGGTGTTGACGACTTGTTTTTGTATCGGGGTTGTACTGAATTCCAGATGTAAACGTAAGTGACCGACCAGTACAATATATCTATTAAATCTATGCATATATATTAAATATATACATATATATTAAATATATTCATATATATATCAAATATATACATTTATATATTAAATATATACATTTATATACAAATATATTAAACTATATATTTTGTTACTAAAATTTAAACCTTCAACTTGAAGCAGAAACTGTCCAAAATGTAAACTACATTTGAAATTTTTTTTAAATTTATTTTATGGAGCCTATTTTTATGTACAAGTAAAGACTCATCTAAAAGTTGTATTTTAAGAGTAATTTTTGTCGTATAGTGGTTCATTCACTCACATTGTGTTTCATGGACCTTCTACATAATTTTTACCTGATCATTTTAGTTGTTTTCTATGTCATATTTTGATATTTTCCCGTCCTAAATACACTTGTATCGGGAATTTTCCAGCAGTTTCTAGGTCCTCGAAATCCCAGCTCGCGTGATCGGTAAATTGTTATCCTCAGCGTTCGTTCGACGAAGTCCAAAGTGAACGGCTATTTAAATGTATCGACAGGAATAAATATTATGAACTGGAGCTTTGTTGTCCGATGTAGCAATAGAACGGTTTGAGAAAATCAGTTTCCACGCGACGGTTCCCCAAAATCAATTGTGGTCGATTTCTGAAGAAATAAATGCGTGACGACCTCCGAGACGGACGGTCCTGGACCACACGAATGCAAGAACCATTCTCCTCTGTCCCCCGAGCTTGGAGATGTCTCTGTCCTTTTGTCGTGCCGCAAGGGATTGGTGACATAGCTGTGCTGCTTTGTGTCGGTGATAAATTAAAATTTCTTGCAATTCTATTTTTAGAGTGCTTGGGTACAATTTGCATACACTTGCTATTTGACAGCACATCAGATTGAAATGCCTTGAAAGAATTTTTTAATCCGTGTAAAAGAAGGTATGTATTTTTATTTCATTGAGTTTGTTATTTTTGAGTATTTTTTGAGCCGTTGTGGTAGTTGTTTCGACGAGTTATCACGTCAGAACGGATCTTGTAGAACTAGATATCTCGTCATTTGTAGAAAAACGCGATCACGTTCACTGTATAAAACTGACCAGATCTTGATCTAGTTATGAGAAAATAAATGTCTTGGTGTGATATCTTGTCATTTGGAAAATTGGTCAGACCTTTATTAACGAGATATCTCATTAACCAAGTTGGTCTGATGTTAATGGACGAAGTATTTCATTAATACCAAAATCGGTAAGACCTTTATGAACAAGATATCTCATTAACCAAGTTGGTCTGATGTTAATGGACGAAGTATTTCATTAATACCAAAATCGGTAAGACCTTTATGGACAAGATATCTCATTAACCAAGTTGGTCTGATGTTAATGGACGAAGTATTTCATTAATACCAAAATCGGTAAGACCTTTATGGACAAGATATCTCATTAACCAAGTTGGTCTGATGTTAATGGACGAAGTATTTCATTAATACCAAAATCGGTAAGACCTTTATGAACAAGATATCTCATTAACCAAGTTGGTCTGATGTTAATGGACGAAGTATTTCATTAATACCAAAATCGGTAAGACCTTTATGGACAAGATATCTCATTAACCAAGTTGGTCTGATGTTAATGGACGAAGTATTTCATTAATACCAAAATCGGTAAGACCTTTATGGACAAGATATCTCATTAACCAAGTTGGTCTGATGTTAATGGACGAAGTATTTCATTAATACCAAAATCGGTAAGACCTTTATGGACAAGATATCTCATTAACCAAGTTGGTCTGATGTTAATGGACGAAGTATTTCATTAATACCAAAATCGGTAAGACCTTTATGGACAAGATATCTCATTAACCAAGTCGGTCTGATGTTAATGGACGAAGTATTTCATTAATACCAAAATCGGTAAGACCTTTATGGACAAGATATCTCATTAACCAAGTCGGTCTGATGTTAATGGACGAAGTATTTCATTAATACCAAAATCGGTAAGACCTTTATGGACAAGATATCTCATTAACCAAGTCGGTCTGATGTTAATGGACGAAGTATTTCATTAATACCAAAATCGGTAAGACCTTTATGGACAAGATATCTCATTAACCAAGTCGGTCTGATGTTAATGGACGAAGTATTTCATTAATACCAAAATCGGTAAGACCTTTATGAACAAGATATCTCATTAACCAAGTTGGTCTGATGTTAATGGACGAAGTATTTCATTAATACCAAAATCGGTAAGACCTTTATGGACAAGATATCTCATTAACCAAGTCGGTCTGATGTTAATGGACGAAGTATTTCATTAATACCAAAATCGGTAAGACCTTTATGGACAAGATATCTCATTAACCAAGTCGGTCTGATGTTAATGGACGAAGTATTTCATTAATACCAAAATCGGTAAGACCTTTATGAACAAGATATCTCATTAACCAAGTTGGTCTGATGTTAATGGACGAAGTATTTCATTAATACCAAAATCGGTAAGACCTTTATGGACAAGATATCTCATTAACCAAGTTGGTCTGATGTTAATGGACGAAGTATTTCATTAATACCAAAATCGGTAAGACCTTTATGGACAAGATATCTCATTAACCAAGTTGGTCTGATGTTAATGGACGAAGTATTTCATTAATACCAAAATCGGTAAGACCTTTATGAACAAGATATCTCATTAACCAAGTTGGTCTGATGTTAATGGACGAAGTATTTCATTAATACCAAAATCGGTAAGACCTTTATGGACAAGATATCTCATTAACCAAGTTGGTCTGATGTTAATGGACGAAGTATTTCATTAATACCAAAATCGGTAAGACCTTTATGGACAAGATATCTCATTAACCAAGTTGGTCTGATGTTAATGGACGAAGTATTTCATTAATACCAAAATCGGTAAGACCTTTATGGACAAGATATCTCATTAACCAAGTTGGTCTGATGTTAATGGACGAAGTATTTCATTAATACCAAAATCGGTAAGACCTTTATGGACAAGATATCTCATTAACCAAGTCGGTCTGATGTTAATGGACGAAGTATTTCATTAATACCAAAATCGGTAAGACCTTTATGGACAAGATATCTCATTAACCAAGTCGGTCTGATGTTAATGGACGAAGTATTTCATTAATACCAAAATCGGTAAGACCTTTATGGACAAGATATCTCATTAACCAAGTCGGTCTGATGTTAATGGACGAAGTATTTCATTAATACCAAAATCGGTAAGACCTTTATGGACAAGATATCTCATTAACCAAGTCGGTCTGATGTTAATGGACGAGGTATTTCATTAATACCAAAATCGGTCCGATCATGATGGACGAGATATCTCGTCGAAACCACTTGGAAGGTTAATACGGCAGCAATCATTTCCTTTCTTGTGGTAGCCGACCAACCGGTCTGGTGGTTAAGATGTTAGCCTCTAGATCCAGCGTCGGGTCCTAGCCCTTGATCAGGGTAGAGCGAAACTGTCTTTCGGCGCCCTTTGGTCGACGCTTTCACATCATATCAACTGTATTTTTCAGTTTATGTTAAATAAATAATAATAGTACCAACGTTTTCATAAATAAACTTTAATTGCAAAAATCAACATTTATTGAATTTAAATTAAATTAAGTAGCTCTAATTATTTATTACACTCCTGCTTCTTTGCTTCTCACTTTTGCGCCGACCAACCGGAAAAGTGGTTAAGGTGTTAGCCTCTAGATCGGGAGGATCCTGGCTCGAATCCGGGCATGGATGTTTGTAAGCGTACGGTGTAGAGGCGGCTGGTGCACCTTAAATCTGTCGTGGCCGAAAGTCCTCACATTGGGTTGGTGTGGAAGAATCGACAGTGGGGTGCCAGCTCAGGTGTTGTTTCGTCATCTGACCGTGTTTCAAAAATATGAGGGGTTGTCTTCGGATCCTTCTCTTAAGGGACTGATCCCGGACCGTCGTCAATAGCCCGTTGTGTTGCTCTGATACGACGTTAACTAAAATTACCTTTACCATTACCATTACCAAAAAATACTAAGCCCAAAGCATTGCTTAGACGCAGACCAAGGCCCAATCAAAAGATGTTCTTAATGTCTTGAACAAAAATGATTGGTACGATTTGTTTTCAAACACTTGGATTTCCCTTCGGATACTAGCCGACCAACAGGTATAGTGGTTAAGGTGTTAGCCTCTAGATCGGAAGGTTCCTGGTTCGAATCCGGGTCCGGGCACGGTTGTTTGTAAACGTATGGTGTAGAGGCAGCTGGTGCACCTTAAATCTATCGTGGCCGAAAGTCCTCACGTTGGGTTGGCGTGGAAGTTTGGAGAGTGGGGTGCCAGCTCAGGTGTTGCTTCGTCATCTGACCGTGGTTCAAAATGACGAGGTGTTGTCCTCGGATCTTTCCCTCAAGGGACTGTTCCCGGACCGTCGTCAATAGCCTGTTGTGTTGCTCTAGTACGACATTAACTAAAATTACCATTACCATTACCTTTGCATCCATCAAAAATCAGACAGTTCAGGAATCCAAATCCAAATCAGGGAACCCCTTTTGCCCTGAGACACTGAATATTTACAAATAAAAATCTTTAAGACATTCCCCGCATTAGGTAATTAAAACTTTTCTCTTCTGTAGTTCTGGAATTCAGTCTGGTAGGACCAGAAAGATCGCCGAGCCTTTCTTCGAACCATGGAATCGAAAAGACTTTTACCAGCCTGGACGTACAACGAAGACAGATCCTTGGTGTCCTCCTTAATCTGCAGCTGCTGTTCGGCTGGTTTGACGCTGATCACGACAGGAAGCGTCCTTGTCGTCGTCTTCAGGAGAGTCCAAACCGAGTCGGACTTCTCGATGGGCGGAGTCGCCATCTTGGTCCTGGGCAGCATTCTGCTGGGCTGCGGAGTGACTTTGGGAATACTAACCCTCTGCTCACGCCAGAAAATGCCAAAAATGTCGTCTGCGGCTAAGGCGGACGTAGGCCCAGATCCGTTTTCCTTGGTCCCAATCTACCCAAGTAATTCGGACCATGTACAGAAGGCCTTGATTCCGCAGGGATGCCAACTTTTGGTGTTGCCGGGAGGCGTCGATCCGGTCTACCTCTCGTATCCTCCAACGACGTGATAAGAAGAAAATGCATCTGTACATCCAGGGCCACAAGATCCCGATCACACAAGAATGTCAACTTTTGGTGTTACCGGGAGTTGTCAAACCAATATACATATCATACCCTCGGACTATGTAGAAGGGAAGAAGAAAAAAGACTTATAATAGTGCGAGTGTATCCCGTTTTTAACCCTACAGGTGGTTGTCTTGACAAGTTATCTCGTCATTAGCAAAACTGATCAATTCTGATCTCGTCATTAGCAAAACTGATCAAATTTGATCTCATTAACATCAAAACTTTTCAATTTTGATCTCGTCATTAGCAAAACTGATCAAATTTCATCTCGTTAATAGCAAAACTTTTCATATTTGATCTCGTCATTAGCAAAACTTTTCAATTTGATCTCGTCATTAGCAAAACCTTTCAATTTTGATCTCGTCATTAGCAAAACTGATCAAATTTGATCTCGTCAAAAGCAAAACTGATCAACTTTGATCTCGTTAATAGCAAAACTTTTCAAATTTGATCTCGTCACTAGCAAAACTGATGAAATTTGATCTCGTTAATAGCAAAACTTTTCAAATTTGATCTCGTCATTAGCAAAACTTTTCAATTTTGATCTCGTCATTAGCAAAACCTTTCAATTTTGATCTCGTCATTAGCAAAACTGATCAAATTTGATCTCGTCAAAAGCAAAACTGATCAACTTTGATCTCGTTAATAGCAAAACTTTTCAAATTTGATCTCGTCACTAGCAAAACTGATGAAATTTGATCTCGTTAATAGCAAAACTTTTCAATTTTGATCTCGTCATTAGCAAACATGATCAAATTTGATCTTGTCAAGTGTAAAACTGATCAGATTTTGATCTCGTCATCATAAAAAAATATTTTGCAAAATATCGGCTATATCTTGATGGGTACAATTGGTTAGCTCGGTGATGGACGATATATCTTGTCGAAACTACTTGGATGGTTAAAATGTGATCTTTGACATTTCCGGGTAAGAGAAAGCGAAGTCTTTGTACAAATATGAAATAAATCAGGAATTGGTATCGTTAAGAGTGGTCTTTCTACCAAACTAAGAACACGACTTTAAATTTGTAGCTCAGTGTCTCAGGTAGGTAGGTATTTTAATTGACGTCGCACTGGAGCAAAACAAACGGCTATGGACGACGGTACGGGATCAATACACAAGGGAAAGAACCGAGGACAACACGTATTTTTAAACCACGGTCAGATGACGAGGCAACACTGAGCTGGCACTCCACTCTCTAAACATCCACACCACGCCAACGTGAGGACATTTGAGGCCAAGACAGATTGAATGTGTTTCCAATGGTCTTTGTATCGAGTTTTGAACTCGCAACTTTCCTGTTGCTGATCCGTTGCTCTTCCATCTGGGAAACAACGGTCGGCTAAACATAGGTAGGTAGGTATTTTAAATAACGTCGCACTGGAGTAACACAACGGGCTATTGACGACGCTAAGGGATAAACCCCAACAACAAAGCGGCTAAATAAAGGATAAATATTTGTGGGTGGGTATTGGAGAATGAATGTGATGGCATCAAGTCAATGGTCTTTAATAGTAATTAATTCAAAAATACTGTTGTCAAATTTTCTAAATAAATTTTTCTTTTTGCCAAAGTTATATGTATACGTATACTGCGTTTTAAGTTTGGTTCGCGAAGTCACATTGCGTAGTTCCATTTGCACGCGTCGCTGTAAGGACCGAGATGACGACGAAGTCTTGACATTTATGTATACCTGTTAGGCATGTAGGTAGTTAACTGAGGTTGCACTGGAGCAACTCACCGGGCTATTAGCGACGGTTCGGGGTCGATCCCGAAGGGAAAGATCCAAAGACAACACCACGTCATTTTGAACTACGATCAGATAACGAGGCAAACCAATCTCTAAACTTCCACACCCACTCAACGTGAAGACTTTCGGCCACTACAGATTTAACGTGAACTAGCCGCCTCTACACCATGCGCTTAAAGACATCCATGCATTGACCAGGATTCGAACCAGGAACCTTCCTTAATCACCAGATCGGTTGGTCGTGTAATGCCGCTAGGAAAATTTTATGTAGATGTCTATAAGGAAAGGCTCGAAATACCCGGGTGCACAGGTGCACTGTGCACATGAAAATAAAATTGTGCACCTAATTTTTTCCCGCTATGTGCATGCAGTGCAACTAACGTTAAAAAAAGTGGAGGGAAAACGTGTTTTTTATTTTATTTTGATGTTTGAACAAAATATTTGTATCAACCTCTCTCGCTCTAAAGGAACGTAATTAAAATTCCTAAATACACACTGCAAAAACAAAATCGCTGTACCGTAACGGGTTTATACTGGAGGAGGGTTTACTTGTGCCACTGCCACCAGAACTTTCCAATGATCAAAAAAAATTTTCTGGTGGCGACTGTCGCGACAGCCGTGCGCCGGATATTTTGAAAAAACGAAAGTTTTGAAAGAAACTCGACACACAATCCAACTATGCAGTTCGATGATTGAAGACCGATTTCAATCCATTGTTAAGGATCCACTTTTGTCTGCTTTTGCTGTCTTCGAGCCATGTTATTGACCAAACAGTGAAGAAATTAAGACCTTTGGGAACGAAAAAATTGAGAATTTATGGTTGCATTTTCAAATTCCATTAGAAGTAATAAATTCGCAGATAAAAAATTGTTTAAATATTTTTATTTACTATCTACTACAAACATATCTAAGCATACACAACTAAAAGAGTAGTTTACATTGCATTAATGCTCTTATATTACATTTTTTTACTGTACACCTGATATATAATCTGTGCACCTAATTAAAAAACGTAGGTGCACAAAGTGCACCTGCATTAAAAAATCTATTTTGATCCTGCTATAAGGTAATATTGAATGTATACCTATTGAGATGAATCCAAAAGTTGTTGAAGGAATTATGAAAATGAAATTTTTGTTTGTGTTTTGAAGAAAATGTAAGAGTTTATACAAAAAAAATCCGGCACTTTTTTATAATTGATTTGCAAAAAATATTATTAATGTAACTAAGGTTTATACTCAAAATAAGGTCCTTAATAGCTCATTGTGTTTTTTCAGTGTCGACGTTACTTAAATACCTACCTAAAATGTCCTTACGAGAGTTTTGTATAGAATCTGAAATTCAGTTCATCATAGATTAAAAATCTCTGTAGAATTGTAAAACATGCACCCAAAGAGAGGTGTGTAAATCCTATTTTATCAACCAAGGCATATCTAAGACATTAGACTTTAGTTTGGTAAACATTCAATGCGATATTGGGAGCAAATGACCTCAAGTATCAACTGATACTAGCTGTTCGAAAAAGGCTGACTCAGAGCAGTAAATACAGTCAATAAGAAATGACGTTCAGAGAGGAAGGTGAAATCGAAAGATAAAACACAATTGCAGCAATTCACTCATTCCAAAATATATCATATGGACAAAAGTATTTGGACACTCCACAGAAAAACTCAAATAAAAACGTAGCAAAATTTATTAGTATCGTGATTCAAAGAGAGCTATAGGCCGCAGCGGATCTGGCCTATCTACCGCTAACGGCGAAGTCTGCTATGCGTATAGGACGGACGTCCTAATTCTGGATACATCGATAGCAAAACATCGATGTTCAAAATTAAGACATCGATGTTGATAATATATCGACCCCAAAACATCGATGTTTTTAAAATTTAGTGTATTTAAAATTTTTCCTTAATTTATTAAAACTGGTTTAGCAACTAGTGATGCGACATCGGCTCCATTTCATCGATGTTTTTTTTTATAAAACATCAATGTTTTGAAAACATTGACGTCGATGTCGCATCCCTACTTTTCAGACCCTTCACCCTTGGCCACTAAGATCTAAAAATATATGTTCAATTTGATGATTATGAAAATTATGCTACATGGTTATTTTTTAAATTTTTATAACGGTACTTTTTTTCATTTAAAAATAAAACATCGACAACGTAAAAACATCGACAAGTATAAACATCGACAAGTATAAACGTCGATGTTACAAAAACATCGACCCCAATACATCGATGTTTTTAAGAAAACATCGATGTCGGATCCGTAATTCGGACCGGTATGGTCGTCTGATAGCACAATCTGTGTCTACCTCAAATAATCTGGCCTGTCTGCCAATATTGGCTATCTGACCTGGATGGTCGTCTGGTAGCTGGCCGCAAGGAATTGGGGCCTATCTGCCGCTAAAGGCGAAGTCTGCTTCGGCTTGAGGCTTTTGGGGTTATCCGTGTCCGAACAGGGCGTTCGGATCAGGTCCGCACTCTCAAAGTTTTTAGAGCCGAATCTCTCGATACATTGTCGTGAAAATCCTGTTTGGCTTGACTTCGTGTGAGGCAAATCTGGGCTTACTCCCATGTCCGATGACACGATGGCATTGTCTCCGTTGGAGGTGGTCATCAAGGGTGGGCGAGCCTAGCAGGGGGGCTCCACGAAGAGAATTTGGGTGGCCGAACATCACAATGGCAATACTACGGCAATGATGGTTGTTTGTTCCAACAGGATCGAGCTCCATATCACACTGCAGAGCTTCGGTCTCAATCCAATCGAGCACTTGTGGGACAAACTGGAGCGACGACACCGCCAAGCCTATCTTCACAACAATCTCTTCTCACAGCCTTGCAAGACACATGGAGAGAGCTATGTTGTTACGAATCCTTCTCTGTCTAGCGGCAGCTAGACATCGTCCATGAGACCATACACCCTTAAAAAAATCCAGGGCCAGCAAAGGATCCGTCTCAAAAGTCTGCGCGACGGACGATGCAGCATCAAGATTCATATCAGGTGTAAAGCTCATGACTGAAGGGGGTTGTGCAGCTTCTTTTTAAGGAGCACCCATGGGGTAGAAGTCTGACTTGGCTCCCATGCCTTCCTTCCTTCCTTGTGTGGAGGAGGACCTCACCGTCTCACACTAACTTGGGCATATCAGTTTGCTGCTCAATTGAGCAACTGAGGAAATCCTCGAGGGTAAATGAAAGCAGAACAGACCCAGGACGCTCCGCTCCAAAAGTCATCTGACCGCCATGATGGCTAAGTAGGGATGTGAACGTGGTCGGCCCAGTGTGGATGGTTTGTCCCAAAAGGGACAGTCAGAATTTCCGTCTTCCAAGTTAGACTTCATTTCTGACTCGCAGCTGCCTTCACCAAATGAGCTGCAGTGCGCACACCTTGAAAAAGATGCTTGCCTATGCGGCGTGAACGGTACTGTAATACCGGTGTCCAGGTTTGGACGGTCAAAGTTTTTCAATTATAACTAACCTTTTAAAAGGAAAACTTTGGCCTGTAGCTCATTAGATGAGCTACCTCCATCTAGGGCAGATGACTGACTTTAGCTGGGTACATTAGTCTGACCTTCACACCTAGGGTGGCCCTGCCAGGAGAAGATCTCCCGATGTACTTCACCCAGACCGCCCAGAGACACCTGTGGAGGACACCGTCCAGTGACCCAGTGGAGGACTTGAGGGGGGTAAGTCCCCCTCAAGTCCTCCCCCTATTCCTGCCCTAATGTTAGAGAACTCGTGGAAAGTATGCCTGGACGTGTTGCAGCTGTAATACAAGCAAAAGGAGGGCCTACCCTATACTAAATAGTATGATAAAGCACATTTTGTGAAAAACATAGCGTCCAAATACTTTTGTCCGTATAGTGTATAGTGCCTTTCTACACAGAATAGGGCCGGTTGGAAGTATATCGAATTGGAAACCGGAGGATTGTGAGTTCGAAACTCGATCCAAATCAAGACCATCGTGTACGTGGGGCTGGTGTATGTTACATATGTTTTGGCCACTACTGTCCTCACGTTGGCGTAGTGCGAAACTTTAGAGAATGGGGTATGATCTCTCCATCTGATACTTCGATCTTTCCCTTCGGGATAGTTCTCGGACCGTCACCAATACACATCGGGTATTGTATTGCTCCAGTTCTGCCATGTATATTGCTTCAGGCATACCTCCTGTCAACTTAACCTGAAATGTGCATTTTTATGTTTTGATACAATCTTTCAAGAGTGATATGTGTAAAATGTTTTATACGTTCCTTGAACAACAAAAATTTGGTTACTCATAACAAACGAGCCGAAATTCATTTAATTTAAGGCGCCGTTGGAGACCTGGTTTGATACAGTGTACTTATGAGTAAAACTTTGAATGTGTCGATTCATTCTCTCTAAATTTTGATGTTGCTGACCAAAAACCATCTGTAAATTCTAGGTAGGTAGGTAGGTAGATGAATCAACGTTGCACTGGAGCAGCACAATGGGCTCTTGGCGACGGTCCAGGATCCATCCTGAAGGGAAAAATTCGAAGACAACACAGAGTAATTTTGACCCATTCTTGTTGTCAGGGTGCGGGGCGTTCTACCATTCTTTATTTAACTTTAGAGTTTTGGCATCGGGTACGAAAAACAGACGAATTCTGGTTAGGATTTAGCTTGAGAGTTAGTTCTCGTATAATTGTATAAATTGAGAGCGTGAGCTGAGCGACGTATTTGTCGAACTGTTAGAATGTTCTGATAGCCGCAATTATTATGTCAGTAGCCTGGAATTTGGCACTGAACCTTCCAGCTTTCGGTACAGCTAGTCTACGTTTATAGCGGCGGTAACGGCTTTGACAATTTTTTTTTTGGCGCTCTTCTAAAGTCGCCAAGCAAAAAACTATTTCAAAAATATTTTTCTTTTTACAACAGATAATGAAAGCTTGAAAACACATTTGAGAATGTATAGAACAGCATATTTTTTAAAAACTTTCACAAAAAGTAATAAGCTTAAACGCATTTCAAAACACAATTGCGAACCAGCAGAAAAACTAAGCTGCGAATGTTGGGCAAGAATATCCTGAAACAGGTAATTTACACTGAATACAGTAGGCAGGCTGAAAAAAAAAAAGCAAGAAATAACACAACCTGATAAGTCTGAACTGTGTGTGTGTGTGTGTGTGTGTGTGTGTGTTTCATGAAAAAAATTATTAAAAAGAAAATTCCACAAACGGCGAAAAAACAACAAATGTCAGAACTCTAACGTGCAACAATAAAATTGCACAACTGGAGAAAAAACCCTCAAGTAAACCAATAAAACCAAAGAAAATTTTTTTTAAAGGACCAATGCAAAGGATATTTAAAAATTGAACTAACCAATGAAATCAAAGAAAAAAGTTTCAAACGAACCAATGAAATCGAACGACTTTAACGGATTCTAAAAAAGAACTTTCTAACATAATCAAAATGAAAATTTAGTTTCAGTTTGCCGAGGTTGCCATGAAAACCACAACAACCGCAAATACAGATGGGTTGCCTTAACCTACCGTAACTCGCTACTAGAAATGCGACAAAACCGTTGCCACCGCTTTATACGTAGACTGTAGCTCTATCAAAGAGGTATATTTGGTACAGCGCCGGCGTCATAGAACTTGGCCAGTCGGATAAGCAAGATTTCATTTATAATAGAAGCATGAATCTGACGGGACAACGATGAAAAGTTTATTAAAACATTAGAACATCAAATTTAAAAATTTTATAACAATTTTTTTTAAGAATCATATTTTTCAAAATTCCAATAAATTACATTAATGTTGTGATCGTCACAGGTGATTGAAATCGACAATATATTTCACCCATAAAATCTCTAAATTGTTCAATTTTGCACACAAAAAAAATTACTTCAAAACTCTCGTTACTTTCTTCGCTTTCTTCTTGGTTGCCCTTTTGGCGGATTTACGGCGTTTTCCACCGGACGATTTTCGTGCCGAAACTATACTTGTGCTGCTCTTACTCCTCGATTTCGACACTTTGACTTTCCTGCCGAGTCTGCGTGTCCTGCCGCTTTTGCCCACTGCAGTCCGCTTGACGGCGGGCCTCCCTCCTAATTGGGCGAGCGTCGCACCTTGCACGGCATTCCTCAGGCGAAGCTTAACGGCCGATTTGCTCACGGTTCCGCCCAGCTTAGAGGTGAGGAAGTTCGTCACTTGCTGCAGAGTTGCGCCATTTGCCGAACGAACATTCGACGCGGTAACGGCTCTTTTCAACAGGTTTCGGCTGATCCGGTTGGACGCGGAAGATCCGGGATGCGTTTTGGACTCGACTAGAGAGGCTTTTATTTCGGGTTCCATTCTTTTCTTTCGTTTCGTCGTTAATTTTTGTAACGATAGTTCTGGGTTGAAGTGAGAAAAGTTTTGAAAATCCAGACCGAGCTATTATGGAAGAGTTTGAAAATGAAATCTCGGATAATATTTCGCACGTTTGCGTGATGGTTAACTATCCGTTAAAATCTGTTTCATAACAACGATCCCAAGAATATTTTTTGGCGGGACCCACTGCCAGAAAAGACTTGCGCATCCCCTGCAGAGCGGACCAACCGGTCTGATGGTTAAGGTGTTAGCCTCTAGATCGGAAGGTTCCTGGTTTGAATCCGGGCATGGATGTTTTTAAGCGTATGGTGTAGAGGCGGCTGGCGCATTTTAAATCTGTCGTGGCCGAAAGTTCTCACTTTGGGTTGGTGTGGAAGTTTGGAGAGTGAGGTGCCAGCTCAGGGGTTGCCTCGTCCTCTGACCGTGTTTCACAATGATGTGATGTTGTCCTCGGATTTTTCTCTTAAGGGATTGATTCCGGACCGTCGTCAATAGCCCGTTGTGTTGCTCTAGTGCGACGTTAATTAAAATTACTTTACCTTTGGGGATTGATCCCGGACCGTCGTCAATAGCCCGCGTAATTTTGAACCTCGGTCAGATGACGAGGTCACACCTGAGCTGGCACTCCACTCCAATCCAAATTCCCACACCACAATGGCCGACCAACCGGCATAGTGGTTAAGGTGTTAGCCTCAAGATCGGAAGGTTCCCGGTTCGAATCCGGGTTCGGGCATGGATGTTTGTAAACGTATGGTGTAGAGGCGGCTGGTGTACCTTAAATCTGTCGTGGCCGAAAGTCCTCACGTTGGGTTGGCGTGAAAGTTTGGAGAGTGGGGTGCCAGCTCAGGTGTTGCTTCGTCATCTGACCGTGGTTCAAAATTACGAGGTGTTGTCCTCGGATCTTTCCCTTAAGGGACTGATCCCGGACCGTCGTCAATAGCCCGTTGTGTTGCTCTAGTACGACGTTAACTAAAAAAATTACCAAATTACCCACACCACAATGTGGGAACATGTGAGGCCATGGCAGATTTAAAGTGCACCAGCGCTTCTTGTACACAGTGTACTTTGGTTGGATTCGAACTCGCAACCCTACGGTAACTAATCTGTTACTCTTCGAATCGGGCTAATGATGTTCGTGTCTTGATCATAGCGGAAATATAAAAGTAGAGTGAACAGTGGCAACTTTTTTATGTGCCCAAGATCATGTGACCCAAACTAGTAGTAACGTGACACTTAGGCTGGGTATAACCTAACACTCGTCATAGGATTGGAACACGGAAATGGAGAAGACGCCCATCCATAGATTCATCATCTGATGGGGCCATTGATTGATCTCCTGATAGTAATAGACTTAGGAGTAGATTGGTAACGACTTTAAATCCACGAAGAAAACTTTTCCGGCTCAATTCGGACCTAAGGTTGACTGAAAACAATGAGCCGGACCACATTATCTTCAGCGCACACACTCACAGGTCGACCACGTCTACTCCCCGTCGCATCCATCCCGGAAGGACGAGGGCTTTCGGATAGCTATACGACATCGATGTTTTTTTTAAATACATCAATGTTTTAACATCGATGTTTTGGAGTCGATGTTTTTAACATCGATGTATTGGAGTCGATATTTTTGTAACATCGATGTTTATACTTATCGATGTTTTTACGTTGTCGATGTTTTATTTTTAAATGAAAAAAGTACCGTTATAAAATTTTTAAAAATAACCAAGTAGCATAATTTTTATAATCATTAAACTGAACATACTTTTAGACGAAAGTGGCCAAGGGTGAAGGGTCTGAAAAGTAGGGATGCGACGTCGATGTTTCAAAATATTGATGTTTTATAAAAACATCGATGTATTGGAGCCGATGTCGCATCACTCGGTGCTAAACCAGTTTTAAGAAATGGGGAAAAAAGTTTAAATACACTGAATTTTAAAATCATCGATGGTTTTGGTGCGATGTATTATCAACATCGATGTTTTAATTTTGAACATCGAAGTTTCAAAACATCGCTGTTTTGCTGTCGATGTAGCATGACTAGTTGCTAAACCAATTTTAATAAATGGGAGGAAATGTGTCAATTCACTGAATTTTAAAAACATCGATGTTTTGCTGTCGATGTAGCATCAGTAGTTGGTAAACCAGTTTTAAGAAATGGGAAAAAAAGTTTAAATACACAGAATTTTAAAAACATCGATGTTTTTGAGGTGATGTATTATCAACATCGATGTTTCAATTTTGAACATCGATGTTTTGCTGTCGGATGTCGCATCACTACTTTCGGACGATGCATCACATGGCCTACTTCTCAAGTTTCTACTTAGAGGCTTTCTCTAGCTTCGGCTAATCCGCTGTGGGTTTTAAATAACTCGGTACGGAGGGATCTGCTTCCACTCGAAGAAGAAGAAGTTAACCACTTTAAGAAATGCATATTCCTGCGACACAGGGATATACAGTGACAAAGCCAATGAAATCTCTCTTTGCAGAAGACATCGCATTTGAAGATCCAGTTGCATGAATTCTAAATAGAATTTGGTAATGTTCGCCCTATACTTTTAACTATAATTATTATTTGAAGCTTTCTAAATGTATACACACACAAAAATCGCTTACATTCTTTCAGAGACAAAACTAAGTATGAACATAACCTAGCCAAGCCTCTGGATCGGAAGGTTCCTGGTTCGAATCCGGGCCAGGGCATGGATGTTTGTAAGCGTATGGTATAGAGGCGGCAGGTGCACCTTCAATCTGTCTTGGCCGAAAGTCCTCACGTTGGGTTGGTGTGGAAGTTTGGAGAGTGTGGTGACAACTCAGGTATTGCTTCGTCATCTGACCGTGGTTCAAAATTACGATATGTTGTCCTCGGATCTTTCCTTTAAAGGTCTGATCCCGGACCGTTGTCAATAGCCAGTCGTGTTGCACTAGTACGACGTTAACTAATAATTACCAATTACTAACCCAGCCAAGCGGTTCTATTGAATTCACTCTTGCATTTTATTGATACAATGATGATTACTGTTAGCCAAGCTAAACTTTAGACGGTGTGGTGAATATTGTTTAAGTTAATATTTAAACTGAAGATTTTTATTTTGGACGATATTTCCTTGAAATAACCATGAATCCTTTTTTTTTATCATGTACAGACGTCAAAAAAAAAAAAAAAAAAAAAAAAAAACGAGACACCCGTTCGCAATTGCATAAGTTACATCGCAGAACAAAACGGAAGGTAGCAATTTCAATAGGGATTAATATTTTCAACAAAAATGAATTCTTAAAATTTGTCTAAGTTCATATTAAATTGGGTTCTTGCACCTGTAATTTCAATACGAATCTCCATCTCTTATCACAAATTTGGATTCTACACACAATTTCAGGCGGAAATAAAGTTTATCAATTTTATTGGATGGTTAAGTGTTTGAAAATTAGATCTCCTTATGTTAAATTGGTTTCACGTTCTTTGCTATATTTGCTACAAATATTAATTTGTCTTTTAAATTGTTTTTGTCACGATCTTAATGGATTCTATAACAAGGCGCCTGCAACTGCGACGGCCACTACACGTCTTTATTAATATTTATAATGTGATTGAATTCCGAACATTTATACTCTCCCTCAATGGTTTTTATGGATTTTCTCGTTAAATTTTACGCGCGCGCGCGCGCGCGCGTCGTTTTACATTACTTTCTCATCTAATCCACCTGTAATTGTGTGCAGAATCCAAATTTGTGATAAAAGATGGGGGTTCGTATTGAAATTATCGGAGCAAGCACTCAATTTAATATGAAGACGGCCCCTGCATTCGGCCCTGACAAATTTTAAGTATTGATATTTGTCGAAAATATTAATCCCTATCGATTGCTACCTTTCGTTTTGTTCTGTGATGTAAATTGTGCAATTGCGATCGGGTGAGTCGTTTTCTTTTAGACGGCTGTACATTAGCCATTGTTGTAATTCTCACGATTTGTTTAGTAAGCCTATTAGTTTCCATACAAAAAAATTGTGATATTCTTTTATGGACAAAGACCGTGATAGCTCAGTTGGAAGAGTAAAGAACTAGAAACCGGAGGATTTGCGAGTTCGATACTTGGTTCAACCAAAAACCGTCATTTACTACAGACAGTTGTCCTCAAGTTGGCGTGGTGCGGAACTCTGAAGAGTGGAATCCAATCTCATGCGTTGACCTTGTCATCTGATTGTGATTAAAAATTATATTAAGTGTTGTCCTCAGGTCTTTCCCTTTGGGATTTATCCCGGACCGTAGTCAATAGCTCGTTGTGTTGTTCCACAGTGCAACGTTAATTGAATTGCCTGCAATACTTTAAGACAACCTATCAGGGAACGACTACGGAATGCAAAAAAAAAAAACGGAGACGTTGCTTTTACATGTCATGCAATAGCTACTAAAAGAATTTCACGCTACTACAAATGTAACAAAATATACTTTAATGAATTTCCCAACAAGCAAAATGATTTATGGAAATGAAACAGAAGAATGCAACTTGAATTAAAAATAGGTGTCACACAAAAATAGCTTTATGGAATACACACATTCGATTAAATTCTATGGAACATTTCTTCAACCGCAGAGACCGTTCCCGGCCAACATGTTCTTCGTACAAATGAGAGGGAACTGGGTGGCTTTCAGAAGAAAACCGGTGATCCCCGAACAACCGTCGCAACAGGCTTCCAGGGGGCAGAACAAGACGTACCATCCGGCGAAGAAGAATCCGACTGGATAGCCGATGAAGATGAGGATGAAGAACCAAACGATCGAGAACAAACACTTGCACATGATTCCTATAACAAAAAACAACAGTTTGTACTCATACTAGAACAATGAGAGGTATTTCCTGTCAAGCTAAATGTAGGTGGTGTGGAGTTTTTGGCACCCCTAATACAATGGTGTTGGACTAAGCTGATTATTTTTTCAATCTATTTATTCCACTTAAAAGGTTTCAATTAACAATTTGAAAAATATCTAAAAATTATTGACAATGAACAATCACTGAACGAATGTTCAAGGAAAACCATAAGTTTCTCTTCGCAGTTAGTTTTTTTTTACCGGTGCTTAACCTCACTGTATAGTTGTCTCGAGAGCTCTCTCCGTCCACCACTTTCCCCTTTGGCTTCTATCTCTGGTCTCCCTTTGCGTTTTTCGGGGGAATCCGCTCCCTTTAGGAATGTTGATTCTCATGGTTTTTTTTTTCATCACACCTGCAACATTTAAGGGGGTAAACTCATAGCTGTGAGCACCCTCTTTGGATCTCGGAAACGTTAGAAGATGATGTGTGACAAACAAGTGCAAGAAGTCGGATTAACAAGCCGACTCTCCGACAGATTTAATGTCTTTATGGCCTGAGTTATTTCAAAAAATTGTAACACACGTGGTCTTTTTTGTGGGGGAGGGGGAGGGGGGGGGTCTACTTTCCTCTCGTAGCAGGCCCACGATCATCCGGGTGTTGAAATCGTCTTTTTTCTAGACATCACAATGGTAAAAGCGTTTTTATGGTGGAACGTGCTTAATGTACGTATTCCGAACGTGACGTCACTTACCTTGATTTTCGAATACAATTTCGGCACGTGTCTGATACAAACTTGATAACGAACTCCGAATTGATGTGTCACATCTAATTGGTCAAAGCCAATTAGATTAAACGCCAAACGGCGACAACTTACAATTTAAGGTAAAACCTATATGTATCATGGTACTTGTGTGCATTTGGTATTTGTGTACCTGGAATGTGCTTCCAGTTCGTATTCCGAATGGGACGACACCATACAAGTGAAATATAAGTAGATTGTCTATTGAGAGGAGATTCAAAAAGTGGGACCAACATGTCGACTAATAATCACGTGACTGCTCTGGGAAAAACGGTCTTGGTTGGTTTTTGTATCTTCATTTGGAGATGTAACATCTTTTCACAGGGTACCCTGGGGGTGCAGAATTATATTCAGTGTTCTGCAACACAACTCCAAGCAATTGCTCCAAGTTCTGCAGGCATTTTGTCCGAATTTCGAAAACTGCAGTCAAATTAAAAAAACAGACGTAAAACCCAATTACAGGCTAAATATGTATTACATATTTCTAATATTATAAAAGGAAGTGTTTGTCTGTCTGTTTGTTTGTTTCTTGTGATCAAAATCTTGAAGAATCTATGGCACTTACAGCAATGGGATTTGGCACACAGGTAGTGCGAAATTTTTGAAAATTTAGGATCGAGGCGAGTTTTAAAATTCAATCCAGAACATTTAAAAATGAATTTAATAGTTTTTTTTTCTCTTTCGAAACTCTCTCTTTTTCTTCGGAATGAAGGAGGATCAAAATTTAGACTTTTCGCCCTCACGTCACCTTACGACAGCCTTTGGAACCATGCCAGATTTTTTCATCCTAGAAGGGAGAGAACAGATTGTTTTCATTTTGCGCGGAGAAATGATTGTACAGCGGACGATAAAAAAGAAAGTTTTAACTTTAGTTATGTAGTTCTTTTTTCTATCTCCTAGACCGTTACAGATAGAGTAAAAATTTCAACAGATTTGAAATCTGCGAAAAAAATTACATTAGATTGTTACCTAAATATATGATTTTCTTTAAATAAACAATTTTTAAATTGAATATATCTTTTTATTTTCGCGAGAGATTGTGATGTAACGTCAACTTTCGCTTTCCAAAAATAAACAGATTGGGTTTTTTTTAACGCGAAATGCAGATTACATCCGGGCTAACCACGCAGTGGCTAGTTTATAATAAAACACACATCCAAATTAATTAACTTACTTTATTTAAAACCAAGGCATACTTTCATAATTTGAAAATCTGTCGATAACTTTTGAAGTTAAATATTTTGTCATTGACAAACGGATTAGCAACCGGAATGTTGTGAGTTCGTAACTCGGTCCTACCAAAGACCGTCGCGTACACAAGGGGGCTGGAGCACATTAAATCCGTCGTGCCCTCTAATGCCCTCACTTTGGCATGGTGTGGAAGTCTGAAGAGGGGTGGTTCAGGTGCTGTTCTTGTCATCAGACCGTGATTCAAAACGACGAATCGCTATCCTAGGACAATTTCCCTTCGGGATTGATCCCCTATGTTGGCCAATAGCCCGTCGTCTTTTACCGGTATGGTGATAATTAGCTACCTACATGTTGATCTGTTTCGCCACATGGTTGTGGGAAAAAGTTTGAATTCTAATTTCGAACAAAATAATTAATTGAAGTGATTCCTCAGCGCGATTGAAAGCACTAGTCCGATAACCAATCGACCCAAGTCAATTCGTATGCCCATGTGATTTAGCTTTTAGAGATCTTAGGACAGCGACTCCGTCCACATGCAGTAGTCCGGTTGGGAAAGTAACGGATTGCGGAGGAGGTTGCGAGTTTGAATTTCTCAAAGACCGCCATATACAAAGGGGACTGGTGCACTTTAAATCAGTCGTGATCTCAAATGTTCTCACGTTGGCGTTGTATGGAAGTTTGGAGAGTGGGGTGCCATCTGAGGTGTTGACCTCGCTACCTGATCGTGGTTCGAAATTACGTGTTGTTGTCCTCGGATCTTTCCCTTGGGGGATTGACCCCAGACCATCGTCAATAGCCCGCTGTGTTGCTCCAGTATGACGTTAATTAAAGCATCAAGTGACCGCCCACATGCTTAAGATAAATTTCTATTTCATCACATGGTCGATGTTTAAGATAAGCTTCAATTTCAACGTAAACACATGAATTCCGTTTTCAGCAAACACTGACGCAGATGGTTTTCCTGTGTATTCTGTTTGCACATTTTCTTCGGACGTCACCCTCCAACGCCCTTCCGCTTATGCTGTCACCTATCAGTCTCGGTTATCGCTGCCAGTGCAAGTGTTAACATTCAAATGAAAGTACAGGTGTAGTCTGCATAAAGCCATCAGATTGGGCGCCGAAACCTCTACTGTACTTCGTCAATGGAATTCCACTGCTTGTGTTAGAGTTGAAGGATTAATAACATATTTGCAAATCTAATGAAAGAAATTTCAAGCCCGGATGCTGTTCGAGGTGTTTTGTCGATATGACGACACTTTCAATTGTTTCAAGCGTCGCTTGGGGGAAAACAATGGAGGACAGCCATGATTTATGAGTTCGTTATACGTGAAATATTCGCATGTAGAGGAAAGATGAAAATGAAGTTTTAGAGGAGTGTTAATCGACAGAAGTGTTAATAGATTGTAACTAGTATCAGTGGCTCACCCAGAGGGAGGGGGTTAAACCCTCTCAGGAGCCAAAAATAAAGGTAATTTAGAAAAAAAAACTACTGTGGAAGTATAAACATATAGCGTGGGGTCAGTGTTTCATCGTCCTTCCATACTATGCCAACGTGAACACATTTGCAGCCACGACAGATTTAACGTGCATTACCCTTTGTACACGGCGGTCTTCTGTTGGTTTTAAACTCTCAACCCCCAAGTTGCTAATCCGTTACACTTCGAAACAGGCTACTGTAGTCCTCCAAAACTAAAGAATTGGGGTTCCTTAAAAAATTTTCTGCTAAAAGAAGAAAAAAAATTTCTTCGATAAAAAGTAAAAAAAAAGGACTAAGCTTTCGTTGACTTTTGGTGAATTAAAAATAAACCAAATATGCTGAAAATAGAAGCTTTTTGGACTATATTGCTCAGATAATCCTAGTCGCCAAGGTTGAAAAACTGTAGCCAAAAGTCGCCCGCAGGTGGTCCTGCTTCTTTATTTCTGGACACCAAAGGAAAATAGTTCCTAGTGATATTCATTGAGTTTTGAGCTTTATTTTCCAACCCGGGAGCTGAGATACAGAGAAATAGTTAGGGTAGGCGATATTTGGAACACCTACTCTAACCACATCCATTGATTGAAAGAATCCCAGAAAAGATTCTATTGGTCAAGAAGTGACACTACAGCCACTCTTGCGCTGAGTTAAAAATGCATTTCCGGGAAGAAAATTCTGCAGACTCACATGATTTGGACGACATGACGTAATATACTCATTCAGAAAAAGTTCGTACGCCCTCATGCCAAATAATCCATACTAGCCTAGAGCAAGCAGGCAATTGGGATGAAAAGGTCACGACGCCCACCCATTGGCTTTTAAAATTCAATCTTGCACAATAACCGATTTCCAAAACAAAGTATGATCACCTATTCCTATGGTGCAAGAAGCCTCCCAAAGAGAGTGTCGAAATAAGGGCTCTTGGGGTTCAAAGGTCCGAAAGTTCTCTCGCACAATCACTCTACACTACAGGTTAAGAAATCCTTGCCTAAGGTTATCATCTTTGGTACATCCTTGTTCTTGACATCAGCTTCGTGGTTAGTGAACTTTCGTATGTCTTCACTGGTGCCACATGGTCGATGATGTTGAGATACCGTCATCGTTTATAGGTATTAGATTGGATGGGTTTAATGGACCAAACAACACCAAGCGAATGGAGACACTAAATTTGGTTTGTATTTCGTACAGGACTGTTTTATGTTAAGACGTCCGAATTATCCGAGGTGATAATCATGTTCTATGGTATACTTGAAAATAGGATGTTATGTGGTCACAAAAACTAATGGCGCAAGGGTCATATTTGGCCATGCTGCTCTAGACACAAGACATACAATATCAAGTAATAGACAAACACACAATGAAAGCTTTTACTGACAGAAGAGGGAAATGGACCCAAGGAGCAGTGGTTGATAAAACCTTTCAGTGAAAAGTATTCTTCAAAATTAAAATTTTTTTAAGGAACCTTGGTAATTGGCAACGGGCTATTGACGACGGTCCGGGATCAATCCCATAAGGGAAAGATCTCAGATGACGAGGAAACACCTGAGCTGGCACCCCACTCTCCAAACTTCTACACCAATCCAATGCGAGGGCTTTCGGCCACGACAGATTTAAGGTGCACTATACACTTACAAACATCCATGCGCTGACCCGGATTTGAACCAGGAACCTTACGATCTAGAGGCTATCACCTTAACCACCAGACCGGTTGGTGGCGACGACGGTCTGGGATCAATACTCTAAGGGAAAAGATCCCAGGACAACAGCACGTAAATTTGAACCACGGTCTGAGGACGAAAGGATCCTTGAGATTGTAAAATTAAATGGGGTATACATTCGACCTTCATAAGACCATATGTGATCATTATTTTTCATCATAGAATTGGGGGATAACTGAATTGATGTCGCATTGGAACAACACAACAGGCTATTGGCGGAGGTCCGGGATTCCTCCCAAAGGGAAAGATCCGAAGACAACACCGCGTCGTTTTGAATCACGGTCAGGAGACGAGGTCAACATCCCACTCTCCAAATTTCCACACGACGCCAACGGGACGACATTTGAGGCCACGACAGAATTTACGCGCACTA
Source organism: Metellina segmentata (assembly GCA_947359465.1). NCBI lineage: Eukaryota > Metazoa > Arthropoda > Arachnida > Araneae > Tetragnathidae > Metellina > Metellina segmentata. The sequence goes on along the minus strand of OX375877.1, from coordinate 124,255,631 downwards.
GCCCCCTTTGTATACGACTGTCCTTGGTACAGCTCAGCTGTAGATTTCGGACGCGGTTCCCTGGTCCGTTAACGTCGCTCTAACTCGTCCCACCAATGTTCTATGGGGTTTAGGTCGGGGCTCTGAGCAAGCCAGAAAAGACGTTTTACATCCCTATCTTGATACCACTGCTTGACAGAGGCTGCAACGTGACATGGAGCGTTGTCGTCCTGGAAGTAACATCCGTCCATTCCATACAATTGCTAGAGCGTAGGAAGAACCTGATGGCCAAAAATGTTCATGTAGGCGTTGGCGTTCAATTAACCAGGAACAACATGCAAAGGTCCCAGGCCATACCACGAAAAACACACCCAAACAAGTAGTCGGATTTTATGCAAATCCGCTGGCGTCCGGTCCATTATTGTAGGGTAGTGTATAAGCAGTGAAAACTGTAAATCTAACGGTCTTGGCCAAACCTGAATTAATGACGTCTGAGTCATTGTTTTTTAATGATACTCCTACTTTTTTAAAATCATATAACCAACAAAAGTTCCATAAAATGTTTTTTTTTTTTTCTAATTCTTAATTCCATTATTGAAACATTTTTTTTTTTTTTTTGGAACGGGCAAATTAGCTTTAGGAACAAATATAATGAAGCATCACAGAACAAAGAGTGGAAAATTCAATATTGGCAAATCTCTTAAATATTTTAGAAGGAAACGGAGGCATAAAAGCATATTGCCGTTTTAGATTAGATAGCAGCCAGATTAAAAAAAAAATAATCAGTAACTTTTATCGGTTAAAACATATGTCCTTGATATGGAAGAGAAAACTTGAGACGGCCAATAATAGATAGATCAAATACGTTACACAAAGGAATCGAAAGTACAGTCAAGCTGCTGAAAACAAATTCAAATCAATTACTCGAATATTATGTTGACTTCAATTTGATCTTGGCACAGTGTCATTTTCTGATAGACATTAAATGCCTTGGAATTTTTCTACTGTTCTTTTAGTTTTGTACAATGTGTGCAGCATACTAAAATTAAATTATTACTTCTAGGGAACAAAAGGCAATACACAACTCACGAAGTTAATTGGTAAGATTTTAAATCCTCCATTAACACGGACTTCATAGCATTTTGATAAATAAATAGTTATCACCGTCCCATCCGAAGCCATTCGGTGTGAACCTTGGTTGCGATAGCAACCCAAATTCGTGAAATAGAAATTGCTATTCATTCGTAACCATTTGCTCAATTATGAGCTCCAGTAATTTCCTTATAATTTCTTTCAGTTCTTCACTCGATCTTTTATTTGTCCAGAGTAGTTTTTTGTCTATGCTAAGGCATTTCATAGGAAATTTTCCGTCCCTGATAGTCTGAAAGTTTTTACAATGGTAAACCACGTGGTATACTCTTTGGATGTCTTCCTGGCAGTCACATACATCGCTTTTGTTGACAAAACGTTTTTGGTATACATATAGCATTTTGATAAAAACAACAGCTTCAACAACACGGCGTTTTATAGCATTAAAAAACTTGTCTCATTTAAAAAAAAAACTAACTATAAGCAACTAACTATTACTATAAGGTGCACCAGCCGCCTCTACACCATACGCTTACAAACATCCATGCCCGGACCCGGATTCGAACCAGGAACCTTCCGATCTAGAGGCGAACACCTTAACCACTATGCCGGTTGGTCTGCATAAATATTTTGGTGAAATTGAAAAATTATAGGCAATTTATTTGGATTTGTTATCGATTTGTGTTTTTTTTTTCGTGTATTCTTCAAGAAAATCTTTCATGCGGTCAACACTAGGTCAACACAGTCATAGAGTAGATGAATTTTCTTCTTTTAGAGAAGAAAGAAGCTTCTTTTAAAAGCACGCTTATTCTTACATCTTCATCAGAATCTTCAATTATAATTTCTTCCTCACTATTCCACAAATAAATCTTCTATAATTTCGAAGTCACTTAATGTTTCTGTTAATACAATTGAAGATAATGCGTTTGCTTTAAGTTAACAAGAAAAAGGTGTAACCCGAATTCTTAAGCGAATGACTTAACATTAATTGAATATGCATTTTGACGGGGATTGAAATTTAGTTCACATTATCAGTAATTCATAGTGAGTTCGTTTTAATGAGGTTTGACTGCATGAACATTTCGATTGAGGTATATTTTCTTTCAAACCAAATACAACATGAAATTTATTTCTATTCATCATGCAAATACGGATCTTTTCCTTCGAGGGTTGATCCCGGATCGTCGCCAATAGCCCATTGCGTTACTACAGTGCAACGTTAATTATATACTTACCTACCAGAATGAAAACAATCAATTAGTGCCAACAAATGGCTATCCTAAAAAGGTCAACAAATGGCCGACAATATGGTAATTATTTTGTGAATGAAGGAAAAACGGTAGGATAAATTTGCATGAATGTATTTCAATATTTCTAAATCAAATGCAAATAAACTTACTCAACTTTATCATTTTTTCTTTTTTGCTATCATCATCATCATCATCAAGAACAATTTCTATAACTATATCTTCCAAAGGTCGTAAATAATTATAAGAATCGCTTCTTATAAATTTGGCACTGCGTTTTCCATATTGCAGGCCTTTCTTGTATTGCACCAATTATTAAATCTAAGTTGGAGCGATTTGCATCCATGGTGAGCGACTATACACAACAATCACCCAATCCCTCTTTCCGGTGTCAGTAAAAATCAGATTCAGATGTCGACAGATGTGTCATGTGTATCGCGAGCAAATGGGGATATTTCAACGAAAATTTGATCAAAACCCAGGACTGCAAACCCAGAATCTCGTTTCATGATTCACCAAAATAAATGAAGTAAAAATGATTGTCGCAGCTTTCATATTGTAAACACAAAAGAACACTACTGCTCTTGACAGGTGTCTAATTTTGCACTTAAGAACAGGAAATTCAGTGTCAACAAACGAGTCGGACTGGAATCGTATATTTTACTTCCATTTGCCCGAGTGCTCTTGCATAAATATACATATCGGGGTTACCTCAAAATGTAGTTTATCGCAGTTTTGGCAGCGTTTGGCGTTTTGTCTAATGAGTGTTGATCAATCAACTATCATATGTCAATTTGGAAAACATTCTTAGGAATTTTTTTTGACGGAGGGCTGAAATCGTATTGGAAAAATAAGCCAACTGACGTTACACGTTCAAATATTATGAACAGAAAAACAAAAGGAACAATACCTCCACCAATAATTGATTCAAACGTAAATTCCATGAATATCGAGTAATGAGAACCTATTCTTATCAGTACAAACAAAAACATGCATAACCATCAGGGAAGTTCCCGTACCCTGTCCTCTAGAAAGAATCCCACAGTTTGAAGGGACTCTTAGGATGAGAAATTTAAAAGGGAAAAGGTAGAAAAATAATTAAAAAGTTCACTTGAACCAAAAAATTTCGAGTATCCAGTGCAAAGGTACCAGTCAAAATATGCTTCCAGTTATTTGCTGTATACAGCTGGGAAATCCATCAGTTTGGATATCTGGTATCTCAGTATACATGTTCCATACATATTAACCCCGTTCCATTTCAAGGAGTGCAGAGGCAAAAAACAATTCGAAATCCTTATAGAAAAAACATTGAGTTTTTTTTTGCGATTGCGGTACGTAACTCAAATGTTTTCCCAGTATTGTTGAAAAATACATTTGTTTACAAAAAAATTTCAGAATTTAAATTATAATATATATGTTTGAACTTATTTTTTTCCATTTCGAAACATCTGTAATTTTTTTAATATTTGACTAATGATTGAAAAGATTACAATTTTTCATTTTTCATAACAAATTTGGAAGGAAACGAGTATTTAAATGCTAAAAGGAAGCGTAAGTTAAACACCCACTGATAATAAAAGGGTCAATTTTCTATTTGTAGGATCTGGCAATACCAAAATTAACGTTTCCTTTCCCAATTTTTTAACGAATTATTTATTTTGTGCAAAATATGCCAAAAGACATGGGTTCCTTTCTTGGACATAAGTGTATGTTTGAACCACTTCCATAAAAGTCATTGATTCAATTTATTTTTCAAAATGTTTGTAGAATTTCGTTTCATAGAAATAAATGAAGCGTACAAAAAAAACGTTTAAAATAAGACGGTAGTGCCTTATTTTAAAATGAGAGCAGCACTAAAAAAGTTATTTTAAAACAAGTCAGTTAACGTGTAACCAATAGGGTGTGTAATCAATAAGGCGTGTAACCATGCGTTGTATAATTTTTTTAATTTTGACGTAGGTTTCCATTACAAGGTAATTGAAATCAGTAACACTTGCATTTCTTTTTCAAATTATACTGTATTGTATTCTATGAAAGCTATACTCAACAGGCAAAAACAACATCTATCATTCTAAATAGGTATGCAGTTTCCATTTCGACATCGGATCTCTGAATTGATGAAAAAAATGACATAATAATCGATTTTTAAAACTGAATGCCAGTAGGAGTAAAGGGAATTTTAAACAAAACTTAGCTGTTCCTGGGTTAATACTGCTGTTATAGAATATTCTAAGTGGCTTTTGAAAAGTTGAAAGCTTTTGTCTTAAGTGACAGAACATTGAAAGTTGTTTATTTTACGAGTTGAGGCTGTTCTTATTGAAACTTTGCTTTTTTCAACACATTCGTTGGAAACACTAATTTCCTTACGCTGTAAAATTTACCTTCCGTTTTTTTTTTTTTTGAAAAATTGTAATTGTTTAATTTTGTATACACAGAAGACATTTAATTTCAAAACAATCTGTAATTTTACAAGTGGAAAGGAATTTGTAAAAAAGGTATTTGCTAGAAAAGAAATTTATCATGAATATCTTATCAATATAATTTGTCAACTTTCCATAATTATGGGGAAATATGGAAACATCGTATTCTTGGTACAAGATTGCTAAAAGTAAAAAAAAAATATTGGTATGAAAACTGGCCGCTTTAATTCGTTGTGAGTTTGTCATTTTTAGGGAAAATGAACTTAAAAAGCATTCAAATCTCTCTAAAACTGAAAATCAGCTCATGTAATAGCATGATATTTGTATTAGGCATTCTATCCATTTCCGAATTAGAGTTTTTCAGTGTAAACAAACAAACCAGACAGTCTGAGAAATTATTATTTCTGGTGTCTAAATGCTCTCGCGTTTGACCAAAGGAAACAAGTACGCCTCAGGATCACTACGGCCATCTAAATTTAGCTTTTGACAGAAAACTCCTTCACATAGTTCTATTCTACATTCTACAGATCACGTGTACACTCCGCCAATTGTGAATGTCTGGCTTTAGATAATACGCTACCTTTCTCTCACACTCAGTTTCGAAAGGCTCGTTTAAATTTCCGCCATTACTATTCACTAAGGGCTCGCTTTAAATTACATTTACTGTTTGATGTTCGATTTTCAAGCTTTTCTTTTCCAGCAACGATTTCCAAACTGGGAGGCGCGGACTAGTGCAAAGGGAGGCACGAAAAGTTTAACAGAAATGTAATTTCATAACATAACATATTTTAATAAAATTTCATACCGTAACATAAAATTTGTTACCTACTAGCCACTGCGTGGTCAGCACGGCGTTGCGAGTGACAGTTATTTTCGTGGGGTCACGTGCGACCACTGCTCGCTAATCCCCGGTGATTGTTACGAATTTCGCAAACCAAATGGGAATTCGTCCACTCAAACCAACACCACGGGCAACGATCATTGTCAAATGCGGCCACATTCGAATTGCGAAGAGATCCAATCAGAGTGACGATCGCTGAGATAAAAAAGAAAAAAAAACACAATAACGCTCGCCAACCCCCGAACGATCGCAATTGCCCATTGTGTTGGTCCGGTGCGACGTTAATTAAATACCTACCAAAAACACACGTGACGTCATAGTCCAATGGGCCTGCATATTTGCATTGCAAAAATAAAAAAGTTACAATTTAAAAAGCAGGAAAAGAAATCTGTGATCTCGATAGTGAAGGTCAAATTCGTATTGGAAAAAATATAAAGGTCACTATTTAAAAATTATTTATTTTAAGATTTTAAGAAAATCATATTTTTAAGAATAGATCTAATGTGAAATATTCCGCAGATTTAAAATCCATTGAAATTTTTACTTTATCTTTTCCGATCTAGAAGACAGTAAAACGAACTACAAAACTCTAGTTAAAACTTTTTATTTGCTTTGTTCTTCGGCTGAAAGCGTTCAACGGAAACATTTAGAATCTGCGATCTTATATGCTGTTGCCATTCTAAAGAAAACAATAATAATTAAATGCCATTAAATTAATTTTGAAATGTTCTACATTGAATTTTAAAATTCGGGCTTCGTACACAAATAGCAAAAGTTCGGACTACCAGTGTGCCGAATCCCATTCTGTAAGTGCCATAGATTCGCCTGGAACTTGCACATCGACAAACAAACACTTCCTTTTATAATAGTAGAGATTTTAAAGTATTTACCGCCACCACATCTATTTCACTTTAACTCCAATACAAACATGAAATAAATATTTAGGAAAATATTATATTTCGCTAAAATGGATTGATGAATTGTGATTAGTTTGATGAAATATAATATAACTTAGTGCGTACTATGTATGACTTATATAGTTAGATTGCATAGTATTTGCTGCATAGAGTTGAAAATATGCTTTTTGTAACTCCTTTTTCGGAAATTGGATGACACCACTGGATTGCAGTTTGATAGAACATAGTTTATAAAACGGCCGCTATAACTGCTAAGTGTCACAGGAATCATCAAAACAATACCCTCAAATTCAAACGTGACTCGCAGCTAAACATCGACTTAGCTTAAGTGTCTAACAGAAGCATTTCAGTGGTGTGCGATTGTGCTTTTTATTGTTTTTGGTGCGATTACTTACTGATAATAATCATTAGTAATTTAGAAGTTGTATTATTTTGAGAAAAAAAATTTAACAATAATATTTTTAGACGAATGCATAAAATTTTTCACTGGTTGCAAGAGAAAATCCATTAATAATGAAGATGTCGATGCTGATACAAGAGAAGGTAATGGGAATACAAGCAACAGGGAACAAGGAGTCGGAACTCCCAAGACAATGATTCAGAAGTGTTATTATAGATGTCTTGGAAAAACCAATGTGTTTGTTTAGTACGGAAGCTTTGACTGCAGATAGTATGTGTTTGTTTTGTACGGAAGCTTTGGCTGCAGATAGTATGTGTTTGTTTTGTGCGGAAGCTTTGGCTGCAGATAGTATGTGTTTGTTTTGTGCGGAAGCTTTGGCTGCAGATAGTATGTGTTTGTTTTGTGCGGAAGCTTTGGCTGCAGATAGTATGTGTTTGTTTTGTGCGGAAGCTTTGGCTGCAGATAGTATGTGTTTGTTTTGTGCGCAGGCCCTGATTTACCATTAGGCCCGTGAGGCACGGGCCTAGGGCCCCCATAATTTAAAGGGCCCCTAAGTTTCAAAAGTATCTAAAAATTATAAAAAGTTTTTAAGTAGTTACATAAATTATTGGGTAGTTACGTAAATGAACGTCGACCGTTTCCCCCATTATCACATTCTTGTAATTACATTAATTATCTAACTATTATGTTTTTAATTTTCATCTGCTTTATTTTGTTTTGTCAAGAGTTATAAGTAATGTCACGATTTTCTCAAACTTTTTGGTGACAGCTGTGAAACGGTCAACAGTCAAATACGTAAGTACCAATTATTGTTCTAAAATTAGTTTTTGTGATGAACAAATGATATGAGGGAGGGGCCCCTTCCTGCGTGTTGTGCCTACTATACCAAATTTTCTAAATCGGGCCCTGTTTGTGAGGAAGCTTTGGCTGCTGATAGTATGTGACCAGGCAAACAAAAACGACACCTTAAAACTATGCATTCTGGATACGTCGGTATGAATTATTTCAAAGAAAATTAGATGAGTTAAATTCAAAAGCAAACGTTAAAAAAATAATTTTTGTTCCATCAAATGCATTGCTAGCGTCGTACCAAATTTCTTACACAATCGAGAAATGTAATAAACCCCACACAATAGGAGAAACTCTAGTTTTTCCAGCAGCTATTGATAAAATATTATATCGCGAATCATATGCGAGACAGTTACAACAAATACCCCTTGCTGATAATACAGTTGGCAGAAGAAACGATTATACATCTTAGCGATCAGTTAGTTTCTCGTCTGCGTATTTCGAAATTCGTGATACAAGTAGATGAGGCAACTGACACTTCATTGAAAAATAATTTTGACTGAAACCCTAACTCAATTGTGGTTTAATCGAAGTGAAGAATATAATACTTCGTCAAGCAAAGCTATACAAGTACCTGCTATCATTTGTAACATCATGTTTATCGAAACGGGATTTTCTGCATATTAACTGCAATGAAATCCAAATATCCAGCAAGTTAAATAGTAGAATATAATACTTCGTTAATACCAAGAAGTCTAGAAAAACACTTCATAGAAAAAGAGCTACGAGTAGCACTCTCCTCAATGACACCTAGATTTGAAAAATTTTGTGCGAAAAAACAAGCACATCCATATAGCACTAAAAACAAATAAATTAAAAAATAAATATCTATAGTTAAGCCTTGTTATTATTTTGACAATTACGTTTCTTTTTTCATTGTTTGTATAACCTAGGGGACTCCGCCTCCTGCACGCCAACAAAAATGTTCCGATTTTTCCTCAATTAAAAAAAAAAAGTTATCAAGAACCAAATTGAAATTGCTAAAAAAACTCCTGCAAAATGTAACATTTAGAGGTACTAAAAAAAATTCACGTTTGGAGACTGAAAATATGTACGTGTTTTGCTCACTCGCATTATAAATTTTGCTCTTTCAGCTTTGACACTTAATAAATCAAAAACTAATAGCCGCTTCGGAAAATTTTTTTATTCGTTTTGTTCCCTGTACAATTTTGAACAAACCATACCAATTTTGTAATTTTCTGATCGGTACTTTCTCGGGAAACCGTTTAAGAATCGAGCGAAAAACGCGAGTACTCAATCCTGCGGCGGCAGGGTCTGCGGTAACATTATTTTAAAGAGATACATTTTTTACCATTTAAAAAATGTGGCATGGCTGACGTCAATAGTGACGCGTTAAGGAGAAAAATCTAATTTTTTTTATGCTTCTTCATGTTTATAAAAGAAAGAAAGGTGAGAAAAACTATCAAATTCATTTGAAAATGTTCTAGATTGAATTTTAAAATTCATCGCGACACTAACATTGCAAATCCCATTACTGTGAGTGCCATAGATTCGCCAGGACTTAGCGTGCAAGAAACAAACAAACACTTTCTTTTATAATACTAGGGGGCTCCGCCCCCTGCTCGCTTACGCTCGCCAACCCCCGGGGATTGCTGCGCAATCCCATTTGGTTTGCTTCGCAAACCAACACTCCTTTCACAGATGTCATTTGGTTTGCTTCGCAAACCAACATTCCTTTCACAGAGTGAAACTATGAATAATTCGTATTATTCTGATTTCACTTTCCGTTACATGACGTCACAGCGAGGGCTTCGCGCCCTGCTCGCTTGCGCTCGCCGACCCCGGGGATTGCTACGCAATCCCGTTTGGTTTGCTTTCTCAAACCAATACTTCTTTCGCAATTGATTTCACTTTTTTTTGCTTTAACACTTAATGCACCCTAAACTAATAGCCGCATCAGTAAAAAATCTTCTGTATCTTGTTCCCTGTACAATTTTAAGTAAACAGTGTTAATATCAAAACTTTACGATTGTACTTTGTCGGTAAACTGTCTTGAGAACAGAGGGAAAAAAGCGAGCCTTTTTCCTCGCCAAATAAAAAGAAATCGTTTTTATGGCAATTGTTGCTACGATAAATTTGATATCTGGCAAACCCGATAGTAGAAAATGCAACCCACTGCTGTTTGCGGAACCAGCTATGCGAACTGAAAAATACGAAATTTGTGTCACCAACTTTTGATTGCATCGAATTTATTTATGAACCAATTTTAAAAATAATTGTACCGTAAGAAAGAGTACATTGTGAGGTATACTGCAATATTTTTAAAATTAAAAACTAACAGTAATACTATATAGATATGACCATTTTAGTTTTGTATCGGAAGTTACGATCTGAAAGTTCCGAAAATTGTATGACCTACTTTTAATTGCATCGATTTTGTTTATTAACCAATTTGAAAAATAATTGTACCATAAGAAAGAGTGTAATGTAGTGTATTCAGTGATGTTCTCAAATTTAAAAAATAATGGTTTTTGCCGTAGACATAACGGTTTTAACAAAACGTAGCGAAAATATCCGAAGATTCCGAATTTTGTATCACGAACTTTTGATTGCATCCAATTTAATTATTAACCGATTTCAAAAATAATAGTACCGTAAGAAAGAGTATATTCTGAGGTATACTGCGATATTTTAAAAATTAAAAACTAATAGTAATTAGATATAGATACGGCAGTTTTTAAAAAAAGTAACAAAAATGTCCCGATTTTTCCCGAATTTCAAAAAAATATTATCAAGAACCACATTTAAATTTCAAAAAAAACTCGACGAGCTGCAAAAATTTACGTTGAGAGGTACTCTTAAAAAAAAACTCACGACTAAAGACTGAAATTTTGAATGTGTTTTGCTCACTCGCGGAAGAAATTTCACTTCTTCAACTTTAACACTTAATAAAACCTAAACTAATAGCCGCATCGGAAAAAAATCTTAATAATTATCCAGGGAATACGATGAAGAACAAAGCATGTTAATTTCATATTTTTCCGATCAGTACTTTCTCGGGAAACCGTCTAAGAATGGAGCTAAACAACAAAAATTTCAATTCTGCGGCGGCGGCGGCGGCGGCGGTAACTTTTTTTTAATATAGAGAGACTAGGGGGCTCCGCCTCCTGCTCGCTTACGCTCGCCAACCCCGGGAGATTGCTACGCAACCAGACGAAGAATGTGCGCGCAGTTTTGTGTCGTGTAGCTCGGTTTGATCTGTCACGTGGTTGTGGGAAAAAGCACATGTCCTAAATTATCGATTGATTAAAGTGATAATACATCGTGGTCAAAAACCCTCGTCTCCGCTTCGATAGCCAATCGGTTAAGTCGATTCGTAAGTCCATGTGATTTATTCTTCAGAGATCTAACGACAGCGACTCCACCCACATCCTTTGTCTATTTCATTGGAAGATCCATGCATATTGGACCGAACTCCGCCAAACAACGTCAAGCAAAATCACCACACATACAAGGAAAGTTTTACTGACACAGAAAAGAGAAATACACCCTGAGAGGAATCAAACTTGTAACACCTACAATTAGCTGTGAACAAAATCACACAGTTACGGTGCGATCCCAAAGAACATCTAGAATTTTTTTTATCTCTTCAGCTAAAATGTATTTCTGGCAACTAAATCCAAGACTAATGAACAAAGCGAGTCTTCGTCTTAGAATAGTTTTCCTTGCCTTTTACCGGAAATTGAAAACTAATACTTGCGGTAGCATCAGTCTAAGTATGAAAATTAGTCACGTGGATCTGGCACTAGATAAAAGAGAGAGAAGTTTTTCCTTCAGTCGTCTGCAAATTAAAATATATTTAGAATGCAGGGATCAAAGACGATTGGGAAAAATTAGCTAACCTATTAAATCTTTTTTTTCTGAGGAAAGTTACTATGCTGGAAGACTAGACAACCTATTTTCTTATTGAATTTTTAATTAATTTTTATTAAAGTTACTTTAAATTTTTTATCTACCTCGTTATTCATTTAGACAGACAGCATCTTTATATCCTCGACTTAAACTCATCAACTGGCATTTTCGGGAAAAGAGTATTTTGACTCTAAATGGTTATTTTCACGAAATAAATTGTCACATTGTATTTGGTTTGAAACAAAATGTAATACTCAAAATGTTTTAATTTTTGACCCAAAACTAAAAGTTTGTCTCCGATCGAAAATTTTTTTATATTTATTTCGCAGCTTGAGTTTCTGCTTTGAGCCGATGATTGGGAGTCGACACCTTAGTAACAACTTACAAAAAACTATTTTTTGTCCATAGAATGTTTTTTTATGAAACAGTGTGTTTCAGCTCCAAGATCTGTAACCACTAAGTTCCAACATATGCCATCAAGTCCCAAAGAAGCATGCAATGTCATGTAAACCAAACATCTTTTTGAAAGTTCAGAGAATAAAACAACAAAACATTAACTTACCTCGTGAAAGTAAACGCTCCTAAAAAAGACGATACCAGCTTCAAATGAAGTCGAAGAATGTTTCGTCTGCAGCGTTTGACAAGTTCCACTACTGAAAGGGGCACTCCTTTGGCGGGTGACGCAACCACACGCAGAGCAAACGCCAGCGATTGGATGAAAGTGAGACCTGAAGTCTGTTCGCAAGTTTCGCCCGATGGTGGAGTGGGAGAAAATGAATACCGGAAACGAAGATAGTCTGTTTATCGTGCCCTTTTTTTTTCGATGCCCCAGCTGAGTTCCGAGAATGAGCAATAGCAGAGGGTTTTGTTTCCTTGCCCTACATAGTTTCAAGAGCATTGGCAGAACAAATCCCGCTAATGACTTCGAACAATTTTCTCTCTGAAAAGAAATAGATTTAATGACGGAGATTATTGCGAACCGTTTGATGACCCCAAAGCCCGCTTGAAGACGAAACAATATATTCATTTCGAGTGGAGATAAAGTGGTAATTAAAAAACTAGTTGCACATGGAATAAATAATACGGAAAGTAGACTGAGTTGCTTGGAACATTTCGTGAATCGAAGCTAAGGTGTGTGATAGTAATTGTAATGATTGAAGAAAGTTATGAATCATTTTTCGACGTGACCAGAATAAAAGGGAACCACGAAGGAAAGAACAGTTCAACAACCAAATGGTGACTCCGGAAATCTAGAATTCGGATTGGGAATATCTAGAAAGTCGCCATTTGTTTGGAAAATTTTAAAACTGCTGCATTTTTATTCCGTTGAATTTTTTTACACTTTTGGATCATCAGTCAAACTGTTATCATGTTTTCGTCACACAATAAAACGGGTAGAAAATCTAAAAATCGCATGAATGCATATTTAATGCAAACTTTGATGGTTCAGATTGTAATTTAGAATTATCCTTGTAGACTTGAACACTAATATAAGTTATTTTCAAAAATAATTAATAAAGCTTGTTACATGTTTCATAGATTTTGGAAATATGTTATTGACTATACAATTTCGTTCATTTTAAATATAACACCAATAAAAATTTGGGTTACAGCAATGAAGTTCATTGGATCGAAGACAAGTAGTATTGTATAAAGGATCGAAATTTCAGAATTGTTAGTCGAAAGGAAAATGCGAAAATATCAGTAACTTGTGTGTACATCTTTTGCAGTTTTAGCTTCCACCCGGTGTGACATTGACCTATAAAGATTCTGAATGTCTGCGAAATTTCGCTACCGGTATATTCAACACTAATCAATTATTCGACGCTTATGACTGTGATTTATGACACATTCATTAATTTTCGAACAATCGTGTTCCGCACGTGTTGGATGGAGGATGAATCAGGTGATCAAGCAGTCCAAGGAGAAGCGATACTTGTTAGTCACAGAAGAAACGTTGGACAATTCGAGCGACGAGCATTGCTGAAAAAAAACTCCAGAGAGGCTCTGCAAGAGGGGCAGGATTTCAGGTTCCAAGATCTTTGAGATGTACCGCTGACTGTTCATAGTACATGTGATCCGAAAAGAGCAATAATATGAATGAAATGAAATAGCACCCCAAACCATTACACTTGGGTATGACGCTCTGCAACGCATACATCAAAATGCTTTTATCACTGTATGAGAAAACAAGAATGCAGCCGTCATGGGCCAGAAACACATTATTGTATCTGGATCCATTCAGCATTCCAGTCTCTTCGCTGTTGATATCATTGAAGCTATTACGTCTTTTGTACAAAGTTATCCATCCCAGTTCGACGAGGTATCTCGTCCATCAGTATCTGCAAATGACAAAATACTTCGTCAAGACAACCACCAAGAAGTTTTAAGGAAGTCACAGTTTCGGACGCTGAGACACGAATCCTCGCTGTAGCTGTCATCGACTAACAGTTCCGGAAGACGCTTGATGTGAGACCTTCCTCCGTTGGTTGTGCTAATGTTGTGGATGTCGCTGTGCGATTCATCAGTGCTATGAGTAGAAAGTGCCTATCTTTCCTTTCTGACGCAACCATAGGTGCTTCCGATCCCTCATGACGATACGTGGAACCTTCTTCCGTCCGTTGGAATAGCGTTTCGTTCAATGGATGCAGCAATATCACAATACTACCAAACTGCCTTCTCTCAACTAATGATGCGACATCGACAGCAAAACATCGATGTTTTTAAAATTCAGTGTATTTAAATTTTTTTCAAAATTTCATAAAATTGGTTTAGCAACTACTGATGCGACATCGACAGCAAAACATCGATGTTTTGAAACTTCAATGTTCAAATTAAAACATCGATGTTGATAATACATCGATCCAAAAATAATCGATGTTTTTAAAATTCAGTGTATTTAAACTTTTTTTCCCCATTTCTTAAAACTGGTTTGTCACTTAGTGATGCGACATCGACAGCAAAACATCGGTGTTCAAAATTAAACTATCGATGTTAATAATACGTCACCCCAAAACCATCGATGTTTTTAAAACTCAGTGTATTTAAACTTTTTTCCCCCCATTCCTTAAAACTGGTTTAGCAACTAGTAATGCGACATCGGCTCCATTTCATCGATGTTTTTTTATAAAACATCAATGTTTTGAAAACATCGACGTCGATGTCGCATCCCCACTTTTCAGACCCTTCACCCTTGGCCACTTTGGTCTAAAAGTATGTTCAATCAGCTGATTATAAAAATTATGCTACTTGGTTATTTTTAAAATTTTTATAACGGTACTTTGTTCATTTAAAAATAAAACATCGCCAAGTATAAACATCGATGTTACAAAACCATCGACTCCATAACATCGATGTTTTTTTTTTAAACATCGATGTTTTGAAAACATCGACATCGATGTCGCATTCCTATTCTCAACCCGATTATTTTTCCCTCTTCTAACTCTTTGAACTGATCCTAACGTTGTTTCGTTTTACGACGAAGCGTGTTTACGTACTGTAGCGAGCTTAGCTGCCACCAGTGCCGTAACTAGCCATCCCTATGCCCTGTGCAATAATTTGCATTTAGGGAACCCCTTAATTTAAATTTGGTATCATTTCAGCAAATTCGTCAATTATACATAATCTTAATTAATATTTTTAACGGTATTGTATTCTATTGAAATAATAGAACGATTAGATAATCGTTCTTGTCCGATAGTTGATCTTAAATAAATTTTTGTTTATTTCAATTTGCTAAAAGTTCTCTCGCGCGAAGCAATAGAAACGGGAAGAGTTAGAAATATTCGAAGAGCGACATTGGTATTTGGGTAAGACCCAGTTACACCAAAATCATGAAGAACCTGTAGAATATTAAACGGAGATGCAGTTTCTATATTTTGTATAAGAGTCGTTGCTTCAAAATTAAAACTCTCAATTTCGCATGCGAATTCGTACTTTTTAAATATTTGCAATATTTAATAGCGAGATCTGCAGCCAATTTTTTTTCTTACTGGCAACACGCATTTATTTTAAAGACAAGCCACAGAGAAAGCAAAAATCGTCACAGGTAGTTTTCATTTTTTGATAACGCCAATCTATTTGAGACAATAGTGTGTCAAGAACACTGCACATTTGTACTTTAAATAATTCTTCGGGTGTCAAGTTACTTCCTTCATCTGGTGTTTTCATCTATTTCCATTATCTTAACTCTTATTCTCTTTTGGGTTCTCTCACTCTCTTTTGGCCCCCTTAAAAGTGGGCTTGAAGCGGGCGCACCTGTTGCACCTGCCTAGTTACGGCACTGGCTGCTACTAGGGATGTCAACTCTCAGAAAATAACCGTTTTTTCCCCCCGTCCGGTTATAACTGCCCATGCTTAAACGAGACAAAAATCCGGTTTTTAAAATAACCGGAAAAAATAACCGATTTTAAAAACTTCAAGGATTTTTCCATTTAGTTGTAAATAAAAATGCTAAATGTCGTTAACATTTTTACGGAAAAAGGTTTGAAGTTTTGTGGGGGCACTTCAACCCGTTCACTTAAAGGTTAAAAAGAAAAAAATATTTAAAATTACCTTTTCATCTTGAAAATTCTGATGTTTGTACTTGAGATGTTGCCGTAAATTCGAGATTCCTCCTCCACTTTTAATTGGCTTCAGACAAAAATTACATTGTACTTCATTTTTATTTAGTTTAGCAAAATATTTCCAAACATTCGACGAAGGCATAGCGGTTAGAAGGTGGGATGAAAACTGTGAAGCTCCGTGTCCATAACTAATAATTATTTTAACAGAACTTTTCATGTTGAAAATACTGATGTTTGTACTTGAGATGTTGCCGTAAATTCGAGATTCCTCCTCCACTTTTAATTGGCTTCAGGCAAAAATTACATTGTACTTCGTTTTTATTTAGTTTAGCAAAATATTTCCAAACATTCGACGAAGGCATAGCGGTTAGAAGGTGGGATGAAAACTGTGAAGCTCCGTGTCCATAACTAATAATTATTTTAACAGAACTTTTCATCTTGAAAATTCTGATGTTTGTACTTGAGATGTTGTCGTAAATTCGAGATTCCTCCTCCACTTTTAATTGGCTTCAGGCAAAAATTACATTGTACTTCGTTTTTATTTAGTTTAGCAAAATATTTCCAAACATTCGACGAAGAAATAGCGCTCAGACGGTGGGATGAAAACTGTGAAGCTCCGTGTCCATAACTAATAATTATTTTAACAGAACTTTTCATGTTGAAAATACTGATGTTTGTACTTGAGATGTTGCCGTAAATTCGAGATTCCTCCTCCACTTTTAATTGGCTTCAGGCAAAAATTACAGTGTACTTCGTTTTTATTTAGTTTAGCAAAATATTTCCAAACATTCGACGAAGGCATAGCGGTTAGAAGGTGGGATGAAAACTGTGAAGCTCCGTGTCCATAACTAATAATTATTTTAACAGAACTTTTCATCTTGAAAATTCTGATGTTTGTACTTGAGATGTTGTCGTAAATTCGAGATTCCTCCTCCACTTTTAATTGGCTTCAGGCAAAAATTACATTGTGCTTCGTTTTTATTTAGTTTAGCAAAATATTTCCAAACATTCGACGAAGGCATAGCGGTTAGACGGTGGGATGAAAACTGTGAAGCTCCGTGTCCATAACTAATAATTATTTTGACAGAACTTTTCATCTTGAAATTTCTGATGTTTGTACTTGAGATGTTGCCGTAAATTCGAGATTCCTCCTCCACTTTTAATTGGCTTCAGGGAAAAATTACATTGTGCTTCGTTTTTATTTAGTTTAGCAAAATATTTCCAAACATTCGACGAAGGCATAGCGGTTAGACGGTGGGATGAAAACTGTGAAGCTCCGTGTCCATAACTAATAATTATTTTAACAGAACTTTTCATCTTGAAAATTCTGATGTTTGTACTTGAGATGTTGCCGTAAATTCGAGATTCCTCCTCCACTTTTAATTGGCTTCAGGCAAAAATTACATTGTGCTTCGTTTTTATTTAGTTTAGCAAAATATTTCCAAACATTCGACGAAGGCATAGCGGTTAGACGGTGGGATGAAAACTGTGAAGCTCCGTGTCCATAACTAATAATTATTTAAACAGAACTCTATCAGAGGAAATGAATAAGAAAAATGACTAACTGCATAGACTGTAGCCACCTAGTCACATGTATTCTAATGAATTATTGTGATTGCTATCTCGAATACATTTTTAGATCTTATTCGCTTACTTTGTTGTTCGTTTTTCATTTTGTTGATGGATACTTTTCATTTCTGCGAGAACCAAAATTCAGACCATTTACACTTAAGCACACTTATTAAAAACACGAGGCGAGTTGCAATACACTTCTCCATAAATCAGATACAAATATCTACTGTTTTAAAAGGAAGCGTTTGTTTGTCTGTTTCTTGCCGCAAAATCCTGACGATTCTATGGCACTTACAGCAATGAGATTTGGCACACAGGTAGTCCGAATTTTTTGCAATTTTTGGGTCGCGGCGAATTTTAAAATTTAATTCTAGAAGATTTTTAAATGAATTTCATAGTTTTATTTTCCATCGGTTTTCAACGCGTTTCTTCCGGAGAAAAGAAGAAACACCCGAATCTGGACTTTTTCTACCTACTTGACCTTGTTGTCAGCCTTGGAATCATGCCACGTTTTTTCATCGCGGAGAACGCCCAGAATTTTTTTTTTCGTTTCCTCTTTGATTTTGAACTGAGGAATGATTTTCCAACCTGACGATAAATCTTTTAACTGTTGGAGTCACTTAGTTCTTTTTTCTATCTCCTAGACCGTTAAAGGCAGAGTAAAAATTTCAACTGATTTGAAATCTGCAGAAAATTTTACTTTAGACTGATACCTAAAAATATGATTTTCTTAAAATAAATAATTTTTAAATCAAATATATCTTTTATATTTTCGTAAGAGATTGTGACGTCATGTGAAACAGAGTGCATCTTCTGCCCTTCGAGTTAAAAAAATATATAAACAGATTACATTTCCTGTCCTATTCCATTTCAGGGAATAAGATATTTCAATTAACGTCGTACTGGAGCAACACAACGAATTATTAATGACGGTCCGGGATCAATCCCCAAGGGAAAGATTCGACTACAATCCCACGTAATTTTGTCAAATTTAAAAAAAATAAGAAACATTTTGACTGGGATTGTTAATTCTTTTTCATTAAATTGGAATCGCTAAAGTAGATTAAAAATTTCAACGGATTTAAAATCTGCGGAAAATTTTACACCAGTTTAATAAATTACACCACGGGCACGGGCTACGCCGGGCTAGCCACGCAGTGGCTAGTGCACAGATACCTGGCTTGAGCTTGGAAGCAAATCTATTAAGAAAACTTTTCCGGCTCAATTCGGACCTAAGGTTGACTGATAATAAAGAGCCGGACCACATATCTTCAGCGCACACATTCACGGGACGACCACGTCCACTTCCCGTCGCACCCATTCCGGGTGGATGAGGGCTTTTCGTACGTCGCGTCACAGGGCCTACTTCTCAAGTTTCTCATTAGAGGCGTTCCCTAGCTTCGGCTAATCCGCTGTGGGTTTTAAATAATTCGGGGTCTGCTTTCATTCGAAGAAGAAGAAGAAGAGCTTGGATGCATAATAAACGCATAGGTAATTAACAACGAGTGAAAGATAAGTTGAAAATGCTAGATTTCTAACCGGGATAATGTGTATCCAAAGTTAAAGTAGATCGCCCACAACGAACGAGAATTAATTAGCTCAAACAGAATGAACACGGTAAAGGAAGTGGCCATGGTTACGGTATAGAAACTGATGGGATTTTAAGGTGAAACAAAGTATTTGAAACTCCAAGCCACAGAAAACGAGTTGTTCTTCCGTGTTAGTTGGTGTGTTTGTTTTCCAGCATTAAGACTGAATTAGTAAGATAGAAGGTTTTACAGTGAATTAAAACAAATGCGCATAGAAAATGGGTGCATTTTGACTTTCAGATGTTACGTTCTCGAATATTATATTCGTGGTTTTCATTTCAGGTTTGAATGAAACAAATCTCTTCCTTGCTAATCAACAGAAAAGTAAATTCATAAAGTAGTCATCGTTCTTCAAATTTCTCTCGATGACTATGGACGGATTTTCAGTGTAAACTAACAAACCAGAGACGGTAGACTGATTTTTCTTTCTGTCAACCAAACGCTCTCTCTCTCTCTGGCATACATTCCAGGGAAACCCTAAAATTTAACTCATCACAGTTTTGGAGACGTTATGTTAAATGACGTAAGCCCAGTTAACTATCAGATCAATGCGGATTTCCTTCTGAATTGTGTTGGCGAAGTGTTTAAATAGTATTCGAAAAACAAATCAAGTGACGTTACGGTCGGGGTACACAGACAACACGTCCCACCGCAGAAACACTACCGCCATATACATTTAACTTGAAAGGAAAGGCCTCTCATATGTTAATGATATAAAATAATGGATTTGCAAGAATAAGAATTTTGTCCCAAAACAGTTGATATAAATATTTATGGTTCCGGCATTTTGATCTTTCTGACTGATAACATTTTGTGTATTATGGGCTTGATATTTCTCGAAGTTTTCCTTCAAAAGGAGTATTAATAAGGGTTCCCACTCAACGACGATCCGGGATCAATCCCCCAAGGGAAAGTTCCAAGGACAACACCAAGTCATTTTGAACCACGGTCAGATGGTGAGGTAACACCTGAGTTGACAAGATTCTGGGTGTTGTCATCATCAAAAATCGGCAATATCTTGATGACGAGATATCTCGTCATTAGCAAAATTGGTCAGCT
Organism: Metellina segmentata; assembly: GCA_947359465.1. NCBI lineage: Eukaryota > Metazoa > Arthropoda > Arachnida > Araneae > Tetragnathidae > Metellina > Metellina segmentata. Next base: position 124,235,231 of record OX375877.1, on the reverse strand, counting down.
GTTGATGGACGAGATGTATCGTCGAAACCATAAGGAGGTTGGAATGACAGTTCGGAAATGGCAGTGACACCCCGATTTAAAGTATTTCAAGGGACCGGAAATAATAACGTTATATACGGTAAAACGTTAAATCGGGGTCGGAGAAAAACACAGAGCTTGAAATAAAGACCAATCCGTTAAGTCCTATCTTTTCCAAGGGTGCCAGAACTAATATCGGATTTAGGGGATAGCTATAGGATCTATGCTCAGGTCGGCAAAAGTGTTTGAAAAAATACCAAACGCTCATGTTGTAACAATAAATACAAAAAAAAAAAATTAAATAAAAATATTAACCAATTTGAAATTAAAAATAACATGTTGTCATAGGGCGGCAAGTTGTATATATATATATATATATATATACAGTTCAGTCACATTAATGTGACCACCACCTACTTTCGACGTCAACGTGAAATAACCAATCACAAAGGGCAGGTGGCAGCACATTGCAGTGGAGTGTATATAAAGGATGTTCTAGGGCATCGGAAAGCATTTCAATCGTTGGCGTAATGCAGAAACGTAGCGATTTATCCGACATCCAAAAGGGCATGATTATTGGATTTCGGGCCAAGGGTGGAAGCATTTCGGAAACGTCTAATTTTGTAAACTGTTCGCGTGCCGCCGTGGTAAAAGTATACCGTGCTTGGAAAAATGGGGCTATCCAAAATCAGCGGCGTGGCACATGTGGTGCACCACGGGCTATAGATGACAGAGGCGAACGAAGGCTACGGAGATGCGTTCGGGCGAATAGACGTTCACCTGTTGAGCAACTGATCGCCCAGATGAACCAAGGGGCTACCAAGAGTGTATCATCAACAACGGTTCAGCGAACGTTGCTGCGCATGGGCCTCCGCAGCAGACGCCTGGTTAATGCACCTATGCTGACTGCTGTTCATCGGCGACGAAGGCTCGAATTTGCACGCCAGTACCGCAACTGGACGTCCACAGAGTGACGACAAGTGGCTTTTTCCGATGAATCACGTTTTATGCTTCATCGGACAGATGGACGTTGGCGTATACGGCGTGAAACGTCTAAAAGCAAACACCCTGCAACAATTGCCGGAAGGATCCAGGCTGGAGGAGGGAGCATTATGGTTTGGTAAATGTTTTCCTGGCATTCACTGGGTGCACTCATCATCAGAAACCTAATTGACTCTCTTCCTGCACATCTCGCAGCGGTCCGCTCTGCCAAAGGTGGTTATTCTTTCTTTTGACAGGTGGTCCCATTAATGTGACTGGACTGTGTATATACACACTCATTGCCATAAAAATTTGCGCACCAAGAAAAAATCGTCAAAATGAAACGAAATTTTACACATGTAAGTACTACTTCGATACAAGTAAATGATTAGAAAATCGAAGAAAAAGGATCATTTATTGCAGAAAAAAGTACAAATGAACGGAAGTTTTAGTACTGTGTTGGACCCCTTCTAGCGCGAATGCGCGATGCAATACGAGCGGGCATTGAGGCATACAAGTTCCGTATGATGTCCAGAGACATCTCGTTCCACAGTTGCTGTAAACGCGCCTATAGTTCGACCAAATTCGTAGGGTGTCCCATTTGCCGTCCCAAATGATCCCAGATATACTAGATTGGTGACACATCTGGGGATCGAACAGGTCAGGGAAGGGTGGTAATGTGGCGGAAGCAGTCATGTGACATCCTTGCTGTGTGTGGCCGAGCATTGTCTTGTTGAAAAATGGCTCCTGGGAGCCCTGCCATGAGTGGTATCACATGTGGCTGAAGGATGTCATGAACGTACCGCTGGACTGTCATTGTGCCATGGATCAATATTAGGGGTGAAAGTGTATCTTAAGCAATGGCACCCCATACCATCACATCAGCTGTGGGAGCGGTGTGTCGCTGTAGAGTGAAGGCAGGATTGAGGCATTCACCACGGGGCCTTCACACACGAACACGATTGTCATCATTGCTCAAATTGAATCTAGATTCGTTGCTGTAGACGACCTGGTTCCATTCCGTTGCAGTCCAATCTCGTCGTGCGCGACACCACTCCAAACGGAGGCGTCGGTGGGTGGGTGTCATTGCCAGCACACGTAATGGGCGCCGCGATACCAGATGTCCTTCAGACAGGTGCCTTGCAATGGTTCGGGAAGACACAGGAGCCCGTAGTGAAGGTGCTGCCTGCGTCTGGATAGCGGCCAGTGAGGCAGCGGGCTCTGCGCGTGCGTTTCGTATGATGTGACGGTCTTCTCGACGACTGGTCTGTCGAGGGCGTCCTGAGCCTGGTCGCCGTGTAAATGACGTCTATTCTGTCCACTGGTCTCAACACCTCCTCACAGTAAAATCAGAACGGCCTACTTGACTAGCTACTCGCCGAGCTGACCACCCAGCTTCCATCATCCCGATGATTCTTCCCCTCTTAAACTCTGACAGCTGATCATATTAACTTCGATGGCGGCGTAGCAGCATGTCTAAATCAGCGTTTCCTTTGAAAAAGATTAAGTACACTCAAACAAGCTCTGCTTACCTGTTTTATTCTCCAAGGAGAACGAAGTTCAACGCTCTCTAAAGGCATTATGCACTGCGCAATCGCGCTGCATTTCTAATCATTTGCATATCTGGCAGACATGTACTTTCATGCCAAGTTTCGTTACGATCACACAGTTATTTCTTGGTGCGCAAATTTTTATAGCAATGAGTGTATATACGGTACAGGCGCCTGCAAGGCAGGCGCCCGCCGAACTCAAATGAAGTTCATTACCTTTAAGGGACCATTCATATATATCGATAGCAATTTTTCGAGATTTTAAGACATCTCCCTTGAAAATATTAAACGATATCAAGGATAAAAATAATTATCCCCTCTCATTTGATATCGATATCATCCCCAAAGCAATTTCACACTAAACATTTTCAAAACCAATATATATTTTTTCTTTTAGATATAAATTTAAAGTAAGTGTCTTAAAGAGTGATATCGATATGAATTACCAGCCTACAGTCCCCCTCCCCCATCCAAATCATACGGCGAATCTTTGAAATGGGGGAGGGGGGCTTCAAATCATATCTAGGTCATTCCAAGTCAAATGAGCAAAAATCAGGAAAACCTGTGGCCGTATGATTATGGATTTTCATGACATTTGGTACAGGGGTTTAGTTTATGCATAAATAACGATATCCAAAACATTTGGGTTCAAAATTAAATATTTTCGAAGTTTGAGTAATTTTAAGGTCTTATAACTTTGAAGAGCAGTTGTGAGATTGCTTAATGTTGCATGTTTGAAGTTCTGTTTCTCAAAAACTACTTAACGTAGACAAAACATGTTTGACATCTTTAAAATCTGAACAAAATCTTCTTTTTTTCACTTTTGCAACAATTTTAAACATCAGATTTAATCTAAAATTTAGTTGCAAAAAATGGAAAATTGTCGTTTTTGACAGAATTAAAAACATTTTTATGGGCTAAAGAAATTTTAAGACATCGTTGCAATTCATGCCAGTTACAGTGCTAGGCATGATAATATTACTGATAAAGTCTATCCATCTGTTCCTGGGACGGAAATAAACAAATTACAATGATGAAAATTTCAGGACAAATAATATACATCTTGACAAATAATACTGAAAATTTGTTAGGTTTTCGGAGTTATCCTTCACTGTAAAATTTGTATTAAAAAAGAAAAATAGCTGTTTTTAATTATTTTACAATATTATTATACTTTTTCTTAACTAAGGAATCGAAACACAATCACTAAATTTTCCAAAATTTTAGATAGAAGAAGTGCTTTGTTACGAATAATTTTTGATACTGTCTTTCCACATTTTTAGAAGTACAAGAGTAATTTGAAATTTGTATCAAAACAGGAAAAATCTCTATTTTCGCTGAACCCTGAGAATGAGCAGTGATGGATATGAAACTATATTCTGACATTTCCTAAAAGACCTTTTACTGAAGAATGTAACTTTGAGTATCAAATACTTTTAAATCAAGCAAGAGTGGGAAAAGAATCACTTTTAAAACAATCTTTTATTGGCCTCTCTGACAGCTCTAAACGACATCCTTACAAGAATAGTCATTGATAAAAATTCGTAGCTATGCAGTACCTATTGCAAACATATTTTTCATGAGGTAGTAGCAACGCAAAAGTATGCCGACTCTTTTATCGCGGATATCTTTTGGGTGCGATACAAGATTACAGTTTTTTTCTGAGAGAGTAACTTTTTTATCTATATTCGGAAAATACGAAGTGCACAAACTGATACACTTGTTGGAAGAATAAGATAGGCAACAAATGCTACCAACATTCAATGTACGTTTTGAGTCTTGAAGTTCCCGTGGCACTATTCAAATCTTATCAGTTCGCGAATGACATTTACAGGTGAAATGACACTCCAGTGATATGACGCTATTCGGATTTAGAACAGAACAACTCTGCGCATACCATTTCAGGATGTATCTATCTATTAAGCAATCAATCCAGGAATGTTAAGATTTTTCGTGATCATACTTGGAAACGCCATTGATTCTTTTTCATGTGACTAGTGCACCATCTATTTATTTCAACGTTTGTAATTAATTAATGTCGCTCTGGGGCAACACAAATGGCTATTGACGACGGAACGGTATCCATCAGGAACTTGGTAATTTGATAATTTTAATTAACGTCGTACTAGAGCAACACAACGGGCTATTGAGGACGGTCCGGGATCAATCCCCTAGGGGAAATATCCGAGGACACCACCACGTAATTTTGAAGCACGGTCAGATGACGAGGCAACTCCTGAGCTGGCACCCCACTCTCCAAACTTCCACACCAACTCAACGTGAGGACTTTCGGTCACGATAGATATAAGGTGCAACAGCTGCCTCAACAACATACACTTACAAATATCCATGCACTGACCGGGATTCGAACCAAGAATCTTCCATCTAGAGTCTAACATTGAAACCACCAGACCAATACTACAATCAGTGATCTATAACGTAATGGGGGCAATGTCAGAGTTTCTTTCAAGTGGTTAGAAGAGATTAAATAAAGCTATGAGTCAGAAGTCAACGAGTCTCGAGTAGTAATAGTCTGATGAATGGCCCTGTTTAATGTTCGTCACTTTTTTTTGCATCAAACAATTGAGTCATGTTAACTTCAATAAGCGGGCTCTGCCAACAAACACAATTGGCATATTTTCTTTCAAAGGGCATTATTGCGCGATTCCCGTCATTATCTTTCAATTGGAACTTCCTCCCTTTAATTAATATCCCTCTGCGAACTTCCGCATCTGAAATAGATGCGATTCTGTTACTACATTCAGATAATCCACCATTATTTTTAAGAAATAAGATGAAAGTAATTAAGCTTAGAGTTGTTAAAATGCCATTAAGAGCAGTCTATTAAAAATGGTGCCTGGAATTAAATAGGATCAAAGAGGTAGAAAAACGAGCTCATTCATGAATTCTTCGAGTTGTAGGCGGCGCAGGTTCGATTCCTGTCAAGTGCATTGTTCTCTGGGTGGTAGGTCGTCATCTGACCGTGGTTCAAAATTACTTTGTGTAGTCCTTGGATCTTTCCCTAATGGGGGATAATCATGAAACGTCGCTAATAACCCGTTCAGTTGGTACAATGCGACGTTAATTCAATAACCTACCTACACTGGGTGGTAGGTATTTTAATTAAAGTCGCACTGGAGCAACACAAAGGGCTATTGGTGACGGTCCGGGATCAATCCCGGCTGTTAAGATCAATGGACACCTCGGGATTTTGAACCACGGTCAGGAAACGTCTATGCTGACATTCCACTCTCCAAGCTTCCACAACACACCAACGCAAGGACATTTGAGAACACGACAACTTTAACGAACACCAGACCTCACGAAGGTTGTTTTAGAGTTGAATGGCGCAAGGGCCATATTTGAGCATGCCAAACAACTTCCAGCAAAAATGTTGTCAACGGGTAGGTAGGTATTTTAATTAACGTACTGGAGCAACATAACGGTTATTGACGACAGTCCGAGATCAATCCCCAAGGGAAAGATCAGAGGACACCACGTTATTTCTTACCACGATCAGACAGGGTCACATCTGAACTGGAACCTCCACTCAAAACTTCCACATCAGGCCAACGTGAGAATATTTGAGGCCACGACGGATTTAACGTGCACCAGCTCCCTTTGCACACGACTGTGTTTGGCTGGATTTCAACTCGCAACCCTTCTCTTGCTAATTCATTACCTACTCTTCCAATTGGGTTACCGCGGCCAGGATGAAAGTGGGAAAAGATCGTTTGGGTATCACGGGAGTGCGATCCCTGGTTTACTAAAGACACTAAACCTCAAAGAAAAAGATTCCTAGAGTACCTTGGGATCGTGAAGCCCGTAATCACACCTAAAGGAGATGTCGAGGATCCAGAACCCACGTTCACGATGGTCTTTGGTTAGCTTCGTATATCCAACACATAGCATTTGGGCTATCGCTGGATCTGAAGATTTCCATCAACGTGAATTAACCAATGCTGGATATCTAGTTTAATTGATAAAATGTAGCAATCGGGATTCTCTTCTATTATCAAAGGAAGTGTTTGTCTGTCTGTTTCTTGCCGCAAAATCCTAACGATTCTATGGCACACAATTTTAAAGGCTTGAAAATAAACAGTTAAACCAGAACATACAGACATTGTAACAACTGTCTGGGCATTTTGAACTCAAACCTAATCCTATATTCACCTGCCTGCAATAGGAATGCGACATCGATGTTTATACTTGTTGATTTTTTATTTTTAAATGAAAAAAGTATCGTTATAAAAATTCTTAAATTAACAAAGTAGCATAATTTTCATAATCAGCGAATTGAACATACTTATAGACTAAAGTGGCCAAGAGAGATGCGACATCGATGTCTACAAAATGCTTGTGGGAAAAGTTTGATGCATGATGTTTTATAAAAACATCGATGCATTGGAGCCGATGTCGCATCACTAGTTGCTAAACCAGTTTTAAGAAATGGGGGGGGGGTCTGTATGTTCTGGTTTAAATACACTGAATTTTAAAAACATCGATGTTTTGCTGTCGATGTCGCATCCCTAGCCTGCAATAGTAGCTGCTCTGCGAACCATCAATAACAACCCTGAAGAATAGTTTCATAGCGAGAAAATAATCAACATCGCGGTATAGCTAGTCTACGTTTATAGCGGTGGCAACGGCCTTGGTGATTTTTTTTCGGTTGCGCACTTCTAAAGTCGTCAAGGAAAGAATTATTTCAAAAATCTTTATCTTTCAAAAACATGTTTCTTTTTACAATGGAACATACAGTACGGTTGGTGGCACATACAGTTTTCTTTTTACAATGAAAAATGAATGCTTGAAAACACATTTGAGAACGTTATAAAAAAAATATTTTTAAAAAACTTTCACAAAAAGAAATAAGCTTGAACACATTTGTGAACCATCAGAAAAACTAAGATGCGAATGTTGGGTAAGAATACCCTGAAACCTATCAATTACACTAAATACAGTGGGCATGTTGAAAAGGAAAAATATTTTTAAAAGAAAAAAAGCAAGAAATAATACAACCTGATACGTCAGAACTGTGTGTGTGTGTGTGTGTTCAGGGAAAAAAATTATAACAAAGAAAATTCCACAAATGTCGAAAAACAATAAATGTAAGAACTCTGCTGTGAAAAAAAATTATAATAAAATTCCACAACTGGTGAAAAACCATTAAATTAACCAATCAAATCAAAGAACATTAAATTAAAATGACCAATGCAATCAAAGGATATTTTAAAATTAATATAACCAATGTAATCAAACGACTTTCACGGATTTTGAAAGACCTTTTTAGAATAATCAAAAGGAAAATTTAGTTTCCGCTTGCCGAGGTGCCATGAAAACCACAAATAGAGATGGGTTGCCTTAACCTACCATAACTCGCTACTAGAAGTGCGCCAAGTCCATTGTCATTACTATAAACGTAGACTGTAGCAGTACCAAGGGTTAAAAACTGAACTTTTTCTGAAATCACAAATGAAAAGCATTCCACAGAAGAATATTCAACTCGTAATTTTTTGCTATGTTCTGAATATATCGAAACTGCACAAGTAAATAAACAATAATTTTAATATTTAAAATAATACAAATAAAATTAAGGGGCAGGTAAAAAATCACCTTTTTATTTCTTTCATTTGAAATAAACTTCTCGAATAAACACCAAATAAAAAAACTTTATTTACAGCACAAATACGTTTTGATCATTAGCTTTCGTCGTTCGAGAGCTGACCCATCACGGAATCGGTGTTCAAACTGCGAGACGACACCGTAGTGATATCGCTCAAAGATGGAACAGACGAGTCAGACGTAATTTTCTTCACATTACCTTGGGTGAGCGAAGCATGGGAATTCTTCGAAACATTCTTCGAGGACTTGGAACTCTTACTCTGGTCGCGGACCTCATTGGAGGCAGCGTCGACCAGATCGACTCTGCTGACAGCGACTGAAGTCTCGCTGGGGATCTTGGAGCCCATTCCGGCACTGGCCATGCTGTACACCTCGCTTTCCGCCATCGACTTCACGTCCTTGTCTGTCGATGCGTCGCTTACCGATTCAAGATAGCTCTTGCTGGAATCGTTTTTCCCATCGGAACTGTAGTGCAATCCCTGCTCGACTCCTTCTTGGCTGTTGTAGCTTTCGACCGAACTGCTCGAGGAGCTGGGAGCAACACTCACCGGCTTGCTGGATTCTGTACCGCCACTGGGCAATGCATTGGAATGGACTTTTCCACCAGCCGCTGATTCTGCTTTGGAAGCCTTCGAGGATCCGTTTCTCGCAGGTTCGGAGGACAGGACTGGGTTTTGAGAACCCACCGAGCTGCTGGTAAAATTTTTATAAACGGATGAAACGACGGATGGCGAGTTGGTGGCGAGAGACTTGCCTTTCTTCACCGCCCCTTTCAATTTCGGCCTGGCATTGGGCGGTACCTTGTACGCCCCTCTCGGATCGGACGCGTTGCTGGCGGGTTCGTGGAGAGTCGACGCATCGCTTTCGGGACTTCTGTTGCCGCTCGCACCGGACGTCAAGGTTGTAGTGGCGTCCTGAGATTCGTCCGCACTGGTCGACGCAGACTGACGAACGCTGCTGACAGCAGAGGGGGTCTGAGACGAAACGGTTTTTTTGTGAACCAAACTGTGGACGCCGGGGGATCTTCCGGACGATGCCAAGGACAAACTGTTCTGAACTTCACACTCGTCGCACTGATCTATTTCCTTCGTGACGGCATTGTAGAACTCTCTTGATGTAGTTCTCAGATGCTTGAGCTTGTGAGTCGCTTCTATTTTGCTGATGTCTTTCATGACTGAATTCTTGGAGTTGCTTTTAGGCCGCTTCCGCACCGGCATTTCTGGGCGACGGGCAATGAGTTTGGGAGGGAAGGAAGGATGGCCCGAGTGGCTGCTGTTGCTGTAATTCTCTCGTACTTCTCTGTAAACTCTTTGAACTAGTGCCTTATCGGAAGAAGACGACTTCTTCACGTGATTATACTCCTTCTGCTCCTGGTTGTAGCAGGTGCTAGTTCCGTTTTGATTCAGGACTGTTTGGATATCGGGATTCTGACAAGGATACCAGTTCGCGGAGTTCGGGCATTCCTCAGCAGGCAGTTGCATGTTTTCGCCAGGTAGAAGTGAATCGACAGGTTCAGCTGCGCTGGTGGTAGGAGAAGGTTCATTTTCAATAAGCTGCATGCATTTTTGGGTGGCGTTGACAACCATCGGTTTCAAGATGATGTCTGTGTTCTCGTTTACTCCGAGCATTGAAATGCATTCGAACAATCTAAAAGATTTAAAAATGAAAGTGAATACCTTAGTTTTAAACATACACTGCCACAGCCATAACACTTGTGAAATAGTAGCATATGTTCTAATAAATAGAAGCAAAAAAATCTCTTAAATCCTATTTTGGTAGCATATTTTAGTTGCTCGGATCCAAAATGAATCAGCCAAAGTACAAAATGTGATTATAAAGCATGAAACAAACGTTGAATATCTTGCTGCAAAATTTGAAATTTTAAACAAAAACACAAAATATTATGTCAATAAGGTTTTCATGACACTAGGAATCTCAGATTCCGATGTATTTTTCACATGGCTACCACGACTTGGCAGTAAAACTTCAAAATTGCCGTCCCTCGAAAATTAGTTAAAAAAGCTACTACATTTTCATTAACTTGTCGGATTTTCAAAAATAGACACCAATAGTCTCAAAATGGAAATTTTGAGTCGATTTTGCTTCCTAGTCACCAATAGCAGAGAAATACACACTGAGAAAATTTTGCATGAGGATGTAATATAAATGTAGTTGTAAATTAAAATGAACAAAATTATAATAAAATATAATAACTATGAACAAACTATATAAACTATCAACTGTAAAGTACTGATACTGTAACATCATTCGATGCACCACCTGGTTGCGTTTCTTTTCACTTTGCTTCATGGACTTCTCACATCAACGTTTCTTTGTTCGATTACAACAGTTTCTGACTTTTAGGAGTTCCCAACGTAGCCTCAATTTCAAACTCATCGCCTTCAGAACAAATGGGAATTAACTTGTTTCGATTGGACAGAAGCAGATTCATAAGAGGAGTTGGTTTGGGGGTTTTATGGCACAAGAGCCATTTTTGACCAAGTCGTACTTAACACAACACTATGGACGAATAAACATGTTGAATATGCAAAGCAGTCTTGAACAGCAATTACGTGTTGGTTCAAAAAGCGCATGCGCCAATTTTGTATTTAATGTCTGGTACTTCCGCATTTCTACAGAGCTCTCTGATTGAGAACTAAATATTGTACGGCCGACTGTATCTAATTTCCTTCGTTATGTTTCTGATAATAAACGTTAGATTTGTTTTATCCTCAGCGTTTTATTTCTACCCCGGACATCTTAATTGAGAAGATTCAACAAAACAAATGTTGTGAAGGGAGAAAAGAGGGATCGGGGAATAGAATAAGGGGGAAGATCGCTTGAGTATCCAGGGAGCAAGACCCATGTATGCAAAAGACAGTAAACTTTTTTGACGTGAATAATTTCAAACCATTTTTGACGTCTTTGAAATCGAAACAGTACTGGGGGCATGCATGAAGAATCTAGTATTACAAGTGTTTTGCCAAATGATTTCAGAACTAGATGAAACATTCAGAAATTAAATATAGCACCATGTATACAAAGGATGTCTGCACCAGACATAACCTTGGATTGACTGCAATGTCGAAATTCTACAGTGTTGAGCAAACATCGAGCCAGTGTAACTTTCGCATGAAGTGAGGACTGAGCAAGTGGCGTCAATCCAAGGCAACTAAGCTACGTTACCACAATCACAGATCTCTAAACAATAAAATTATCCTTCAATATTAATATCAAACTACACTTTAATCATTCTAACTGTAAATTAATTGTTGATAATTCACACTAAACAATTGTTCAAACTTTCTATGTCTACTCCATTCATTCCACAATCCAGCATCATGAGTGGTCTATCAATTTACAGCTTATGGGAATTTAGTAACCATAAATATTCATGCTTTAGTAAGAAGTAAAATATTTAGGAAAAGCAAATGAAAAACCTTACCCGTAATCCTTCATGACATTCAGAAAACTTTTAAATTTCTCAAAAGTATTTTTTACTTCTGAAAAAGTTTCGTGGTCTATAAGGATATGGTCATCTAGCTTGGATAACTTCTGAATTTCTTTACGAAGCATGCAGTTTTCCATTTTATACTAGAATGAAAAATGTCGATTTAACTACACTATTCACAAAATAAAAATAATTCAGTAAACCAAATGATGAAATAAAATCAAGCAATTACTCCTACATATATTCAGGTACTATGTTGCTTCATGAAATTAGAATAATGCACAATGAAACTTCGATTAACCGCCAGGGTCAGGACTATGACAATTAATAGAATAAATGGATGTACATTTTCTTTTGTCTCTTTGAGGCTCTTGCTTCCAAGATTCCACAACAACAGACTGACGGCTAATCAAAGTTTTACTGTATACCAGTATCATTTTTTAAAATATAAGTAATTTTAATTGTACTCTAAATTTAATTTACCTTCTAAAATAAACTCCAATTCAATGCAGATAAAGTTTATCTGCCATTTTCATGCAGTTTGACAAGTGATTTACATGAATGCAGAGAATTATAAGTTTGGAATTCGGTTAAATAATGCTTTCATAGCCGAGTACTGAGATTTGACAGCATGGCATACTAATTATTGAATTCAAATGCCATTTTTCTTTCAGTGGCAGTGAAATTTATGAGATAATCCCACTTTTTGAAAACTATTTCCTGTTGGGGTTTCTTGAGCTGTGTCATACAATTCCAGGCTCCCACATGATTAAATGCTTTCCCAAACTATTTTTTTAAATGAATTCTGTAGCATTTTAGGTTGGCTGGCTTTGGGGTTTTATGGGGCAAGGGCCATATTTAGCCATGCTGAGCCAGACACAAGACATACATTATTGAGTAATAGACACCAACACAATGAGATTTTTTACTGATACAACACAGAAAAATACACCCAGGGAGGAATTGTATCAGTTTAGGAAATCAGCAAGAGCATCAGTGGTTTTTGCAGTGGGGAGGAAAATAACACATTTGTATTGACTTATTGTGGGGTAAAGGTGAAAATAAGAAATTTTGTAAGGGGCCAGTTGTTTACTTCAATGGCCACTTATGAGCGTATATAGATACACATAAAAAATAGATTTTTCACCCAGTGAAATACTCCAGGTCATGTGTGCACACACAAGAACTAATCGTCAGCCTTCTTTCCCTAGATTGCTTTGCATCCCCCCCCCCTAAATTTCAAATACTATTTTCCATGTTTATGTTTTTTCTTTCTTAAAAAAAATTTTTTTTTGGTCCTTAGAAAAAAAACATACAATTGGAGGTACCACCATAGAACTAATGTTTTTAAGAAAGTGTAGCAACTGTAGCAAAATTTTTCAGTCTCCACTTTCAAACATTCAGTTGCCACGTGGCGACCATTATCTTTCACCTTTATTGTGGCGGTGACTCTAAAGGGTACCAGCTCCACGATCAGTAGTCTATCGTACTGACACACCATTTGTATTACTTTATTCAAAATTATACTGGGGTGAGATTTGCTGTCACACATCAAATGAATAACATTTCTTGCACAGTTGGTATTTATTTTATAGGATAAGCTATTTACAAATCTACATATCATTGCTAAGGATGGAAAATAAAGCAACAGTAAAAATCTTTCAAATGTTATTGGGATTTAGGATATTTTTACCTTTTTTAAAAGATGCATCAGACACTCTCGTAGCTTTATCTCATTGGATAAAGTTTTCTGTATCTTTTTTATTTCCTCATCCACAGGAATAACATCTGTCTGCGTGTAATTATTTGTCGATTCCGTTGACTTTAAGTTTAACATGTCATGGGTGAAAATAAAAGGATTTTCAGAGGAACTGGAAAAATTGAGAAGAAAAAAAAATCAGTAAAAAGTAATATTTTATCAGAACTTTTCATTCAATGAGTATAATATATAACAGAACTAACAAATGAGAAATAAAATTTTTGGTACGGAAAATTAATTTGTAATGACTTAAAATAAGATAATATGATGGCGCAACTATTTTATTATTGTCATCTGCATTTTATGATTACATTGGTAATAAATCCTAACACAAAATATTAAAAACAATCTATTTCAAGAAATCACCATTCCTTTTAAATAAAGAGAAACTATAGAGTACAGAATTGTTAAGTACATCTACAATCAAAAAATTAAATTTTCTTAGCAGGTGGCAGGCAGGGAATTATTAATACTAAAATCAAGAATCCTGTATTGTAAGTGTTGGAGCCTCTGGTTTGCTTCACAAACAAACACTCCTTTCACAAGCATTTTGGTCAGGGTCAGGTGCAAATGTGTTTTAGTAGCTGCATCAGAAAAAAAAAAAAACACTTGTTCCCTATACAATTTTTTAACACCATATTAATTTCGTAATTTTCTGATGAGTTCTTTCTTAGGAAACAGTCTGAAAATCGAGCAAAACATAAAATGGAGTATTCAATCAGGGTGGCAACAAAATCATTGAAAAAAAGTTCCCTGACATTTCCAGATAGTCTCACAAAAATTTCCCTGATTTAACAATTATCTTAAGAATTGTTGTGATCCGTGATTGGTATCGATATACAGTATCCACAAATATTTTGTATTTTTTTTCTCTACAGATATTTTAATTGCTATTGTAAGGGTTGGTAACCTTAATGGAACTCTTATAATTGCAATTGAATAAACTGGAAAAAAAATGTAAAATATTTTGATTATGAACTTTTTACACCTGACCCTACATTGTCATACTATCGAACCAAATGCAAATATACATAAAAAATTCTACAAAAATGTAATTGCAGACAAAAATAATTCATTTAATACACAGAAATCATAATTTGTTACACAAATTTCAAATTGTATCCCACAAGTTGTATCGCTAGCCTCACTGTGACTAAGACGCTGCAGCCGCAAAAAAACCCAGTAGCGGCGGTTTTCGCGGTGTTAAAAAATTATGAAGTTTGGTTTCTTTATTTGAATTACAATTTCGGCAAATACGATTTATTATATTTTTAAAAGCACTCGTATTCGCAAATCTCTAAATAGGACAAACAATAATGGTAGTTGTTTAATTTTTCAAAATTTCACTGATTTTTGGAAATTTTTCCTGAGATTTCCCTGATTGTTTCAGAAATAAGAAGTTTCTTGAGAATTCGTGATTTCCAGGTTCTGTTACCACCCTGTCAATCCTCCGACTGCAAAACTATCTTAATTTATATATTCCCAATTGGACTTTCTGGGCCATGACGTCACAGCAAGTTTCACAAAGGTCATTTCACGTTTCATATTTGCGATGAACAATTTGTACACCATCACAAAATTATACTTTTCATCACATCTAATTTATTTTTAATAATTTCAAATTAATTCTACCATAAGAAAGAATACTTTCTAAGGTTTTCAGTGATATTTTCAAATTTAAAAACCCATAGTATTAAGCTATGGATAGGACAGTTTTAATAAAAAGTAACAACATTTTCCCAATTTTTACCGAATTAAAAAAAATACTACCAGAAACCAAATTGAAATTTCTAAAAAAACTTGGCAAGGCACAAAAATTTACATTTAGAGTACTCTTTAAAAAAAACTCACAGCTGATAACTGAAAATTTGTTTGTGTTTTGCTCACTCGCGTTAGAAATTTCGCTTTTTTTTTACTTTCATACTTAATGCACCCTAAACTAATAGCCATATCAGAAAAAAAATCTTCACCAGCTTTTTCCCTGTACAATTTGAATAAACCATGTTAATTTCGTAATTTTCTGATCCGTACTTTCTCAGGAAACCGTCTAAGAATCGAGCGAAAAAAGCAAGTTTTCAATCCTGCTGCTGTGTCATTTTTTTTAATATACAGAGATAGATTCTGTTTCTTGAGGGTGAAGGTAGTATGGTTCATTTCTTGTAATCAGAGCTATGGTGCTCCCAACTGTCATACAAGTTGCTCAAGGGTTCCCCTTTGTGAATGGCTGTCCTGACAGTAGAATTGCAAATAATGTTGACAGTGCTTTTAAGTCATACTTTTCCATTTAAGGACTCTGTTGGACTGCTCTTCGATTGATGGCCGACTGATGATGGGCATAGGATAAAAAAAGTTCTACATAATTTATTGACATAAAGCACTTCATTTTGAACAGTTTGTTCAATATCTTTGAATGGTAAAGACACAAACTGATCACTTTGACCTGATTTGTGCACACCACACAACTTAGAAACTTCTAATTTCATTTTAATGTAATTTTGATTGAAAATACCGAAACTGTTTTGAAGTTAATAAGTGTGACATATAACACAGAGAGTGAATCAAAAATGGAAATGTGTTGATGCAAAATGAACACATTTAAAGATCAGAAAGTATTAATTTTAAGATGAAACCAATTACCTTGGAGGTTTCTCTGGAAAGACTTTTACTTTTGGAGGAGACTTTACAACCTAGAAATAAAGAACCAAAAATGTATCTAAGAGTAATTAAAAATTGATAATTTCTAATGTAAAATCTTTCTCAGGTGAAAATTAAGCTTGGAAAAAAAAAATTCTATCAAGCTAATTTTATAATAACTATATGATCCTTTTAATAAATGCAATAATGCTTTAAATTCGCATGTAAAAATGCATTTAAGTAACATCTTTTAGAAACAACATTCACAAACACAATAAAAACAAATAAAATCCAAGGATAACATACGTCTGAAAGCGATAGTAATACGGAATAAAATGGTCTGTATTTTGCAAGAATTGTATCTGTACATATATGTCATAACAGAATTCAAAGAAGGAGCAGTCCTGGAGTAAGGCAATTGATGAATAAATCCATTGAGGCCAAGTGTAGTGTTGGTTCCACAAATGGAGTGGCAGGAAATTCTATACAAATAGTTTATTTAACACTTCAATGGACAAGTGGTAAGTAACATCATAATGCATAAAGAGGTTTGGCGTTGAGTGTAGAATGTTTGGGACGGCTGCCAGCATCTTATAAAGGGGCTTATGAAAGAATTTAAAGTTATAAATGAACTCGCTAGGGGATAAGGATTAACAGAAAGATCCTTCGACCCCAGGAAATCTATCAAAAGAGCTCATTGGCAGAAAGTAGGTATCTTTATGAAGTAGCAAATTGATCATGAACCATCGGATCTGAAAGGACAAGACAAACGAAAAGCGGGTGACAAGATGCATTGACCATAGGCGTAACTAGGGTTGTTGAAGGGGGGGAGGGGTCCTACCGAAAAGTATGGACTGTACCCCAGTAAAAAGGGAAGATTAAATTAATTATAGTAATATGATTGATAATTATTAATTATATCAATAACGAATCACTTGTTAATTTGTATTAATAACTGTTCATTAATTAACACTTAATTTTTTTTTAAATCAGAATTTTTAAAAATTTATACAATGTTTACCAGATGACTTAATGGTGAATTTTAAAACTTACAATACATTTAAATAAGAAATTAAACTGTCGATTTTTTAATAAATGTTTCGATTTTTTCTGAACTTCTCAGATTTAAAATTGATTTGCTTGAATCACATCGCTAAAAATTCTCTTGATTCTGACTGCCGCCTATGAGTGCTCATAATTTTTTTTAAGTGTATTAACTATACACTTGTGAATAACTACATGCAACTATAATATTAATGATGAGATTAAGACATGAAATCATTCATCAGTGTTGGTAGAAACTTACATAGAGATATCACTGTTGTAATGTCAACAAGAAAAATAACTTATTCTTTTCACAGTAACATTTCTATTTAATTGTTTTAGTAAAAATGTCATCTCCCGAAAGTATTATTTAAATTCTAACATAATTGCATTAAACATGTCTTACCTTTAAACTGCAATAATGCTTTTGCAATGTTGTTTTTAATGCTCAAACATTTGTTAAAGCAAAGGTACAGATGATGTGCTGCAGACTCCTGTTTGTAACAAAATTAATCAAGAATTCTTGAGCAGACACAAGGAAAGAAACTTCCTGTGTGCCAAATCTCATTATTGTAAGACCCATAGATTCATCAGGACTTTGATCACAGAAAAACACTTCCTTTTATAATAGTAGAGATATTGGGTCTTATGGAAAGTTCTGCGGTTTTTCAAATTGAAGCAAGCTTTCTTATTCTTATTTTGCTACTGCTGATAAGGAGTGACGTTGATTGAAGCAGATGTGTAAATTCGGTCTTTTCTGCTTTCAATGAATAATTATAGCTTGTGTAGTGGCATAATTTTTGTTTCACTGCAGTGCTACCAATAGAGAACCAGAGAGTTCATTTCCGTCACATTATGCTCTTTTATTTTAAGAAAGAAAAAAATGCTAGTCAGACTGCTCTTAAAATTTGTAATGTATATATACAAAGTGCTGTTTCTGATGACAGTTTGAAGGTGGTTTGATAAATTTAAGCATGGAAATTTCAGCCTCGAAGATGATGCTCTGTCTGGACGACCATCCTCTGTAAACGAGGACCTATTTAAAGATGCTATCATTGTTAACACAGGAAATATCAGACTAAATTTTCCACAAAATACAGTTCAGGATCATCTGAAGAAGATTGAGTATGTAAGCCACTGCGATGTATGGGAACCCCATACTTTAAACACAACAGAATATGCTTACTCGAATTTTGGCATGCGATTCTTTGCTGAAATGAAACAGAGCTCCTTTTTTGAAACGGATCATTACTGGAGATGAGAAGTGGATAGTTTTCAACAATGCTACAAAAAAATCATGGGGAAAGCCAAATGAACATCCCAATTAACATCTAAGAGGAAGGCTGCATTCCAAAAAAGTAGTGATTTGTGTATAGTGGGACTACAAAGGAATTGTTCACTATGAATTATTACCACAAAATCAGACAATAAATTCGAAAAAATATGGTTCTCAATGGGCAGTATTAAAGCAAAAATTGAAGTAAAGCAGCCAGAACTGACCAATCGGGTGCTGTCTTCCAGCACAACACTGCTCGGCCCCACATTTCGATGAATCTCTATATTGGCCAGGAACAATGTCTCCAGTAAATCCTGTTACCATTTTCATCTCTTGAACTTTTCCATCTAACAAACTATAGCTTCAAACAGACCTGAACACTCAAATTGTTTGTTTCTAATTTCTTACTGATCCCCCAATGTATTCCACAACAGTTAAAACATGTCAGACTTTATTGAAATTGTCTTTTATCTGCCAATATACTTTCTTTATAGGTTCCCTATTCCAATAATCTTCCTTTAAATCCTTGGCCCCTAGCACAGAATCATTTATTACTTCTCATCATTTTACGTGCCACTTAGAATACGTAGCTCATAGATGTTCCACAATGCAAAACTGCTGTATGTACTGTTATAACTTGTCAACTTTATCAAAGGATTTAATAAACTATTTTCTAGAATTTTCTGCCGCCTTACTTGTGAATTTTGAACAAATGAATAATAATTTTGAATAAATTGGACCAAATGGAAAATGCGACCAACAGCCCACACCACTCCAGTCACGACTTTTGTTATGACATATTTTTGTTGGGTCACTGCAAAAACAAGGCAACTCCATTTATTAAGCTAAGGACACTTTCACACATATAACACGTTGCTGTAAACTATTTCTGCTGTTCATATCTACTTGATAGGTTTCAAGTAGAGCTCACAGCAAGCTTAACAGTAGAATAATTTTGTTTACACAGAACATACTACACACAATTATGTGTGAAAGTGCAAGATAAGAAAAAATGGAGGCATCTTGCTTTAGCAGTTACCCAATAAAAGATCTGTGGTCAAGGGAAATAACTGGATAAGTCTAAAAACTACTTTTCAGGAGCGCTTTTTTAAGATTTGCCTTTTTCTTATAAACTGAGCTTATGTAATAATTTATTTTGACTAAACTCTTTGTTACTCTGTTTTCACGCACATTACGTATCCACTTCTCCACAACGCGTAAGGCCCCCCCAAGACCAACACTCCAGCACATGTACTTATCTCATTTTGCCAAACTTTGATTTATCCAGTTATTCCTATTGACCGATTGTTAGGGGTTTTATGGCGCAAGGTGGCCAAGCCGTGCCAAACACCACAAACCTTCAAACAAGAAATGTCAGAAAGGGGAAAAAATAATGGGATGAAAGCAAAAGACGGTTGCTTGGGTATTCTGGGAGTGCTACACCCATGTTTACTAAAGACAGTAAAACCCATTTGAAAAGAAAAGATCACTAGAGTACCTTGGGTACGTGAAGCCTGTGCACATCTAAAGGACATGAGCATCCTGAGAGCTATACGAATAAAATGAAAAGTATTAACATAGTAAATATGTTTGCCCATGCAGGAGAGTAGAATATTCAGAAAACTGTAAACCTTACTTTTGTTCGAAGACGACGTCGGGGTGTCCTTATAGTAAGTTTTCTTGGTGTCCACAGAGGACCTAAATCTAACTGAAAAGTCAAACAAAAACACATACACATTTTAAATTCATATTCTCAAAATTTCAATCTTTCTTCCAAGTTACCTTTAAAAAAATCATAATTACGTGATAATTAAATCTATTTAATTGTATAACAATAGACACTTGCTTTCGTAGATTATTTTAATGTACATTTAATACTAGAATGTCTGTTGGAGTCCTTTAAACACTGAAGCGTGTTTGTAGCATTCACCCTTTTGAAATCACATTTCAAGCTTATCCCAGACTACACCTATTGAACTGTATAAAAAACTAAATGAATAACAAGATCTCATGCTTTAATTTATATCCTATGCTTAACAAGAAAAATCAGATCTTTGATGACTTTTTATTTAAACATTCAGACCAAATATATAGTTATCAGTTCTTGGAATGAAAGAAAAACCCACTAGTTTGTGATAATTAAGGAAAAACTGAAGTGGTCAAATTAATTTAAGGTGGTCATATACAGTGGAAGATTCTTTTATTTTGACTTAATTTCCTCTATTGTCCCCCTTTTAAGTGACCACTGACATTGATCACCATTTGCGAGCTATCAGCGACTGGCCCTCTCAAAAGGGCCAGTCCTTTCGTATGAAGCATTGCCTCAATGATCATTGTGTGAACTCTGGGAATTGCAGAAAGTCAAACCAGTGATATCTCTAGCCGTAGTCTAAAGGTTAATGACTTATTTTGGAAGCGACTCCAAAGAGTGCAAGCACCGTGACTAATAGTCTATTGTACTCAGAGTACCTTGGTAGTCCCCCTAACCACATTGTGAAATAGACCCAAAACAGACTTGGGTCCAATAAAAGGCGTTTTAGATACATGTTTTGCTAATTGGTCTGCCATCTCACCATAATAGTCTAAATGTAAATATCACTTCAGTGTGAAAAAAAAAATAAGATTAAGCTAATCATTAATATCTCATTTAGATATAATTAGTTAATTACCATGTTTTTAAACAGTGATATTTCAAATTCAATTTGTTTTGAAGTACAATTCCTGTTGGAAATTATTATTGATGTTTTGACCCTCAATCAAGTTGCTAGAGAGAATAGGTTATTAAAAAAAAAAATTTCACTAAAGTATAAAAATTGGTTTTCAGGAACTTCAACATTTAAAAACCAACTAAAAATTAATTTCCTAGCTAATAACTTTGACTGAAGGTTAAAACAGTCACTGGGTTATATCGATTACAATGATACAAAAATAATTGTATCATTATAATCAATATGGATCATAACGGATCAATTCGTTGTTGAATTATCTGTTTGAACAAAGCAGTTATTTAAAAAACAGTTATCAAAAAATTAAGTTCAAAGTTTCGGAAACATGTTGGTACATGATGAAAGTACTTAATTGAAAAGCCTTTGTAAATAGAAAACTATTTTGAAAATTAACAAGATCTTGGTATTGTATGAAAAGCTAACAAGTTGTAAAATATTTTGAAGCAATAAAAAATATCGATATTCTGGCCGATTTTCGTGATACCTTAGGCGGCAAAAATATGCACACCTATTAATGGCACATTTATTTCAATCAGATATTTAGAAAAGGTAATTAATACTAACCATTAATTCTTTACCAGAGTTGTTTAAGCTCAACTGCAAAGAAATTTTCTTTATGTAGCTTTCATCTGAAACATATTAGAGACATGTAGATCATACAAAGAGTCCAGTTAAAAATTATTCATTGTTGGTCAGCAACTTACCAATGTTATTAAGTCTGAGATCTATTGCTTGGAATGTAACATTTGACCTTAATGCATTTAAAATGCATTTTGCACCTTCATTTCCTATTCCACACTTTTGAAAATCCATAACTGAAACAATACAAATGAAATAGACGCATTGAAAAAATTCATTCGTAAGTTAATTGCTCAAAATTTTTGCCTCCACAAATATTATTTATCACCTAGTATGAAATCTATGCTTAACTAAACAGACATAAATGGGTTTCATACCTCTAAATGAAATTAAATTATTCAAAAATATGTAATAGCATTTTGTCTACTTTTACTGGTATCAATTCTTATTTCCAATCAAATACATGGAAAAAGGCACACCTCAGTCATGATACCACAGTTAGATTATGAACATCAACTAATATTTCATCCCATTATTCCCTTGTTCAAAGGTGATTTGAAAATGTTTGATATCTGGATCTACTTTCTCTCACATGTGCTGACCTTTTCTTTTCTGCTATGATTTCTATCTTTGAATTTGCCATTGTCTTCAGAAATAAGATTTCTCAATCGTTCCATTCATGGTCAGCTCTTCTAAGCAGTTTTCACGACATTATGTAGCTCCATACTTCAAATCAAACATGCTTAATCTAAGCAGCAAAATGGCAAATAAATTCCATAGAGGTAAAATTTAGAATGTTTATATCTGTTGTTGCCATTAAAATATAAACATATAACTATTTCTGTGCCACATCAGGGTGTCAACTTCAACAATCAATCCTTGAAAGAAAGTTCCCTGATAGTCTCACAAAATCGAATTACAATTTCGGCGAATATGATTTATTCGATTCTCAACATCATTCATAATCGTGCATCTCTAAATAGAAGAAACTATAATATTTGCCATTTAAATTATCAAAATTTCCCTGATTTTTTTTTGTGAAATTTGGAAATTTTCCTCGATATTTCCGTAAGTTTTCCAGAATTAAAAAGTTTCCAGAGAATTTCCCGGTTCTGTTACCACTTTGCAAATACACGAAATATAGAGATTGAAACAAACTAATAGCTGTTGATGACTTGTTGAAGGGGTGACTCCGAAGAGTGCTAACACCGCGACTAATAGTCTATTGTACTGAGATAGCAGTTGATAGAATTAAAGATACAAAAGTAAGGTGTTTTTAAGAAAAACAGATCTTTGATCTGAAAGAAAGAGTTTACGACAGGTTGTTTAGCAAAAGCAAACAATCCTGCACTCAAATATCTTGTATTGAGAAAATTCAGATGTTGCATATTGCTTGGTAAATAAATAGAAACTCAGAATTATCCACAAGTGAAGCATTAACATGGTCAAAAACTCTTCATAAGAGCAAAACATTGTAATAACACATCAACAATGTAAAATATACATGAATTAAAACTAAAATCAAACCCTAAAACATAATTTTTACCACAGATAAGTCCCTTTGCCTTCCAGTGTAACCCCTTTGTTTTTCTTTTCACACGCTAGTTTGTAACATTGCAACAGCCCCTCAATTCAGTCCACAATACACTTTCACATAAATTTAACCTTTGGAACATTTCTTTTCTTAAAAGAAGCCCTGCCTTTTCAGATAATAAACTTCCTTAATAGGTTTCCTAAACCAATAATCTTACTCTAAATTCTTAACCTTTTGAGCAGATTAATTTTAAACTATTTATTAGTTTATTTTGCAATGGCATCAGCCTCACCTGAAAATTAGTCGTTAATTAGCTGAATTGATATGGAATATACTGAATGCATTATCCAGTAAATCACGTTTTTGCTCAGACACTTTTCTTCATGGAATGAATGAAGGCTGCATCACCCTTTTGGTTTCAAGTCACATTTCAATTTTGTTAGGTGGTGGTTATTCAAAAGCAATTTTTCTTTGTAAAGAATATTTCTAACTTGAAGAAATAATATTGCTGCTTGTTCATTTCTTGGTGAAATCCCAAATCATGAAACAAGTTGCACTAACAACTAAAAGAATAAGCTAAAATGGCGCCAAAGTAAAAAAAAGCTGGTATGGGAAAAAAAGTGCTAAGAAATTAAGCAAAAATGCACCAAACTGGTATGGCTATAACGGAAAAGTACCTTTTATTCTTCCTTTGACTTTTCAAACTATTTTCTTGGAATTTTCTGTCTCATCCTTTTGAAGATATTCCACTAAGCGTAGAACTCACCATTTTATTTTTAAAATCTATAAATAGAACTTTGGGAATTTTTTCTGACCATGTATAAGATACTTGCAGGTATAATTTATTTTGTTCTGGACTCCTTACATATACTGATGCATACTCTTAAAATCTTAGCGGTTGCTTAAAACTTGTGCTGTTTCAATGACATTAACCGTGACGGATACACAGACCGATTCCCTTTGCCACTCCTTTCACTTTAATTTGATATTATGACATATATAATAATTAAAATACCTTTAGTCCACAGGTCATCCTCCAGGTACTCCATAATCATTTCTACTCCTTCATCACCGAAGTCATTATCATTCAGCGTCACTCTATTCAATCCATCCATTTCATCCAGGAGTGTATTGTGGTTACGTAAGCCCAAGAAATAAATCTCTTTGGCTCTTTTATCTTTATTGAACTGACAAGAAAACGGAAATAGTCAAATTAGTAGATAAAAGCAAGTGGTACACAAATGCATATTTTTACGTATCGTCGGCTAAGATACGATACCTCACAAGTGCAAAATACCAATTTTACAGGAGGAGCAAAAAGCTGTGTATAAAATCGAATACTAGGTATCTTTAATGTACATATCTTCATCTTGTTGACCTGACGAAAACAAACTCTTAACTTCACCGATGCAGCTATTTTTTTGTTATGAGTTCAAAAACCATTTTTTCGAAAAATTGGCATTTATGCGGTGTTGCATATTAGCCGACGATATGGCATCATGTGATTAATTCAAACATGCTAACATAAGAAAATAGCTTTAAACTGACATCATTCACACACAACATAAAATGAAATTATAATTAATAGGGCTGATACAGCTAAAGCACTTCTGAAATATTCGTATAAATATTTTGAAACAGAATGTACAAATAGCAAAGTCTTTCTAAAACCCAACAAAAACTTTTTTATAATAAACCTAATAACTTTCTAAACTAATTTTAGCTGTTCAGGTACAAAATGAATTGTTTAACACACAAAATACACTAATTAAGTCTGAAAGATATTAAATTAAAAATCTCGCAAAGCGATTTAAATTTTAAACAAATACATTTTTAATTTCATGACAACTGGAATCTAACAACTGGAATCCGCTATTTTTTATTTTAGGTTGCCACGGTTTGGTGCCAATACATCGAAATTTCCGTCCCTTGGAAAATCTTCCTGAATAAAAAATCAGAATATTTTTTTTTGTCTGCATCAGTTAAAAAAAGGGAGACTAAATTTTTGTTGACCTTTGGGGAATTTCAAAAAAGTAATACAAATTTTGTAAAGGGGTATAAGCATCAAACACACAATCTTTTGAGATGATTTGCCTTTAAAATATACTCTAGTCACCAAGGTTAAGAAACAGTAGCTGTCACATCTTGTGGTAGCACAATGAACATAATATAACAAAAACAACTGTTACATTAATGCATAATTTTTACATATAGCATGTAATTAATTCAAGCATGCTTACAAGAAAAAACAGCTTTAATCAGACATTATTCATAACAAAATAATATGATTATTGATTCTATGATTGATGTAACTCAAAAGATAAATTTCTTTAGTTCATGTATTGGTTTGATGCATTTCATCCCATTTTTTTGACAAAAATTGAAGGAAAATTAGTATGTTACATTCTGTTTGATGTCCTTTCTCCATCATAGAAGTTCTGAAGTTTCGGGTAAGGAACTGATACAGGTGACAAAACTTTCTAAACCATAGATGCAGGTGGAATCGTCAACGGTACCCTCACCCAGTGATGTGGATTGGGTAATTACCAGGGGATAGGGTAAAATTAAATGGGTATTTACCCATTCCTTACAATACCCACCCAAAAAATGGGTATTTAAAAAAAATATTTAACTGCACCACTTATTTTTGTAAGAAATATATTACATAACTTCAAAATCAAACTAGAAATTGCTTTTAAAATTATTTATTTTTAAATTAAATAATGTTATGCAATCAGTAGGGGCCAATCTGGTTTATGCAAACAAGGTGAAGTAATGTATTGCTGGTCGCAGGGAAATTTTCCATGCCATGGTAAAAAATTTTACGGCATAAGAAAATTGTAACCTCATTTCACAAAGATGTTTTTCACAAATATGCTTTAAAATACAGGAAATTTTGTGAGGCATGGTTTTTAAACAATATTTTTTGTTTTTGTAATGAGTTTAAAAATTAAATATACCATAATAAAATTACCCTACGCATTTGTTTATAAACTTTTCGATATTCATCTTTATTTCAATAAATTTAGTGTCAACCACCTTACCTGGGATTGTATTAGATAAATCCCAGACTTTGCTTCCATATTCCGAAGTATTGAACACAATGGATCAGTTCAAGTAGGCTCTTCAACATGTGTAGCTTCTCAGATTACACATTTTAAAGAGCATAGATTGGTTGATATCAGTAAGACAAGATTTTCATTAACATATTATTGACAGGATTTAAGAGATTTACACAGATTGGTAGTACTGAAATTTGAAATCTGGCAGCAATAATGTTTGAAACCTGGCAGCACTGAGATTTGAAACATGGCAGCACTGAGGTGCACATATTAATCTTTCTAATGAAGCAATTAGTAGTCATATGAAATAGTTTTAATAACCAATCCATCAAATTATTCCTGACAAGTGCAATAGATGTTGTGAAAACAGTTAATTCAGTTAAACCAGGGATGGGCAAACTCCGTCCCCCCAGAAGGTTTTATCCGGCCTGCGGATAGAATTTCGAGATTTTCTTCAGTCCGTGCAATCTGAATACTCTGATGTACTGTATTACACGAAAGTAAGGTGGCTTAGTGCAGGATGTGTTTTCGAGTGAGTTTGGCAGCTGAAAGATGACATTGTGTCGTTCTTCCATGAGAAACAGTGTTCTGCGGAATGCAAAATGTTAGAAGATACAGAATGGCTTTCGGACTTTGCATTTTTCACAGATCTTCTTTGTCATATGAGCAACTTGAATGTCAAGATGCAAGGGGAAAATCAATTTATCGACGATATCTGGGCCTATCTCAAAGCTTTTAAACTAAACTTAATCTGTTTGCTGGGCAGCTAGCTAAGAACGACCTGTCTCATTTCTCGAGGTTAAATTCAATACCCTCAGTAAATGAAGAGAAACTTAAGAATTATGAAGATGGCTTGAAAAAACTGCATTTTGAGTTCGAATGCAGATTTTAAGATTTCAGTGCCATTCAAACAGAATTGGATATTTTTACCACGCCTTTCGACGTAAATTGTGAAGCAGTGAGGTCAGATTTGCAGCTTGAATTAATTGAATTGCAATCTAATAATCATCTCAAGCAGTTGTTTCTAAATATTACAAAGTTAGAGTTTTACAAATCATTATTGAAAGTAAATTTCCCAAATTTAATATCTCACGCCCAGAAAATAAGTTCTATGTTTGCTTCATCTTAAATATGTGAACAAGTGTTTTCAACTATGAACCTTAGAAAGAATTACTTCAGAAGTAGACTGACAGATGAGCATTTAGCCTCGTTCCTTAGAATCAGTACACCTCACTTCGAACCTCAATATAAGAAACTTTTAAAAATGAAATCGCAATTTCATTCATCTCATTAACATATTTAAATTGTAATACTTGTATATTGTTTTTAAAATTTTAGAAAAATTTATCTTGGCCCGCCAAATTTTTTTTCTTCAGATTTTTGGCCCGCGACCGAAAAAGTTTGCCTATCCCTGAGTTAAACAGTCATCTTGCAAGCAGTATTCAACAAAATTAGAAAAGAGAAACAAGTTACTATAGCTTTCAAGCTTTGGGGAAAACAAGATGGGTAACTGTTTGTGCTGCTTGCTAAGTTTGCTCACAAACAAAGTTGTACTTGAAACTCTGGCTGTGAGTGCAGAAGCAAACTTGTCTACGGAGCTAAAGAAGAAACTTCTTGATGATGATGTGTTTTGGGGGTTCCTATAGAAAAATGGTCGTCATTCTGAAATCAATAGTGGATTTACTTAACAAAGTTCAGCCAGATGAGCCATAGATACATTCAGTATTTTCTGAATTTCAAAACCTTCAGGCTACTTCAAATGAACAATTGCCAGTATCCCGATTGCAAATAGCTGAAGAACAATCAATACTAAAGAAATTTACTGAAAGGAAAGAGTTTGGCTTTGGACATATTCATTTATCAGCAAATCTCTTGAACCTGCCTTTCATTAGCATGCAAATTAAGTCTAATCCAAATAATTGATGCAATAAGTTTCATTTGTGATGGGGGACAACACATGGGGCTGAATAATATACAATTAAGAACAGATTTGGCAAATTACAGACGGAGATGGACTGAGCAAGGAAGTTTACATGGGGAGGAGTTGAAATCATGAGCCCCATACTATGGTGGAGATTTGAGAGGGACAAATGAATTGGTGGAAGTTACCATTAGGATCTTAAGTGCACCAATAACATCAGCAGCCGCTGAAAGAACATTTAGCACATTCAGCTGGATCCACAGAATAAAGAGAAATCATTTGAAATCAGAAAAGGCAGCAGAATTAACCTATTTGGCATATAATTGGAAATTCAAAAACCTATTCCAAAACCAAGGTTAGATGAGCATGAGTCCCATGGAAGTACTTCATCGGGGGAGTCAGGTCAGAAGCTTAGATGGAAACGACAGAATAGAGAAACAGAAGAATCTGAGGATAAACCTAGCTCTTGTGAATCTGATTATGAAGAGTCTGAATTTCATTCCGATTCAGATGAATATAACATTACCTACAACAAAATGCTGAGAAGCTATGCTATATACATGCAAGAGCTATTAATATTGTAAATTAATAAACAAAACTGTTTTTATTTAAAATAATGTTTTCTTCATAAAGGTGTAACTGTTATTGTTTTCCTTCCTCATAAAAATTGTACACAAATAGGAAATGTCCATTCTATATATAAGGTAAATTTTGTGTTTTTATACTAGTAATGGTAGCATGAATACTTTTGTAAAACCAAGTTTGAGAGGGTTTAGATTGAGAAACTATTCAAGGATTTTACAATGACAAAAATTTTAAGATAATGAGTTAAATTTTTATTTCCTTTTTCTATTTTAATCTCTCTGATACTATTCAATTTAGCCATCATAAGTCATGAATAAACTGTTAGTGGGTAAATAAGTAGTTAAACCTAATGAAAAACTTTAAATACTCATTTTGGGGAAAACTCATTTGGAATTTTTACCCACAAAAATAAATGGCCAGATATTTTACATCTCTGCCTTCACCCTACACAACATATATATTTTGCACCTGCAAAATATTATTGCCCTTTCTGGAAAAAAAGCATCAAAATATTCCTTATTAGTGCTTAAAAAAATTTCAAAAACACAATTTTTTCCAGAGCACTCGCTGAAACTCTTTCTTTCATTCAAACATTAAAACTTTGAATGTGTGAAGATAACACTTTGGTTTTGAGATGCAACGCCATTGAGTGCCAAAAACGGAATGAACTTTTGTATCAACCGAGTAACTGAAAGTCTTATAGAGTGGCAATGATTTCAACCAGCACAATATTCATTGAAACATTCATATACGACAAGTGGTTTGACATGTATGTTCACAAAATGGATTTAGATGATTAATCATTGTGTTAATAATACTACAATTCAAACACCGTCCAAAATTCTTCCCCTGAATATTGTGATTAATACTTTTAATAACTAAATTTACTAGTCACTATACTTTGCAATATTTTGCTAAATTCCAACTCGCATGGTTTTTGATTAGCCAAAACAAAACATTATACTTCAATTGAACTTAAAATTGGTTAACATGCATTCTTTAATAGAAGCATGAATTTAGTAGACCAGATGCATATGCAGATAATATTGATTCATTAAAGCAATGATTAAGAGCTAAAATACATAAATATACCTTTAGAAGACGACATAGAGATCTTAATCTATTTCCGCTTATATGGCAGGAACTCAAGTTGAGATAAGAAACTTGTGAATTATACAACTTTTGGCACAATACTAAAAGAGATGGGGGAAAAAACAGTACTATATTGCTTACACATTATGTAAAGAACATATTTCTAAGATTTAGCATAGCAATAACTAATTACAGTACAAAATCCGGAATCCTCCAGACCTCGGCCATTCTAGATTTCGGACTGTTTGCATTTTTTGTCAAAAAAACCTTAATTAACCCCCCCACACACACCACGTGCATGAATTTTGTGTTTGCAATACTAAAATAGCACATATACAGGGTGTTTCAGTGAACCGTTTCAGAACTTCTAAGAGGGGTAGGGTACATCCTGACAACTCGAAATCATATAGCAATGTGGGGTCGGAAATGCTTTCCTGAAGCGGTGTTGTACACAGAAGCACCGTAAAGAAAAGAGACCGTAAGTGAGAAATCGTTTTAATAATACATGAAAAGAAGCAAAAGGTACTTGGATTAAAGTAAGTGTTCGAAGTTTCTTCCATGGGCTACAATGCACGCCTCATATCTCCGACGCATGGACATCCGAACATTCTGGAATACTCCAGGCATATCTCGAATTTCTCCGGCAGCTACTGCAATTCTTGCAACCAGCTCCTCAACATTGTCAACAGGGGTGTCATAAACTAGCGATTTCAGATGACCCCAGAAATAAAAATCAAGACATGATAGGTCGGGTGACCGAGCAGGCCAACGCACGGGACCACCACGTCCGATCCACTGCTGACCAAATGTGACATCCAGGTAGTTACGAACATCTCCGCTATAATGGGCAGGGGCTCCATCGTGTTGGAACCACATTGTCTGTTGCGTCGATGCAGAAATCTGTTCATCTCTCAAAAGTTGTGGCAATACTTGCTGCAGAAAGAGCAAGTAGTTAGGTCCGGTTAGACGAGACGGTAACAGGTAAGGTCCGATGAGGTGATCTCCCATAATACCGGCCCATACATTGACCGAAAATCGAATCTGTGCTGCACGACGTCGTATTGCATGCGGGTTCTCGACCGCCCAGATAGGGTCGTTATGCGTGTTGAAAATTCCTTCCCTTGTGAAGGATGCCTCATCGGAAAACAACACTTCAGCAGGAAAAAGGGGATTTGTAGCACAAATGAAGATTCCCTACATGAAAGCTCGGGATTTTCGCACAACGCCATCTACCGCGTCAGGAAAGCATTTCTGACTGCCCATTGGTATATGATTTTGGTTCGTCAGGATGTACCCTACCCCTCTTAGAAGTTCTGAAACGGTTCACTGAAACACCCTGTATAAATAGGAATAATTTTTTTTTAAACGAAGAACCCCTTTTAATACAATGCAACAAATTTTACTTGCAAATCTCATTTTTCTGTGTGGTATTTACTCTGAACATATCCGTTTTTCTCATTGTTTCATCAATCAGGTCCAGGTTTAACTACTTGTTTTTAAAACTGTCGGAAAGATGGAAAAAAGTGAGAAAAAGTTGGCATAGTAGATAGTAGACATGCACCTTGAGCCATGGCGTCCCCTTATATACCATGTTATCACATGAGAGAGTGTACATGGCGCACCAATACCTTCAACAATTAGTATGCAGTAAATTTTCTTATAAATATTTCAATTTGTTTATATGTAAACCAGAACATGAAATTTCTGTGACCTAAATCAAAACAGTCTTACAAAGTTGGATCAGGGTTCCCACTCTATTTCAAAAATAAAATTTCCTGAGTTTTCTAGAGAAATTGTTACGAAATTCCAAGTGATACTTAAGCAATTCACGACATTTTTAAGGTGACAAACAAATAATTTAGCCATTCAATAGCCAATAATAAAAATCCATTTAAGAACTATACACTGCAAAAATTAATATACAAAACACAAGTAATTTGTATCAAAATAATTTATTCAAATAATTCAACATATTTGACTTGAATCAATTTGTGATTTAATGTGTATATCAACTGTTAAAACTTACTGTTTTTTTTTTAATGTTTATTTTGTGTGCGTAGCTTTGATGGTTTTTAGAAGAGATATCGTGAAATTGGAGTTAATACACTGGACTCATGAATCAAGATGATGGAAAATAGTAAATGATTATCGACTGTACATTATGCCTCACATATTGACACTTGTTACCAGTTGGAAACATATACAATAGGGAGATATAATTATTTCAGTACATAGAATTTTTGAGTAAACGTAGTTTAAAAATATATATTTACATAGGCTTAAAATTCAAAGTTAAGAGGAAAATATAATGCATAAAAATCAATCTTAACAGATAAAGGTGCTCACTTTCAAAGGACTCATCGTCAATTAGACTGTCAGCAAGGGATAAGATTTTAATTTTGGAACGGCTGAGACTCTGAAAAACAAATTATATTTTCATATACACAAATAATATAAACAGTCATAAAGGAACAATAAAAATGAAACAAGAATACAAACATTCAGATGAATTCCATTCCAAAGTGCATTTATATCTTATGTGAAATGTTTTGGTTGTTTGGTTTTAGATTTTATGTTGCAAGGGTATTACTTGGTCGAGGTGCACTAAACAACCATCAAGCAAAATAGTCATGCACACAAGGAAAGTTTTACTGATACAGAAGAGAAAGACCCAGAAGAATTGAATATGAGACCCCTAAAACTCAGATTACTTGCCATTGAACCACGGATTAAGATCTGGTGCCAGTGTGTGTGAAATGCTTTGTGGTAAAGGTTCACCACACATAGTTTGGTGAACCTTTCACATACTTTGTTCATGCCAAGGAGGCAGATCAAAGTTTACCACTCAAGTGTGGTAAACTTTGATCAGCCTCCTTGGAATGAATGGAGCAATAATGTATTTTAAATCAAGTGGTGTAATTCTTATTTTCATGGGCAATCATCTTCCGGCTAAAATTAAAGCAGTTTCAGTTAAAATGCAGTCCTACAGTAAACTGGAAGCCTGCTACTGTAAAGTATTAGTGCCAGCTATCTCGGTTAAGTGGCCAGCTGCCTCGGTTAAGTGGTCTCAGAGGTTCCCAGCCGTTCAAGAGCCTTGATTATGATGTTCGCACCCACACATGAAACAAAGGGAGTTAGCTTGCGAACTCCGTCAAGTTGAGACGTCTCCGTTGCAACTGGATTATTTTCAGATTTTAGCATTCATAATGCTCTCCATGTTACAATATTTAACCCATGTATTGTATAGTCCGTGTTCAAATATTTAAAGAAACATTGTTTAATATCCTAACAAGTTTGGATTAATTCGGAACACTACCAAGAAAGTTCTTGATTGATCCTTTGAAAAGATCTTCATGGGAGCTAGGGTTTATGCAAATGGGTAATTATTTGCTCTGAAACCACATAAGTGAAACAATCTCTTAAGTATGGTAAACATTATTACACTTATTTTAAATAAAGTGGTCAAATGATAAAAACTATTTTCATATTAAATCTTACCCTTGTTTCACTAAAGTCATGAGAAATTATTGCAGGTAATAAATCGAAAAATTAACAAGATTTATTGTATACTTTAAAATGGCAATACCTTTTTGCGTGAAACTAAAATTTGTTAATGAAACAATCATAAAGGGTTAACAAATTTCAATTTAAAAATTTCTATAAGAATGGGGTATTTAAAATTCCTAAACCTTGACCTGCATACAGTAAAAAAAAACTTAATTATTTTTCACAAAAAAGAAAACATTTAGTTCACTGCTCTGGATAATTTAATTAAATGTTGCTATCAAACATATTTACAAACTTTGCAACAAAAATCTTAAAAACAGAAATAATTATATTGAACCATGAATACTTGTCCAATGCATCATTCCAACATTACAAAAACAGATAAAAATGGAAATTACCAATTTAATTTTTTAAATTTATGGTTGAAAAAATTAGCGTATGTGCATTAAAGTATATTATTTGTATGAAAGGTGAAGGGTATGAAGTTACAGTGAAAACTTTTCACATTTGGGCATTTGATTTTTTAACATTTCTAGGAGAATGCAGGGTTTTGTCTTATGGATGACACTTCCCATCTTCTCTGAGAATTCATAACCAATACTTTATAATCATCACCCTTTGAGGTGATGGAATATGAACAAGTGAAGTACTATAAAAATAAGTATAATTTGATAATAATATAATTTGATAATAATAACTATAATTTGAAGTATAAAATTTAGAGCACAGTGTATTACTGTAGAATTACAACAGA
The DNA here is from genome assembly GCA_947359465.1 of Metellina segmentata. Lineage (NCBI taxonomy): Eukaryota > Metazoa > Arthropoda > Arachnida > Araneae > Tetragnathidae > Metellina > Metellina segmentata. The sequence goes on along the minus strand of OX375877.1, from coordinate 124,201,136 downwards.
AAGATCATGAATTAGAAGCTGTAAAGCTCAGTTTGGCGTAAGGGTTCATGATATTTGTAACTTACACGAGCTAGAAAAATGGAAATTCTTACCTCTGCTAATACCTCAACATCTCCTTTACGTAAACAAATATTTTCAAGTCTCACATCTATTAACCTCTGAGACGTGCTTATTACTGATGCAACAGCACGACAGAGTGCAGAAATATTTGGTGCCGAACATCCATACGGAACTGGGAAGTATTTGTCCATTATTTTCTGTTTTTTCTTAGCTGAAATTCAAAAATCTTGTTACATGATGTCATTAGTGGAACCAAGGAAAAATATTGCATTGAGTGGTCAACATAAAATTTTCCATCTTACCTAACAAAGTTTAGAAAAATAAATTCGGAAAATTGCTTGTGTGGTAAAATTGGCCAACCTCTGCCCATTTACATCATGATATATGAGGACACCTACAAACCTCCTTAAAATCGCATGGCTCAGGAACATTACTTGTAACAAGGGCTCGTGGAATAAAATTATTATTGGCATAGTGACTTCTCAGGACTTTATTATTACAAGAAATTAAACTATATTCTGTATGCTGAGTGCACTATAGTATGATGCTATAGATGTAATTACTGTATAGGTTGGTTGAGGATTTATGGTGCATGGGGCTACATTTGGCTATTCTTTATCAGACACAAGACATACAATACCACAGGGTGTCAACAAAATCCTTGAAAAAAGGTTCCCTGATATTTCTCCGATAGTGTAAAAAAATTTCCCTGATTTTGCAATTCCCTTAAGAAATGCCTTGACCCGTAATTGATATCAATTTACAGTATCCACACAATATTTTTAAATATTTAGGGTCAGATGGGGTGAAAGGATAATTCTCCAAATATTTTGTGTTTTTTCTCTTCAGATATTTTAACTGTTATTGTAAGAGTTTGGAACCCTTAATGGAACTCTTACAATAGCAATTAAAAAAACTGGAGAAAAATACAAAATATTTTGATTATATGAACTTTTTACACCTGACCCTACTCATCAAAATCAAATATACATAAAAAAATTCTACAAAAATGTAATTGCAAACAAAAAATATTAATTTACTACACAACATCATCAGTTACAAAAATTTCAAATTGTATACCACAAGTTGTATCGCTACCCTCACAGTAACAAATGCTGCAGTCACAATATAAAACGGCAGCAACTTTAAAAAAATTGGACGACAAGGTTGTTTATTCGAATTACATTTTCGAAGAATACGATTTATTCACAAACTGGAAAGTACTTGTAATCGCACATCTTTAAATAGGACAAACAATAATAGTAGACATTTAATTTACAAAATTTTCATTTTTTTTTTAATTTGTAAAATTTCCCAGGTTTTTTAAGAATTACGTTCTTTGAGAATTACCCGATTTCCAGGTTCTGTTACCACCCTGTACCAAATAAGACATGTACACAAAATACAAGTATACTATTTATTCGATTTTCAAAAGTATTCTAATTACACATTCGAAATAGGACATACAATAGTAGTGGCCATTTAAGTTATCAAAATTTTTCCTGGTTTTTTTAAAATGAAATTTTGAACATTTCCTGCTGGTTTTTCAAGAATTAAGTTCCTTGGTTCTGTTACCACTCTGTACCAAATACGACACAAAATGCAAGTTTACTGACACAACACCCAGGGAGGAATGTACCTGACAGGAATTAAAGCTGTACTGCCCATAACTTGAAAGATAATAGTGCAGTTGGCATAACCCACTGAGCCATGATGGCATTAGTGCATAGATGTGGTAATGTAGATGTATTGCATTGTGATGCAAAAGTTGGTCTTGTTTAGACAAAACATTGAAGAAAAGTTATTTTATTGACTAAAAATTACATTGAATCAATACAGTATGTGCTGTTTTGTTCAATTTCCTTCTCTATCTCTCCGGTAGCTGCATCATCCCACGCTCATAGAAGTTCCAAGGTTTCTGGCATAGGTAAGTAGATATTTTAATTAACATCGTACTGGAGCAACACAATGGGCTATTGACGACGGTCTGGGATCCGACCCCAAAGTTTCTGGCTAAAGAACTGATGCAAGAACACTTAACAGACACAGCTTTTAAAACGTATTAAAGCTTCCAAAATATATGTGCAAGTTTTGAAACATAGTACAGGTTTCACAGCTTACCATTTGTGCCCTCTGCTTAGAGCTGAAATTAGCAATTCAATGAACTAAAAATTTGTTCAAATACATCAGTATCTTCCTTGGATATTGAATGATGCCTTCCTGTTGCATCAATAGAAACTGGGGCATCCATAATCTTCAAAACATTGTGAATTGGAAGTAAGCACTGGTGAAGTTGCTGTCTTGCAGCTGGAAATCTATATTCAGCAGCCGGTCCATGTGGTAACATAAAGTTCACAATGATTTCATTTAACTCACAACTTAGTAATAGTTAATAACAATAGTTAATTCAAAGGGAGTGTACGAATTTAAGACACAATTGGATAGTCAGTGGGAATTGGAGAATTCATAAACAAAGGACCAGCCTTGTTGGGCTTGAGCCTGTAGCTGGTCGTCAATATTTGTATTTGATATCTATAACCTCTGCAATCCACCAGTCAATCATACACACATCCCACAAACTTTTGTAGGTTGTGAATCTGAATATTCTCCTGTTGTTTCTGAGATCTTGATTGGAAAAATGAAATTTCTTCCTTCTTGCTCTTCAAAGTTCTTGCAATATAGGTTCTCCCATCACCGAGTCCACACATGTCTTCTGAACAATTTTCACAGGGGCAGTTTGGTTTGATCCTTTTTTTTTCTGTTTGCGTAATTCTTCCAAGTTCTTCTTTGGACTACAGGATGAGGGTTGTTGATGTAAATGACTTCCCCACTCTTGTAAAATCCTCAGCATTCTGAATTGCAGCTGTACTTGGGCTGGAAAGATTATGCTTTGTAGCATGGTGCTTCAGCAGGTCTCCTACACCATCACAAGGCCCCTTACCATGACCAGTAATGCTGTATACCCACTCCATTGGGACAAGCGACTTAGTTACATCAAACAGTTGATTTTTGAAGTGTGACTAGGGACATCATCAGAAATAATGATACTTTCTGACTGTGATTGCAGCTCCTGTTGAATTTTGAGTATTGCCAACAATGCATGTGCCGAGTCTTGTCCTCTGTCATCACTTATAACTGCAACACTTGTGGTCTTGTTTCAAAAATATGACACCTGTAAAAATTGAAACTTTGTTATTACTCTAGTGATATCCTTGTACTTCTTGTAGAAGAATCAGACCAGTTCTCAGCAAAATCACAGTGAAGCACTAAACAGTTGTTCAGCCTCTACACATCCCTTCACTTCTGCAATGTGCTGTTGCAATTTTTTCAGATGTTAGTGTGTGTTACTGCTTTTACTGTCCACTCCCTAAGTTCATCAATGAAGGTATCAATGGCAACCATTTTCTTAGTGAGTTGATATTCCTCCCATGTAGCATATGTAACTTCAAAAGAGTCATCTGCTATTTTTTCCAGACCAAGTGTCTAAGGAGTCCTCCCTTTCCAAGGTAGTCACCACATTCCTGAAACAAACAGGTCTTTCGCTTACATCAGAGTACTAACCACTTCACACGTCCAACCATGGTGAAACACTTTTTCACTTTGAAAGTCTTTTGAAATGAGCACTCTTTTTTCCAACATGAAGATATTTTTTTTTTTGCTAGTCTTAAAAATCACTCTTTTATGGATATCAAAATAGTCAGCACTCTTTCACTATCCTGTGGCCCCAGTCCAAAGACATTTCAAACTCAGTCCTTTCCACAAAACATCATACAACTCAATCAGCAGAATACTCACAAAAGCTTACTTAAGTGCTGTTGGACCACAAATTTGGTGAACTGCTCTTTGTTTGCCTGTTGACAACTAAACTGTGAATATATTGATTGTTTATTCAGGGTGTCTGGCTTCGTAGGGGCCTTAATCCCTTATCTGAAAAGCCTAACCTGTGATTCATGTGTCCTCCTTTTATATGCTAGGCCAAAGACAGAATTATCTGGAAGCTTTCATATGGTTCTGTTGCATTCTAGAAGCTTCCAGATTCTTCTGTTGCATTCTAGATGAATCCAGATTGTTCTTGAAGGTTTTGTTACATTCTAGAAATATCTGGAAGCTCACATTGTTCCCGAAGACCTTAAATGATTTGGAAGGTTCTAGGCAAAGAAAATCTAGAAGGATAAAAACATTTCACACCCGTTCCAACTTTGTTTGATTTTTCATTTTTATTCCATCACATTGGTCCAAAAATGGATTTCTTAAAAAAAAAATGATATGTAGTACTTTTAAATATACAACTCCTGTAAAATTCCCAAATTTTTAGAGTGCTGCTTTTGAGAAAAATAAATTAAAAAAAAAATACATAAAGAAATTAGCCAGGGAAGCTTTAACATGAACATTGTTTATAAAACCTGTTGAACTCAAAAGTGGAAGTTCTCCTTCTCAAGGAATGTAGTACTCTGTAGAACTGATAAACAGTCAAAAAAATTTAAATTTTAGGATTGGCATTTTTTTTAATATATATTTTTGGTTTTTAATAGAAAAGTACAGAAAAAAACCTGTTAAAAAACAAATTGAGTTTGCATTTTATCTAATCTGAGTGATAATACAAAAGATCTAACAAAACCTCAATTATATTGCTTCACCCAATCATCAAGATACAAAATACTTACATGTTTGTTGTTGAGAAGCATGAGAGAGATTGCATGAAAAATCTATTTTGGCTAAGCTATTATCACTTTGCAAAGTCTCCAGGAAAAACGGCCAATGTTCTTTTCGAATACCTTCAACTGGACAAGACAATCCAGTGCGTTGTACAAACCGCGTGACACTTTTAAGAGGGAAAACCTTGGACTGCAAACACAAAATACGGTAATGGGTTCCAAAGTCATCCGTATTTCGGGATGCCATCTTGAAGCTTTTATATACCTGAAAGGAAAATACAGTAAATAACTATCTAACACAATCAAGCCTGAATGAATTTGTTATTAACTTTATTAAACAAAGCACTATTTGAACACATACATTCAGAATAGCATTTATAAAGTTTTTTCTCTTACTAAATTCCATAAAATTTGACAATGCTCTTCAAAGCAGCAAGCTATCTAAGTATTGCTAGTTGTTGCCAGCTTTTTTTTTGCACAAAAACTGTATGGATCGCCTATTTTGATCATACTAGTTAGTCTAATACTTCATTTCAAGATCTGTTTTTAAACATGTTCACATGTTGCAAGAAATGTTGGGCAATGGCATAACAAAACATTTTTAGTATTACCAGAAGTATTAGTTACTTCTTGTGTTTAGCTAATGGAACTTGCAATTCCAAGAGAAACTCAAAAGGCTATGTAAAAAGGAACTGTGCGATACTTCTGATGTTTTATTGAAACCCTAATTTAAATCGTCAATCGTTGTGTTTTCGATTGGCACTGGCTAAAACAGTTCAATTTTAAAGGGTTCAATAGTAAACAATGACAATTTCTACCGTATCAAAAAGTAGCCATTGATTGAGAAAGAAACAAACACCGAAAATGTAGTGAAACTCTACAAACAAGAAGTACGCCCCAAAAAATGTTTATTCGGAAACTAAAACACCTTTCGTTTTTTAAAACCTTTGAATCGGTATGAAATAATGCAAAGCTGTCAAGGAAGTTGCAATGCATACCATACTGATAAATAAACGAAATAAATTTTTTTAAAGTATAATATTTTTAGAAATTGCAAAAGAAGTGAAAATAAACAATATCCATACCAAAATATCGGAATTATTTATTTATAATTGTATAAATATATGTTATCTTTCAACGTTCGCGCGATGCCAGACGTTTTCTGAAAAAAGAAACAAAACAAACACTTTCGATTACAATTAAGATATTCCAAATAATTTTCTTAAAAGTCAAAGTACAAAAAGCACCTCAATTTCCCCAAAGCGTATTTTTATATTAAACGATTGAACAGTTGTCTATAATGATAAAATTATAATTTACTGTAAATTTTTTTTCGTGGATTTTAGCGATAAATATAATAACCGCGGTAGCTTAGTGAGTAGGTAGGTAATGGTAATTTTAGTTAACGTCGTACTAGAGCAACGCAACGGACTATTGACGACGGTCCGGAATCAGTCCCTTAAGGGAAAGATTCGAGGACAACACCTCGTAATTTTGAATACAATTCTGATGGTTGCGAGATCGGCGCTTGGACCTGGCTAAAGATCGTCGTGTTCCCTATTGGTGGCTGAGGAACGTTAAATAGATTGTGGTCACAAAGTCCTCCATGTTCCCATACCAAATCAATGCCTCTGGGGGTACCTGATCAGGGGATTATCGGCCTCTGATTGGGATCTAAATTACGATATGTGTGTGAAAGGGACCTTCCTGTAAAACGGATGTGTCATGCATGAAGAAGTCCAACCCTCCGAGGCAATGGCACTCCCAATTGGGCCATATATGGCCCACACGACAACAACAACAACCAGATGTATCATTAAATATTGTTCCATTAATCCATTAAAGACAACTTTAAAATAGTTTTAAAAAATCAACTTTTTATCTTATAACTTGTTTATTTAGATCAATTAAAGTTTACATTAAATTTTTCAGATTTTTTTTTTAAATTATTTTTATTATTTTTTAATTAGCAAGATTTGATCAATCGTCTGTTGTGTGCACAGAAATGTAAAATTATTATATATTCTACACATTTATAGAAACACACAAATAACTCTTAAAAAGAACAATTAAAAATTTATATACCACACTAAAACAAACAATATGAAGGAATAGTGACAAGGTGTGGATCCACATAGGTGGAGCCACCTTCTTCAGACACAAATTTCAGTTGCGTTGTATATTTTTCCTGTAATACTAAGCCGACCAACCGGTATAGTGGTTAAGGTGTTAGCCTCTAGATAGGAAGGTTCCTGGATCGAATCCGGGTCCGAGCATGGATATTTGTAAGCGTATGGAGTAGAGGCGGCTGGTGCACCTTAAATCTGTCGTGGCCAAAAGTCCTCACATTGGGTTGGCGTGGGAGAGTGGGGTGCCAGCTCAGGTGTTGCTTCGTCATCTGACCGTGGTTAAAAATTACGAGGTGTTGTCCTCGGATCTTTTCCTTAAGGGACTTATCCCGGACCGTCGTCAATAGCCCGTTGTGTTGCTCTAGTATGACGTTAACTAAAATTGCAACTAACCCCGTATTATTAATTTTCTTATTTAAGGAAGAAATTCAAATGAACAGTTTATCCAAGTATATAATCTAAAAGTCAATATGCATATTTAATAACTATTATATAAAGCAATCCTATTTTTTAAGAACGAGCATCACCCCTAAAGTTCAAACATTTGCGGCATTCTTGGTTTAGACGAGGTTGCGAAATAAGTCTTATGACTCTGAATAAAATAATGGGTGAGCCGGAGAACTTAGGCCGAAGGCCTTCTATCTCCCTCGGAAAGTAGTTGGGAACAGAGCAGGTTTTGAAGTTCACTGAAATATGTAAGGTAGAGTGAGTGCAGTTGGTTGACCAATGAAAAACAGGTGGCTTAGAAATTGGGCAGATCAAGGACGAGTCCAATTGGTACAGTACAAAAGATGCAAGATGACAATGAAGGCTTAAGACTAATTAAATTAAATAAAGAAAAAAGTAAAGCAGGAGATTTAATAAGTAAAACATTAAGGATTAAGAATGACTCTGGGTCTTTTATTATATTCCGGTTGACGAGGGTCATATCTGGGGATACACTGGATGGCAGGGTTATCAATTAATTCAAGATTAGCATAAAAATTAGTAGCAAGTTTACTGAAGTAAATTTTAAGTTCGGTAATTTCAAGATCTTCGCGAATTTTAGCGTTTCGGTAGTACCAGGGGTAACCACTGATAATACGTAGAGTAGAATTTTGAAGAGATTCAAGTTTTTGGAGGGTAGTTTTCGCTGCGTATCCCCAGACAAGACTGGCGTAGCTGATTTTTGGTCTAATCATGGCTTTGTAAAGGAGCAATTTGTTGTCGATTGAAAGAATAGAATTTCGACCTATTAAGGGGTAAAGGGTGGACCTAGCGGCGATGACTTTGTTCCTTAAAGAAGTGATATGGGGTTTCCACGTTAGGCTAGAGTCTAAAGTGGCTCCAAGATATGTACATTTAGGGGACCAAGGTAATTCATTGCCGTAAAAAATAGGGGGGTCAGGAGTATTCCGTTTCTTCGTAAAGTAAACAGCTTGGCATTTGTCAACATTGATTTTTATTTTCCAAGCAGTAAGCCAGGATTCAAGTGAGTGTAAGTAGTTGTTGAGTGTATTCATGACATCTGTAGGATCATGGTGTCTGGCTAACACAGCTGTATCATCTGCAAACATGCAAAGCATTGATGATTGATCTTGTGGTATGTCGTTCACATACAGATTGAATAGTTTGGGTCCTAGGATTGAACCCTGTGGAGTGCCAGCCTGAATGGCATGAGTGTTTGAAAGTGTCTTGTTTACTCGAACGACGAAGTGCCTACCTGTTAAGTAGGAAAAAAGGAGTCTTATGACTCTCAGGATAGAAAGGAACCTGACATTTCTGGCATCTATAGACTAACGTTCCACCCCAAATTTTGTATCGTCCAAACTGTTGGTGTGACTTGTAAAGCCAATGATTCCGTCTATCATATCTATGTTGATCGGATGCATTCTTCTGCAGCACTAAAGATCTTCCTGGACCGATGGGAGGTGTTCCAAATCTTCCCAATATTTCTTACAATAGATTTTATTTTTTTTTATTTTGTTGCGATGAGTAAAGTAGTGTTTGCATCAAAATGTGGTCTATCCAATTCATTGGAAAGAAAACGCTGCAGACTCTGTAATGGGAATTTTTCACTTTCGTGACACAAATCCATGGCAGTTGGTTTGTACATGGGAGCAAAAATTCTAAATTTTTGTTATGGCTTCGTTCTTTTTTTCTTTGGTTTTTTAGGTGTTCTACTTTCGGATTTTATTCGCTTTGGCCTCTTTCGGGTAACACAAGTGCTTGGTAACGATGTATCATCTGCATCGCTCTTTTCACGACTTATTTCACATATGCTGGAGAGAATTCTACGCGACAAGCGATCGAGAACTCTATGTACCTCGTCATCACTTGTGTCGGAATGTTTGCCAGTCTCTGCATCATTATCTTCTCTCTCTCTCTCTCAATAGTTTAAAACCACATTATTATAATTGGCAGTTTTATGACCACTATCTGATTCGTAATCACTGTCAAGAACAAAGAATACAGTTAAAGCTTCATTTAGTGCGAGACGACTGAAAGGAGGGAGATAATTATTTAGTTTAAAAAAATAAAATGTTCACCTAAAATATTTATATTAAGTAATTAAATTTTAACCCTGTTTAAGCTTTAAAATCAAAATAAATAATCAAATCGTTGTTGGAACCTTCAAAGTAGTGAACGATATAATCTCCGTCCTAGGAGGCGTGGGTTTGTGGTCGGAGATTAAGCCAAAATATAGTTATGATAGTTTCGTTATCTCTATGTAACTCTTAAGCAATGAGAGCTCTTATGTAACTAGTAATTCTTTATATTGAGTGTATTTTTTTATGATATATAGTCAAGAATGTTTAATGTTTGTATATAGGTACATTTCTTGTGTGTTTCAACTGAATACTATAAATGTTTTTTCGGTAAAATTCAAATATGGTAATATACGTACGATAGACGTTTGGAAAGATTAATTTCAAAGACATTTTCTTTGCTTAAAAAATGTGATTTGTCGAAGATCAACAGTTGCCAATGTAGGAAATTTAAACACATCAAAAGAAGTGACTTTTTTAAATTTAAGGCTGGACATCTTTCACAATCATTCAAATGTTGTGTTACATGTAAAAAAAAAATTCTGTGAAATTTTTCTTCGTAGAAGGAGGATATTTACGTTATGTTACGATCTCCGATGGCCCTCACTTCCTCCTATGTATGTGTGGAACTTGGGGATTCCCGCTGGATTGGCGAGAGTCGAGGCGAAACGAAGCTCTTGTCCTAACGAGAAGGGGGTGCTTCGACCCCTTGCTGGCTGGCCTGAGAAGGAGAAGACGACACGAGACGACGAAGGGAAGCGGACCGGACTGAGCTGTTCCAAAAAGGCAAGGACGACCCGAACGACATCTCCGGATGCTATACACCAGTGATGCCCAGATCTTACGACTGATGTCCATAGGTTCCCGGCGAATTCATTCCATCTTCATCTGACGGAAGGTCTCGGTCTCTTGTCCTGATCCAGTGCTAAGGAAATCTTTTCCCTGGGCATATGATGTCGCATATGTGGCCTGCCCTATCATCGGTGCAGACTTCCTTCAACACTTCAGGTAAAGCTGATTTTGTAAAGCTGACAGCATATGTGGCCTGCCCTATCATCGGTGCAGATTTCCTTCAACACTTCAAACTCGTCATTGACCTCCAGAAAAGGCATCTATCAATCCTGAAACATTCCTACGTGTTCTGGGAGCAGTTTGACCCACCACTCAATCCTCCATCCTTCTTGTCGATGCTTCTTTGAACTAAAATGCCATCTTGAGCTATTTTCCAGACCTTGCCAACCCATCATTGATCGAGACATCAGCTCCGCACTCTACAGAGCACCACATCCTAACTCGCGGTCCCCTGATCTTTTCAAAACCGAGACAACTGCATCCAAAGCTTCATGTTGCTATAAAGAATGAATTATATTTTCTCTTGGAAAAAGGAATCATCCGATCATCAAAAAGTCCCCCTTCAAAGCAGGGCCCTATTTAGAAAATTTGGTATAGTAGGCACAACACGCAGGAAGGCCCCCCCCCATGTTATTTGTTCATCACAAAAACTAATTTTATAACAATAATTGGTACTTACGTATTTGACTGTTGACCGTTTCACAGATGTCACCAAAAAGTTTGAGAAAATCGTGACATCACTTATAACTCATGGCAAAACAAAATAAAGCAGATGAAAATTAAAAACATAATAGTTAGATAATTAATGTAATTACAAGAATGTGATAGTGGGGGAAACGGTCGACGGACATTTTCGTAAATACCCAATAATTTATGTAACTACTTAAAAACTTTTTAAAATTTTTAGATGATTTTGAAACTTAGGGGGCCCTCTAAATTATGGGGGCCTTAGGCCCGTGCCTCACAGGCCTAATGGTAAATCAGGGCCTGCTTCAAAGTGTAGTTCTCCCATTCATTGTGTTCCGAAAGCTGATTTAACCATGCGTCCTGTTGGAGACTATCGTCATTTGAACTCGGATTCCTACCCCATACCATACCTTCAGGATTTTACCTAAGAACTTCACGGTAAATCGATCTTTTCAAATATCGATAAATTTAAAGCATATAATCAAATCCACATTTGTGAGTATGATATAGCTAAAACAGTGGTTGACAACACCGCGGGGTCTGTTTGATATAAGATTATGTTTTGGTTTTGTAGATGCTCCCCCAAACATTTATGCATGAAGTGCTAAGCGGGTTTTCTTTTTATGTCAATTTAGATCACATTCTATATTTTCAACGTCAGAGGAAGAACATGAAAATCACCTACGCCAGATATTTGAACGGCTAAATAAATACAGACTAAAATTAAATGCATCAAAATGCGTATTTGGTGTCTAAGAATTGGCTTTCTTATGGCATTTAGTAACTCCTCTTGTCATCAAACCATTACCAAGTAAAGTAAAAGCTATCTTAGATTTTAAAGAATGGGCAACAGTTTCTCAATTAAGGAAATACTTTGGACTAAATTTTTACAGGAGATTTCTCAATCATGCCGCCGATCCAAAGATCCTATTGCATGACTTTCTAAAAGGCTCCCGTAAAAAGAAAGATAATCGCCCAATCGAGTGGACAAATTCTGCATTGGCAGCTTTCAAACGCAGTAAAGAACTGCTCGATACTGCTCTCCTGGCGTACCCTTCTCCAACTGCTAAACTTGCCATTCAAGTCGATGCAAGCGATTTTGCGATTGGCTATGCCCTCCACCTTGGGGTTTTCCTCCCGCTGATTCACTCCTACCGAAGAACGCTTCAGTACTCCTGACAGAGAACTGTTGGCCGCATACTCTTCTATCAGGTATTTTCAATACATGCTAGAGGCACGCCAATTCACACTTTTTAAGCACCATAATCCGCTTGTGTGTACTTTCGGTCAAAAACAAGACAAATGTTCTCCACGTCAAATTAGGTAATCAGATTTTATATCTCAGTTCACCACAGGGATTTCCCTGGTACCCAAAACATTCCAGCTGATATTCTCTCGCGAATACATGCGATCGCTGTACCCAGCTTAATCAATTCTACTCAGGCCGAAGACGGTGAACTGTCGCATTTAATGGCAAGTTCACACAGAACTTTACAACTAAAGAACATTCAACTCCCTGAACCTGAGATTGATCTAATTTGTTATTTTTCACAAGAGGTGCTAAACCTACGTTCCAAGCTGCTGATGCTCTATTACCAACTCACACATGTGACAGTGCCACCACCGGAAGTGCCAAACTGTACCACCAGATCTGGACGAATGATACTTCACTTTCCAGAACGCTTTTGTGCACATCGTTGACACTGGGGAGGGAGTATGTGGCGCCTTGAAAAGTGCCATCATTTTCAATCCTCTCAATTTCTCAATCCCCTTACTTTCACTTCTAAAACCGCTCCTATTGGTTACTTTCAGTTTCAGTTCACATTTATATGCAACCCTTACTTCGTGTGCTTTGTGTCTCGGTCGTTGTAACTCGGGATTGCAATATGGCACGATTTTCAATCCGGCCGGATTGGAATTTTGTTAATAAGTCTATCTAACCAGTATGTATTTTTCCAAAATGGGCTGAGTGAAAGTAGGTAAAAAGAATATATTATTCCAAATTGACGAACAAAACGTTTATTTTAGCATTAGAGAATCAACTTTATTAATAATTATCCATAGGTAGGAAATCAGTCACCAACAATTAATAATAGCAACTATTAGTACTGCTAGTAGTAAGTATTAAACGATTGATTATGATCAGTTTTACTAGTTTCCACCCCAAAAAACATCAGCTTGTTTTATACGTAGTACTTTTTTATTTATCTAAAATTAAGTAGTCTCTATCTCTAATGTCGTTGAGCAAATGACATATAAATTGCACGTAACCTTGCCTCATACTAACACAAAAATTTAATCTTTGGCAGTATTTGGTCAACATAACAAACAAGGGAACTCTTAATTCTTCTTCATTGCTTAAATCGAAGTTATATAGTAATGAAAATCACTTATGAGTTTGAAAGAACAATCTAAGGAAACAAATCGTATTAATTGTGTCATCAACAAACCTACTTCTCAATGAACTAATAACTAATAACGCAAATATAACCAGAGGTCGAGAAGAAGGCCCTTTCAGTTTCAACACTAGTTGGTTTAACCGTCATTAAGTAGTCGTACATAAGAGACAAATATTTTCCTTCGACTCCATTTCATATATATGAAGTCATTTCCTTCTTCATTATTTTCTTAAAATCTGTTTCTTTTCTGAAGTTTGTCTTTATGCAATTGTCTTCATTTTCTTGCATAATTTGCTTTTCTAACTCCTCTTTATTAAAAAAATATTATTTATAATTTAATTTATTATTTTTGCTAGAATTCTCTAAACTGATGATTGAAAAATATAAAATCGATTCATTCACAATCGATTGCTTAATAAACGATTTCGCGACTCTAAAGTTGGGTTTGAATAATCGATTATTTAATTTAAAAAAAATCGGGTTTATCGGATCCGGTCCGGATCCGATAAACCATGTTGCCGGTTCCGGAAGGTAGCTAAATGATGCCGGATCCGCCGGATTACCGGATCCGTCGGATCGAATTGCAATCCCTGTTGTAACGTGTGTGTATATGCTGTGATGTTTAGAAAATAAAAAAACTTCTGATTACGTCTGCTCCAAGTTTATTATTCAAAATAGGGTGTGACATCACCATATCACAATTGGCGTCTTTCTGCATTCTGGTTCAACGTTTATCATTGGGTGCCGAAAGTGATAGCGTTGATAGTGGGCGAAATATCCAAAGCGATCGCCATTCGTGCTTTTGAGTGTGGTTTTTCTTCTAACTCTCTTTCACACCTATTCAGAAATCGTCTAACTCAAGGTCGGGGTAGGATGTTGTTCTGAAACGGCAAAAAAGTAAAATCAGCGTAGTTCTTTGTAACAGCAAAATGTAATCAAACATAGAATTATGTTACAAACAGAGGTTGAAATAGGTATAGGAAGATCGAATTCCTCCTTTAGCCAATGGTTTTGGATAAAAACAATTAAAATATTCGAAGAGCAGTAGCGTTACCTGTGAGCAACATTATTGGGGAGGATATCTCAGTTGCTTCATAACTATACATGTTTTTGGAACAATTTTCCTTGTACAAATCATTACTATATAGATAAAAAAAGGGTGTAAAAATATAATATTTTTTTAGAATTAAATTTATTTAATTCAAATTATGTTTGAAAAAAATTTTAATCAGATTTCTAATACATTGCCCTTTTTGTATAAATGTGTTGGACACGAGACAGGCAAATCAGTGTAGTTTCTGGATGCTTTTGATTTCTTTTTAACATTAATATATATGATGGTATAGAAAATATAGCATTTTTGAAAAGCATGGCATTGGAATTTGCAAAGTTAATCACATGATAATGAGGATTCGTTTATCTTAACCCATATACAAATACAAATATTGACGACCAGCTACAGGCTCAAGCCCAACAATGCTGGTCCTTTGTTTATGAATTCCCCAATTCCCACTGACTATCCAATTGTGTCTTAAATTCGTACACTCCCTTTGAATTAACTATATTTTCTGGCAACGCATTCCAACTGTCTATTACCCTATTAAAATAGTAGTTTTTCCTTAAATCCCGATTAAAATGTGTCTTATTCAATTTATACCCATGACCCCTTGTTCTGTTATCCCTATTGAAATTTAAGCCCTCTGTGTCCCCTTGTTTTACAAACTTGAAAAGCTGAATCAAATCCCCCCTCCTTTTTCTTCTTTCCAGTGTATACATGTTTAGCTTACTTAAACGTTCATCATAGTCGAAATTTGCTAGCCCCTTTATTATTTTTGTAGCTCTGTGCTGAACCCTTTCAATTGATTCTATGTCCTTTCTCATATATGGAGCCCAGAATTGTACAGCATATTCTAGATGTGGTCTTACTAAACCCTTATATAACGGCAAGATTATATTCTTATCCCTTGAAGTTACAGTCTTTTTAATATACCCCAATAACCTATTAGCCTTTTTACCCGCAGCTGAACATTGGTGATCCATTTTAAAATCCCTGTGAATTATCACCCCAAGATCCTTGACTGTTTCTCCCTCCTTTACCTTTACTCCCTGCAGACAGTATATACTCGGCTCCACTGTTCCTATAATCCATATGCAGAACTTGACATTTCCCTACATTAAATGACATACCCCATTTTACAGCCCATTCGGATACCTTATCAAAATCCCCTTGTAAATTCTCTATCTGTAACTTGGTATCCACTGTCCCCCATATTTTTAAGTCATCTGCAAACATACTGATTCTATTCTTGATCCCCTGACCTATATCATCAATGAAAATTATAAATAAAATTGATCCCAAAACTGATCCCTGAGGCACCCCACTTATAACTTTTGTCCACTGTGAATAGTTTCCTTTTACCTGCACTCTCTGCTTTCTACCCAATAACCAATTTTTTATCCATATCAATGCTTTTCCCTGAATCCCCAGCCTTTCCAATTTAAACAGTAATGCCTCATGAGGTACTTTATCAAAAGCCTTTTGAAAATCTATGTACATGATATCCACACTGCTCTTATTATCCAGCTCCTCAGTAATTTTTTCGTAGAACTTCAAAAGGTTTGTAGAGCAGGATCTGCCATTCCTAAACCCATACTGATTCTCTGATAACAGTCCCCCCTCCTCCAAGTATAACATTATATGCTTTTTTAACAGAGACTCAAATATTTTGCAAATTACCGATGTTAGACTTACTGGTCTATAGTTGCCCGGATCACTTTGTATTCCCTTTTTGAAAATTGGAGTTATGTTGGCCAACTTCCAATCCATTGGTACCCAACCCGTGCTATATGTTGAATTAAATATCGTGTGAATTACTTCCCCCAATTCTTCCGCGCATTCCACTAGTACTCTCGGATAAATATCGTCTGGCCCTGGTGCTTTAGATGGCTTAATTCTTTTCAACTGATGTACTATTTCTTCCCTGTTGAATTTGCATTCTTTAATTATACCCCCTGCAAAGGCTCCATCCTTGGGATCCTTTTTTAAACTATAGTTACCATTGAAAACCCCCAGAAAAAAGTCATTTAACACGTTTGCCATTCCCACCTCGTCTTGAATTAATTCACCTCCCCTCCCCTCCAACGGGCCCAGTGTAGTACTAAATTTATTTTTACCACTTGCATATGCAAAAAATTCTTTTGGGTTTATATTTATTTTCCCTTTCTAGCTAATTTTTCCTCCAAGGACACATTTTGCTTCCGACTAATAGTTTTAAACTCCTTTCTGGCTTTCAGATATGCCTCCTTGTCCCTGTCGTTACCAATGCTTTTATATACCCTGTATGTTCTTTGTTTTAATTTTAAAGCTTTGTGTGTTTCCCCTGAAAACCACATAGGGAGCAATTTTCTAGATTTTCCTTTTTTCCCGAACGTTACATGTTTTTTTAACACCCTGTCTAACTTATTCTTGAATTCCTCCCATTGTTCAGAATGATGCGGTGCTAATAATCCCCCTTTGAATGTCTCCTTTAACTCTTCCCTTATCCTATGAAAATTTACCTTTCTGAAATTTGGAATTATCCTACAATTGATTGTGTATGCTGACTGAAAATTTATACTTAATCTGATAGTTCTATGATTACTTTCTCCCAGTGGCTCACCTATAACCAAATCGTGCACCCTATCCTCATCATTGCTGAAAATCAAATCCCATATTGCGTTGTCCCTAGTATCCTCATACACCATCTGGTACAAAAAACAATCCTGTATCACTTCCAAAAATTCTGCCCCTTTCCCATTTGTAGCTAGATTGTTTGTCCAGTCAATATTTGGATAGTTATAGTTCCCCATTAAAATTAATACTCCTTTTTGACATGCTTCGTTTATCAGATTGCACATGCCCTTTTCCTGCTCTTCACTACAAACAGGAGGTCTATATATATTACCCAGAATTAGTCCTTTTCCTTTGTGTGCATTCAGTTTCACCCAGACTGATTCTATACCCTCAGTTTTACTATTTAACTTTATTTCCGTACAGTTTAAGAATTCTCTCACATAAATCAAAACCCCACCCCCTTTCCTATTCACTCTGTCTTCCCTAAACATTGTGAATCCACTTAATTCTAAAATTTGTGCATCTTCACTGCTTGCCCAACTTTCTGTAATCCCAATGATATCTATATCCTCTGCTTGTGCAATTCCCTTGAGCTCATCCATTTTATTTCTCACGCTGCGTGAGCATTACAATAAAATACTTTTAGCTTATTTTTCACCCTTATATTGCACTTTCCCCTTGTATTATTTGTTTTGGTATTGTTTTTTTCTCTTACATTGCACTTTCCTTTTGTATTGTTTGTCTCCTGCAATTTAGACCCTGTTTGTTTTCCTAAGCAATTACTGTGTACTGTCAACCCTCTATATCCTTCCCATCCCTGCTTATATTCTAGTTTTTTGACTCCAGAATATTCAAAACCCGCTTGCCAACCTCCCTATTACCTATCAAGCTTAAATGCAAATTGTCCCTGCTTATCCAATCCCTCCTACACTCCTTCCAAACATCTAAAAATCTAACCTCCTCCCTCTCACACAAATCCCTTAACAACCCGTTCATCTTATTGGCCCTTTGATTTAACCACCCATTACCTAACCCATACCTAGGTAGTAATCCTAATACTGTTACCTCTCCCCCATGAGACTTAATGCCTCTTAAAAGTGTTTCCGCTTCCATCTTAAACTCAACATTAGTGGTCCTCTCTACATCATTAGTTCCCACCCACACTACTGCCTTTTCCTCCCCTTTAACTACACCTGCCTTAACTGCCTCAACTACATGTTTTACCCATGACATGAAATTTTTGGACGTAGATAAGTAACGTTGCGGGGTCCTACAAACAACATATAAATTCTCGGATAAAATTAATCACAAATCACACAAATTTCAAAATATCTTTTACATTGTATCAAATGGAAGAATTAACAGTCACATGCTATAAGTACAGAAAGTTATACGAGCATTGCTCAGAAGTCCTAGGGATCAATGTATAAAATTTTCAAATAAAATTTAAACAGAAATAAATTAACATATATTACTCAAAACAAAGTAAAAATATTAAAATTTGCAATTATAAAGATTCTTTGTTACTAAGTGCCTTTATCATTTTCCATGAAGGCAGCAACTCTAAATAAATAACATCTAAACTAAGCTAAATAAATTTAAATAAGAATACAATTTTATTAACTTGAGTGCATGTAGTTTGAGCATCTTCAACCATAACATAGAGAATTAAGGTTCAAAATTGGCCACCTGTGATTTATAATAACAAGGAGTGTTTTATACAAATACAAATACAAATATTGACGACCAGCTACAGGCTCAAACCCAACAAGGCTGGTCCTTTGTTTATGAATTCTCCAATTCCCACTGACTATCCAATTGTGTCTTAAATTCGTATACTCCCTTTGAATTAACTATATTTTCTGGCAACGCGTTCCAACTGTCTATTACCCTATTAAAGTAGTAGTTTTTCCTTAAATCCCGATTAAAATGTGTCTTATTCAATTTATACCCATGGCCCCTTGTAGTAATGTGATTTATAGTAACAAAGTTCACGCTGTTGACCAGGCTTGTGATTAATACCTGTTCGTCAATGACCCAGGAGGGAAATTCATACTTGTAGGGTAATTACTACCACAATAAAAGCTTACTGCTATTTAGTGCTTTCAAAGAGAGGATGACTATCATGAAAAGTTTTGGAGTAAACTGGAAAAAAGCAAAGTTCTAACTTATTTGGATAAAATAATATGCATTTTGTTTTCTGTTTTTAAACTTAATTCAGACAGTTTTTAACACTTCCATTCAAATCGATGATTTAAAAAAAATAAAAATCACTTGATTGAAATCAAGCTGATTGAAATCGACATTCTAGTGTATGGCGATTAAATCATAGCAGTGTATGCATTAGAAAAATTAGTCGTTTATTTACTATAATTGTACAGCTTTCATTTTCAGGGGAGTAATATCTGTTTATAAAAGAGGTTCAATCTATTTTTTCGATAAAGAAGGCGTTTTGAGGTTTTATGGCGGAGGTCGCTGTTGCCAGCATTTAGAAATAAAATGAAAGGAGCGATTCAAGTAAGTGCAGGATAAAAAAAAAACCTTTACTGCCTAAAGTCATTTTATGTTATAATGAGCATTGTACACCCGTTTAAAAAAACGACTCACCCGATCGCAATTGCACAATTTACATCGCAGAACAAAACGGAAGGTAGCAATCGATAGGGATGAATGTTTTCTACAAATATCAATATTTTAAATTTGTCTAAGAGGTCGTATTCATATTAAATTGGGTGCTTACTCCAATATTTTCAATACGAACCCCCGTCTTTTATCACAAATTTGGACTCTACACACAATTTCAGGCGGATTTGATGAAAAAATAATGAAAAACGGCATAAAATTGACCGAGAAAATCCATAAAAACTATTAAGGGAGCGTGTAAATGTTCAGAATTCAATCACATTATAAATATTAATAAAGACGTGTAGTGGCCGTTGCAGTCAAAGACCTGTTGCGGGCGCCTTGGTATGGAGTCCATTAAGATGGTAACGAAGTCAGAATCCATTCCGATTGAATCCCACGATATGTTGGTAGAAATTTCTGTTTTCCCTTTGTGAACAATCCCCAATAACAACAGTAATCATCGAATTTGGCAATCAGTCTCACTGCTCTACTAATTATGCACGTGATGAGCTGAAATTTAGAATTCCGATGTTTCAGTAACTGTTGAATCGCATGGAGTCAAAATTTGCCCAGGTGTCTATTCATAATTTTATGAATATTAATTTCATAAATAATAAAAAATAGCAAAATTTAGTTCTTAAGTTAAAATGTTTATAGATAGCGTTTGGGTCTTTGGGTAGCATAGGATAGAAAAACAATTTCCAAGGTAAATTAATGTTTATAGCAAATATAACAACAACAAAAAAAACGTGAAACACCAATTTAACATTAGGATACCTAATTTTCAAACATTTACTAATTGGTTGTTGTTGTTCGCGTATCCATGGACAAGCAATATTGTAGTGAGGAAGCGGTCTAGATTCCATCAAAAGCATTGGTCGAGGCCTCTGCCAATGTTGATGCATCCCAGCTGTAGAGGATCTCCCGTAATGGGCCCCTGAATGGAACCATTCCAATCTTCAAAAGATTCACCGCAACAATTGGGCATTCCCAGATGTGGTTGGGCGTGAGTTGGACTTCGGGGCAGTTTTTACAATGGGCATAGGTTCTTGTTTTATCCGGATGGATCTTCATGCCCTTATAATGCTCAGTTCTAAGCCTGACAATAGTGGATGTGATATTTCTCGGACAGTCGAATTCTGTTAAAAGGGGTTTCTTATATGTTTGAGTCAAAATTCTATACAATCCATGGAAAAGGGTGCCATTGCCTCCGAAGAGGTTGGACTTCTACCTGTGGGTCCGCGGAAGGTATTTTATTTCCCTTCTACCACCCAAAGGAAAATCCAATGGAGAGGCTTTCCTCTATCCGCCACCTGAGGACGCGCCCTCTAGGGGTTACAGGCTCCCCCAATTGGTACAAATTGGTAAAAAATCCAATAAAATTGATGAACTTTTTGTTATTTCCGCCTGAAATTGTGTGAAGAATACAAATTTGTAATAAAATATGGAGGTTCGTATGGAAATTTTCGATAATGGTAATTTTAGTTAACGTCGTACTAGAGCAACACAACGGGCTATTGACGACGGTCCTGGATCATTCCCTTAAGGGAAATATCCAAGGATATCACCTCGTAATTTTTAACCTCGGTCAGATGACGAAGCAACACCTGAGCTGGCACCCCACTCTCCAAACCTCCACACCAACCCAACTTGAGGACTTTCGGCCACTACAGATTTATGGAGCACCAGCCGCCTCTACACCATATGCTTACAAACATCCATGCCCGAACTCGTATTCGAACCAGGAACATTCCGATATAGAGGCTAACACCTCAACCACTATACCGGTTGGTTGGCTTGAAATTTTCGGAGCAAACACCCAATTTAATATAAAGACGGCAACTTAGATAAATTTTAAATATTGATATTTGTAGAAAACATTAATCCCTATCGATTGCTACCTTCCGTTTCGTTCTGCGATGTAAATTGTGCAATTGCGATCGGGTGAGTCGTTTTTTTTTGTCGAGTGTACTTTTATTTTTTTAAGAAACCCATGAATTACTCAGGTCCGTGGCAGCCTGGTTAAAAGAGTAACGGATTAGCAACCGGAGGGTTTTAAGTTCGAATCCAATCCAACCGCCGTGTACAAGAGAGGCTGGTGCACGTTCAATCTGTCGTTGCCTCAAATGTCCTCACCTTGGGGAGGTGTGAAAGTTTGGAAAGGGAAGGGGGAAGACAGCTCAGGTGTGACCTCGTCATCTGACCTTAGTTCAAAATCTGTTTGGTTGCCCATGCCTCATGAAACTCGATATGCTATGCTATTCTCAAGAATCTAAGCTCCTTTTGGTTGACTGCTTCTGTAGTTACCTTTCTGTAAAAGACTGCGACCTCGATTGTGTTTTCCCGACTCACCCTTTCAAATAGCTGTGTTCTGTCGTGCTTCTGCAACGTTGGCTGTTGTTGTGTCTTCGAAACGTTTTCTGCTGTCTTTCCCACAAGAATCTGCTTCTGTTCCGGAATTTTTTTAAGTTTTGATTACCCAAAACCAATGATCCCCTCTTACTACGCAACAGTTTCAAAGTCACAAAGTTTTAAACGAGTCTAATCTGTAAACAACGTGATTGATTGCAATTTAGACATATCACTTCCACAAGCTGGTGTCTAGCAAGGTTTCGGATTTCAAGTTAATCGTTCGGTACCATGAACGGTAATGAGTTAGCAAAGGGTAACGATCGCCATTAAATTACTTGTAAAATCGTTTTTATCTAGGCGGGAAAAGATAAGGAATAACATTAAGTAATGCTAAAATGAAATTAATTTTTAGGGGGAAGATAATACATAAAAATATTGTCATACTAATTAGATTAACTCGTAACTGCTATACGTTAACATCACATCTTTCCCTTGGAGGATTGATCCCGGACCTTTGTCAATAGCCCATTGTCTTGCTCCAGTACGACGTTAATTAAAATTCATACCCACCTATACATGAACAATGGAGTTAAGAGTTTTTCTAATTCGCATGACGATATTTTTTTAAATTTCCAATGGCAAAGCTGGGTACAGATTGCAAAGACAAATATACAGATACAGTACAGAAATACAATACAGTACAGAATTGACCGAAGTCATTGTAGCCTTATACAAGGCTAGAAGTGATGGCCACTTGTGAAGGGGTACCCAATGAGTGCACCATCATTGTCTCTAACAAAGGACAGCACAATTTACATCCATGTCCTGACCTGGATTCGAACCAGGAACCTTCCGATCCAGAGGCCAACACCTTGACCACTAGACCGGTTGGTCGGCCGCATGACAATATACAATTCCGGATTTATACTTCTGCTCCCTAGGAGGCTACCGGGTACTTGCCGTCCCCATCCCTAGTCCTCAGCAATAATATATATATATATATATATATATATATATATATATATTTAATGCTGTGACTTGCGTCTTTGGTATTTTTCCAAAACATTTTGCCGCTTTGCGCTATAGCCCCTATAGCTCTCCCCTAAATCCCCTCTGACGATTTAGCATTAACATGCCAGACATTGATCGGGAAAATGACAAGATCATTCTGAATGCGCATGTGTGCAGAAAATATATCGGTACGCATGCGCATTTTAATCTATTTGGTACCATTGGAGACGTGTTGGACCAATGTATGGCTTACCTATGAATGTAAGTAGTTTAATCCACGTCACACTGGATCAACAAGCACAACGTGCTGTTGACGACGTTTCGGAATTAATAACTCAGGGAAAAAAAGAGGACAACCCCTCGCAATTTTGAACCACGTCCTATGACGAGCTCAGAACCTGAGTAGGCACTTCATCCTCCAAACTTCCACACCACGCCCCAACGTGAGGACACGACAGATTTAACGTGAACCAGCCCTCACGACGGTGTTTGTTTGGATTGAGTTTCGAACTTGGCGAAAACGGGGAAAGTGTTGAGACATGACAATTGTCAACAATGAAACCAAACTCTCTTTCATTCGCCTTATCTATAAACATTGACCGCTAATTGACTTCGATACCATCAAATAACCGCGGTTGTTTGGTTGTAGAGTCGCTAGTAGATGAAGAGTGGCGAGTTCAAAACTTGATCCCACCGAACACAGGAGCACATTAATATAAATATTTACATTGAATCGCAAGCAGCAATTCTAGCAATTAAAAACCAGCTATGATCCTCTTTTGAAAAAAAAAATACGGACGGGACATTGTCGGGACATGGCCGTAAGGTTTAAGGCGTAGATTCCCTAAGTGAGGCCATATGGTGAATTGAGAGTGAAAGAAATTAGTATTAGATTGTTTCAATTTCACACATCCAATGTTCATCGCTCCGCACATATATCACAAATGGTGCACTCGCAGTTGATGTTGAAGGTTGTGGCTCATGACCGACCTCTATGGGTTGAACATCATTCGATTATAAAACGTTTATGTCATCACATATATGGTATTTGCTCCGATCTGAGCGGTGGAGGTTCTTGGCGCACTCGTATCAAGCATTTGTTCACCTTGAAGATGCAACGCCTAAACTTTCAAGAAACTCCTCCGAGCCCGTTGACACTCAGCATCGGATGTTCGGATCTTCTTGGATTCCCCATCTCTCGGTCTTTCTTCCAGTTGACATTTCTATAGTTTCTTGCGTTTATTATGCATATAATTGAACATTTTGAATATTTTGCGAAATTTCCACACTTTGAAGTCCGATATCTAAACAAGTATTAAATATTTTAGTATTATTTATATTTTTATTTATAAAGCGTAAAGAGACAAAACAAATGACACCTCGAACGTCCTGCTCACACAAAGCAGGCCGGAGCTAAACAAAATTAATATGAGCAGCAGTGCGCGTTTTCGTGACTCAACTTTGCGCTGCGATCGCATCAGACGACGAGTGTAAGATCAATGAGCATTTATAACATTCTTTGTTTAATGCTATTTTGAACGCTATATCTTTCATTTATGTAACATTTTCATTTTTCAAGTTATTAAATTTATCGCTCACGCTTTTTTGTGACATTGATAAATTAAGCCAATTTCATAAAGCCCTTCAAAGCCCCTATTAAGTATCAATGAAATTCTATAATAAATTTTCGATCTATCCCATCACGTATTGGCATTCCGGGCAATGAAAAAGCTGCCTTATTAGCAAAAGCTGGAGCAAATAGCCGTTACCATTTGCCTCTTCTATATACATTGACCGCCAAACCTTCACATTCTCACGTTCAAATGTATCAGCCGACCCCAGAAGGATGTTTCGAAAAAAAAAAGAAAAAAAACCCTCCTTTATTTGCTTATGCAATTTCCTTCGAACAAAAGCGAGCAATTCAGCTTTCACAACTCTCAACGCGTGATGTGTATTCATGAACCGCAATATGTTCCAATAGCTCAGTCGCCTGCCTATAACCGTTATTGTTAAGACCCTCCCAGGGAAAACTTTAACCATCCAGCTTCGGACAGAGCGCGTCTAGTTAACACCACCAGCGGCATAAAAGGGCCATGAGTTGCGCCATATGGGGCCGAACGGTTTTGTCTTCCGCCTAATAAAAAAATGACGTTAACAAAGGGCGTCCGGGTTGTAATGTAACACGCCTGTAGCGTTCATTTTTCTGATTCCATGGGAAGTCAGCGGCCTCTGTCAACCGAAGCGACGACCTTTACTTCCATATGGAGCTTTTTGGCATTCCATTTTTTCGATCATATTTGCGTGGGGTCTAAGTTTGGAGAGTGGGGTGCCAGGTCAGGTGTTGCCTCGTCATCCTACCGTGGTGATCTTATCTCGAATATTTCCGTTCGGGATTGATCCCGAACCGTCGCCAGTTTTGAGAGTGGTGTGTCAGCTCAGCTGCTGCATTGTCATCCGACTGTGGTTAAAAATGACGTGGTGTAGGTCATTGGATCTTTACCATAAGGGATTGATCCCGGACCGTCGTGAATAGCCCTTTGTGTTGCTCTAGTACGACGTTAATTAAAATTACCTACCTCACCCGGATCGTCGTCAATAGCCCGTCGTTCTGTTTTCCATTTCTTTGTGAATTAAAGTACCTACTTACAATTTTTTCGATTCCCATATAATCGGAAATGCCGTGGTAGCCCGGTTGGAAGAGTAACGGACTATCAACCAGGGGCTGGTGCACGTTAAATCTTTCAGAGCCTTAAACGTCCTCATGTTGGCGTAGTTTGGAAGTTTGGAGAGTGGGATGCCATCTCGGGTATTGCCTCATCATCTGACAGTGGTTCAAAGCGAGTTAGAATCAAACCAAAGACCGTTGTGTACAAGGGAGGAGGCTGGTACACATTAAATGCGTCGTGGCCTCAAATTTCCTCACATTGGCGTACTGTCTAAGTTTGGAGTGTGGGGTGTCAGCTCAGGTGTGACCTCGTCATCGTACCGTGGTTCAAAGTGACGTGATGTTGTCCTCGAACCTTTCCCTTCGGGGGTTGATCCTGGACCGTCACCAATAGCCCGCTGTATTGTGCGTTCAAGTGCGAACTTACTTAAATACTTACCTACCTGCACATATAATCAGGGGTAACAGTTGTGAGGTTGATACAGTCGCGGAATAATAGTTAAAGGGTGGCGAATCGGTAATAGTAATGGTAATTTTAGTTAACGTCGTACTAGAGCAACACAACGGGCTATTGACGACGGTCTGGGATCAGTCCCTTAAGGGAAAGATCCGAGGACAACACCGCGTAATTTTGAACCACAGTCAGGGTGGCGAGTCGGAAATACGTATTCTAGGTAGGTATTTTAATTACCATCGCACTGAAGCAATACAACAGGCTTTTCTCGACTGTCAGGGACCAATCCTGAAGACAGAAATACACCCAGGGAGGAATCCAACCTGACACGAACCAAGCCTTCCTTTTTGAGGGTTGATTATTCTGGGGTTTATGGTGCAAGGGCAGGATTTGGCCATGCTATGCTAAACGCAAGACTGACGACGAGGCAACACTGAGCTAGCGCCTCATTCTCCAAACTTCCACATCATACCAACGTGAGGACATTTGAAACCACGCCTGACTGAACACGCACCAGCCTCCCTTATACACGACGGTCTTTGGTTGGATTCGAACTCGCAATCCACTGGTTGCTAATCCACTATTCTTACATCCGGGATAGCGCGGTTCAAAGTGGCGAATTCGAAACTAGATCCTAGACAGTTGGTGTACGTAGGGGGCTGGAGCACGTTAATGCAAATATTTACATTGGCTCGAAAGCAGCAATTCTAATAATTAAAAAAAGGCTTCACCAGTCATGATCCTGTTTTGAAAAAACAATAACCGCCTTCTAAAGTATTAAGTTTCAATAAGAATTCTAAAATAAATTTTGGATGGATCCCGTCACACGTTGCATCATGGGCAATGAGAGATCTGTCTTATAAGCAAAAGATGGTGCCAATAAACAACCTAACACAAGAGAAAGCACCGTCCTACAGTCAGAGGAAGACAACCTGTCCGTACTTAAAAAGAAATTGCTCAGATTATGTCTAGAGTAGCTTTTCATCCCTGAGAGTTGCTTGACTTCAATTGGCCCCACAAAACTCTGCTTGTCAGGCTCTGATCTTGTTGTTTGAAATCTCTAATATTATAAAAGGAAGTGTTTGTCTGTTTGTTTTCTCGAACGCAAAGTCATGACGAATCTATGACACTTACAGTAATGGGATTTGACACACAGGTAGTCCAAATTTTTTACTATTTTGGAATCGAGGTGAATTTTAAAATTCAATCTAGAACATTTTAAAATAAATGTAATGTTTTTTTCACCGTTGTTCCTTCTTTCGCGGAATGAAGGAACATAAAATTTAGACTTTTCGCCCTCACGTCACCTTGACGTCATCCTTTGGAACCATACCAAATTTTTTTAATCTCCCGTCTAGAATGCGAGAGACTCTTTTATATTTTCGTAAGAGATTGTGACGTCACGTGAACTTTCGATTTCCAAAAATAAACAGATTGCATTTCTTGCCCTTCGCGTTAAAAAAAAGAAAACAAATTACATTTCCTGCCATCTCCAATTTCAGCGAAAAGCAAAAAAAAAAAAAAAAGACTGAAATTGTTTACTTTTTTTTGTAAAATCGTACTCGTTAAAGATAGATTGGAAATTTCAACGGATTTGAAATCTGCGGAAAATTCTACATCAGATTGCTATCTTCCATCACGGCGATGTCCGTGGTGTTGGTTTGGGCAAAGTTGGTTCAAGCAAACCAACACCGCGGGCACGGGCAAAGCCGGGCTAGTAGATGACATACATGGATGGCCAGAAATCCAGCCTCTCCCTCACACATACTGAATTGCTTTGGAGCCATACATGGTGACATTTGTAAGGATCCATCTGCCATTGTCCCAAACCATTTATGGCACAGACTCAACGACTTAAGGTAATTTTATTTTTACACTGGGATAAGAAGGAAGAAATCTGTCGTGGCCTTAAATGTCCTCACGTTAGTGTGGTCTGGGAGTTTAAAGAGGTGGGAGGTGTATGTGCCAATTCAAGTGTTGACCTCGTGGTTTAAACCTGTGAGCTACGGGATATGCAGGTTCAATTCCTCTGACTGTAGGACGGTGCTTTCTCTTGTGCTAGGTTGTTTATTGGCACCATCTTTTGCTTATAAGACAGATCTCTCATTGCCCGGGATACAACGTGTGACGGGATCCGTGTTTTTTTCTCTTCTGAGTAAGTAAAACTCCTTGTGTGTGTATGGGCATTCCTTGATTTTGTATGTCTTGTGTTTGGTGGTGCTTGGCCACGAGTTATCCCATGAGCCCTTGGCAACGAGGTCTTGAGTTATCTACGCAACATGTTTGTTTTTTGAATATGTCAGAAATTCCTCTCAGATATGTATACATACCATGCAAGAATTTGTATGCTTTGGTAGTGATTACTATAAAACTAGCCGGGCTGAGACGGCTAGCGCTCTGCGTAATAGTTAATAATAATCTTTGTAATAGCTATCAAAACTGAATAAAACACGAATATTCACGACATTTGTTCATTCGAGAATGTAAAGACTAAATCTATGTTTTACTTTGTGTATAGCTATTAGTAGCTGGCTACAGATAAATATTTTCATGGTATTTCAATTAATGCACAGTTTTTGATAAAAATGATAGGAAAGGTTTCCGACCTTAGAAACATTTTATATTTACTAATACATTACAACTCAAAAATGCAAAAATCAGCCAAGTCTCTCAGATGTTCAATTGTTGAAATTGTCATTAGAGACACATCAAGTATTGTCATAGATACATATAATTTAGATTATTTTCCCTTATCTCTTGAGTCATGTAAAGAGTTTCACATTTGCAATTACCTCTCTATTATGCATTTCAAACGGTTAATTCTAATTTCATACTAATCCCATCGTGACAACATTTCTTAAATTTTTTACTTGTATTGAGTTCATATTCCCAATAAAGGGCGTGGCAAAAAGTGCACAATACTGTCAAATTCCCGCAGTTGTGTTTTTGAACGTCAGAAAGATTTTCACTTGAAGCATGTTGATAACTAAGCCTTCGTCAAGCTCTCCATTCATAACATTGCTCTATCTTCAGCATTTCTTGTAGCTCTCCGTTCAAAAGACTGCTCAACTGTTTCATTCGTGCGGTGAGTTCTTTTTCGTGCATTTTTAAACTGAAACTCCATTTTGCATAGAAATTGACCTCGGCTATTTGAAAAGAGCACGAATTAAAAAAATCTTGGTTATTTTATTTACACTGATTGTTGCCATTCGACGATACACAAATAACGTCGATTTCGGGCTCACGTACGTACGTTAGTGTTATATATATATATATATATATATATATATATATATATATATATATATATATATATATATATATATATATATATATATATATATATATATATATATATATTTTTTTTTTTTTTTTCAATTGTAACATCTAAAAATATTGGCTTCCAATGCCTCACGTTAGCGTGGTATGGAAGTTTGGATAGTGGGGTGCCAGCTCAGCTGATTTTGACCTAGTCATCCGACCTTGGTTGAAAATCACGAGATATCCCTTCAGCACTGATCCCGGACCGTCGTTAATATTTGTATAGTTATAACCGTTGTTATTTTCGAAAAGGCAAGACTGTTTCGAGACGTGAAAGAAGATATGTGTTGCGTAGGGTGGGGCGCCGTCGACGATTCTACGTGCCGTAAGTAGTTCGGAAAGTTTCGTCACCTGGATCCGTTATTTAGCCAGAAACCTCAGAACTTGTTTGAGGGCGAAATGATGCAGATACCGGAAAGATGGAGAAAGGTCATCGAACAGAACGCCACAAAGTAATTTTTAGGAAATAAAATAATTTTTGTCAAAAAAAACGGGATGAATTTTTGCATCAAATTAATACATATTATTTATAACCTTATTATCTTTTTTTTATTTGAAAATTTGTATATATTATTGCCAAAAAAAATGTATGATAAATAAAATAATTATAAATAAAAATAATAACAAATAAAATAATGATAAATAAAATAATAACAAAAAAAAATTATAAAAGAATATTAGATAGAAAAAAGAATATACAAAGAACTCGCAGTTGTAGCAGGATTCTCCTAAGAGCTAACGAATATAACCGTAACCTAGAAACTCGACGTCACCTCGGCAAAGGAAATTAATTTATTTCGCTGGCATCCTACTCTCCAAACTACCACACTACGCCAACGTGAGGACATTTACGGTCTCTATGGATTTACCGCGCACCGGCCCTGTGTAGACGACGGTCTTCGATTGGACCGAGTTTCGAACTCGCAACCACCCGGTTGCTAATCCGTTACTCTTCCAACCCGGTTACCTCGGCCCAAACGTCACATGTATCTATAAGATATAGGGATACGACAAGAAAACATCGATGTATTAAAAGTTTTCCCCCGAATTTTTCAAAACTGGGTTAGTAACCTCTAACATTATATTAGCCGGGGGGGGGGAGATATAATTTGTCAATTGCCTTATTTCTTAATTTATGACATTTTTTCAATTGTCAATCACAAAGTCAAAAAAAAAATAATTAATACAAATACAAATATTGACGACCAGCTACAGGCTCAAGCCCAACAAGGCTGGTCCTTTGTTTATGAATTCCCCAATTCCCACTGACTATCCAATTGTATCTTAAATTCGTACACTCCCTTTGAATTAACTATATTTTCTGGCAACGCGTTCCAACTATCTATTACCCTATTAAAGTAGTATTTTTTCCTTAAATCCCGATTAAAATGTGTCTTATTCAGTTTATACCCATGGCCCCTTGTTCTGTTATCTCTACTGAAATTTAAGCCCTCTTTCTCCCCTTGTTTTACCAACTTGAAAAGCTGAATCAAATCCCCCCTCCTTTTTCTTCTTTCCAGTGTATACATGTTTAGCTTACTTAAACGTTCATTGTAGTCGAGATTTGTTATCCCCTTTATTATTTTTGTAGCTCTGTGCTGAACCCTTTCAATTAATTCTATGTCCTTTCTCATATATGGAGCCCAGAATTGTACAGCATATTCTACACGAACAATTACAAATCTTTTGTTTTCAAATTGAATACTACAAAAGAAAATAATATTTACAACTATTTGAAATAGGTACTACTAACTGTAAGTATAAGTAGGTAGGTACGTAACAATAATTATTGTTAGTTATTATTAATTATTTATCAACTGATGTCCTGAAAAAAAAATATATTTGGGTCTATAATTATTATGTGCCCCAATATTTGTTATTTACAATTTGTGAAAAAAAAAAGTTTAACTTTCTCCCAATAATCC
This sequence comes from Metellina segmentata, assembly GCA_947359465.1. Taxonomy (NCBI): domain Eukaryota; kingdom Metazoa; phylum Arthropoda; class Arachnida; order Araneae; family Tetragnathidae; genus Metellina; species Metellina segmentata. The sequence goes on along the minus strand of OX375877.1, from coordinate 124,169,860 downwards.
GACTTCTTTTTTCACTAACTATCCCATGAGTTAGGGAAAAACTCTTTCTGATGGGACGGATGTCGCCATCACTGAGAAATACTTAGTTGAACGGTTATTTTTAAAATTTTTACAATGTTACTTTTTTCATTCAAAAATAAAACATCGACAACGTAAAAATACCGACAATGTAAAAACATCGTTTTTAAACAAACATGAGCATCAATAAATTGATGGTAAATAAATCGATGTTTTTTATAAAACATCGATGTTTTGAAAACATTGTCATCGATGTCGCATCCCTACTTTTCAGACTCTTCACCTTTGGCCACTTTGGTCTAAAAGTATGTTCAATTTATTAATAACTAGCAAAATACCCGACCTCACTCGGTTTGAATTCGTTTACTCTAGATTGAAGAGATAATCAAAATATATAATGACTTACGTTTTTTGAAGAATAAAAATTTATTTTAACACCTTTCGCCATCTTTATATTTTCTACAACTTACTTTGGACAGAAATCCTACACATGCATATCCATTCATGTAACACATTTCACATACATCGCACAATTGCTGTATGACAAAGCTACAAAAAGACGAAAGGTGATACTAAGGTTACTACTATAAAAGACGATTCATAGGAAGATTTGGAATTCCCTTTCTTAAGTTCTTTTCATGTTCAACTCAATTAATTAAAATTACGATTTACGGCGAGTGCTCTCGCACTCATAGTCAACAAAACAATATTTTTTTACTTGTGGCACTCTTGCCTCCGGTATGCGACATTGTGAAATTTTGCAATCTTCTCCTGTCATTACTACAACGATTTTTTTAATGTTGGAAAAAGTTCTAGTTTGGATTTTTAAACATTATTATTCTTTCAATAACGACATTATTCTTTAAATTACGGCATTATTGTTTAAATAAATGCATTATTCTTTAAATAACGGCATTATTCTTTAAATAACGGCATTATTCTTTAAATAACGGCTTTATTCTTTAAATAACGGCATTATTATTTAAATAACGGCATTATTCTTTAAATAACGGCATTATTCTTTCAATAATGGCATAACTGCACTTAAAATTTACTGAAAATTTATACTGACTTACCTAACATTTTTAAGTCTAATACTTTGTGGTGCTGTTGGGTGTGATGATAAGGAAAACACATTTATTAAAATAATAAATATTTAAAACAGAAAACAGTAAAATAGAACAAAATAAACGATGTCGGAAAAATTGTTCTAAAGATATTAATTTGTGATTCATTTTTATCTCTTGATCTCGCACAGTTGCCACAATTTACAACTAAAAGTGCACAAAATTTAGAAATGTGAAATTAATTCAGAGTGAAAGAAACAGAAAATATCACTGCTCACGCAATCTTGTTCATTCTCGTTTCGTTGAAAAATATCGTCTGTCTCAAATATTCCGAAATCGTTTTCATTGCGCAAAGAACAAAAATAAGACTCGAAATAAATGAAGTATCAGAGCTGAAATTTCATTAAAAAATATAATTTTTTGAAGAATAATTACTTTTTCAGCAGTACTGGTAAAACAATCAAAGTAATTGTAATATTCAATAGACATTCCAATTTTTCCAAAACTACCAAATTATGGTTGATTTAAGTATACTTACTCAGGTGTTTTAGCATGAAACTCATCTAAATAAAACAATAAAAAAATTTTTAATATTGCATTCACTAAATTAATAGATAATGTATACAATAAAATACACAGCAATCAAATATCTGGAATATAATTCATGTGATGCCTACACAAACACACCAACACAAAATCAAGCATAGAACAGAAAGACGGACAGACAGACTTTCGCAACCAATTCCACTCACTAAATCAAGATAAGTACTCACTGTATGCAAATTTCCATGAAAATATCTTAAACCGCGTGGACGTGTATAGGGCACAACATACAGACAGACAGACAGACAGACAGACAGACAGACACCAAACGAGAAAAAGGCGGATTCGGCATCAGAAGGGTCCAAAACGGATAGAAAACTTGAAATGGGTCGAAAATATTGAATGTACAAACAAACACTCCATTCTTATTTATATAGATAAAAATTATGCTACTTGGTTATTTTTTTAATTTTTATAATGGTGCTCTTTTTATTTACAAATAAAGCATCGACAACCTAAAAAAATCGACAAGTATAAACATCGATATTAAAAAACATCAGCTCCAATACATCGATGGTAAATAAATCGATGTTTTTTATAAAACATCGACATCGATGTCGCATCCCTAATAGGATAGCGGTTATTGCCCTGTGTGATGCCTGTTTTTGAACGAATTCTTATCCATATCAACTTAAGAAAGAGTATTAATGTTATTTTATTAACACCAAGGTTTAACACTGACCATTAATTGTGAATGCCAAGGATAGATTTTGTGCAATACTCTTTTTTCGGGTGTTAAACCGAGAATGATAACGAACTTGTGTTTCCACAACTCAAGGGGCGTTAATCATCTCGATGACACATAAAAGGGTGTTTTCCTTTTTAGTTGGAGGTAAATGTCCTGAGAAAAGGGATTTCAGAAAATTTAAGCGGTGAATTTCTTTCAGAGGTTTTCTGGTGAAGAACAGAAGGTAAAATGCATTGTTTTTTTTATGTCTGGAAAGCCAGTGGAAATAAAAGATGAATTCGAAACCAAACGCGCCCATTTTTGTTTTATAAAAATTGCAATAGCTAGATGGTTGTGGTTTGTCTTAGATCTCGCGATTGAATTATTATTTTCTATGAGTAAGGGCACTATTGCTATGACTGGAAATTCAGATTGCAGTTCTTAATTTAAAAATTAATGTACGAATGAAAGGGATTTGCCGTGTAAACAAACAAACGAGACCAAAGTCCAAGAATTATTACATTACACAAGTACTCTAGCATCGTACCGGCCGCAGTAACATTGTCGGGTGTGACCTCGTCATCAGACCGTGGTTCAAAATGAGGTATTGGCCTCGAATCTTTCTGTTCGGTATGGATCCCAGACAGTCGCCAACAATACGTTGTGTTGTTCCAGTGCGACGTTAATTCAACGTAATGTAATGATTCGGAATGCAATCCTCCTGATGGTTTTGACGACGACATATCTCGTTATTCGTAAAACTAACCAGATGTTGATAGACGAGATATGTCGTCAATAAAAGAAAACTAACCAGATCTCGATCGCAAAAGCCATAAAAAAGATCGGCAATCTTGATGACGACGTCCAGTACAAAGTCCCAAATCCGGACGTCCAAAATCCGGAATTGTCCAAAATACGGATGTTTTGCTAACCGGCGTTTTATTGTTTCTCTCTCACTCGTTTTAATCTTTCTAGCAATTTTTAAAGAACAAGGAGGTAAACCTGGACCTAATTGATGAAACAACGCAAAATAACGGACATGTTCAGAGGAAATACCACACAGAAATATTAGATTTCCAAATAAAATTTGTTGCATTTTGTTTTAAATAGTTTCTTTTTCCTTTTTTAAAAAATATATATATATATTCCTATTTATATATCCAGAAAATGTCCTGGTGGTGCCCTCTTGTTTGAGGGCCATTGAGGGATACAGACATGCATTTCACGTTTTGCCAGTAGACACTTGAGGGGGTCTCACCAGTAGACACTTGAGGGGTCATGAACACGGACAGAAGGTTTTTATGACCTGCACAGTCTTGATTTTATCATGGACGAGGATCATTTCAAACCTTTTCTCTTCCTGGATTTTTTGGAGGTTTATGGACTCACGGATTTGGTCTAGCATAGCTAGATCACATCGGGGATTAGAAACAACAACATTTATATATCTGCTATTTTACTATTGCAAACGCAAAACTCGAGCTGGGGGAGGTGAGATTAAAATTTTTTTTTTTTTGGCAAAAAATGCAAATAATCCGAATTTTGGAAAGGCCGAAGTCCGGACGATTCCGGATTTTGGACTTTTTACTGTATTTTGACAAAAGAGAAATCGGTCATATCTCGATGAACGAGATATCTCGTCGAAATCACTCTGAGGATTAAGTTGAAGGGTCCAACTAGCTCTCTTGTAGCAAATGAGACGAATCAAGCGAAACCTGAGGTGAGAGTGAGTTTTCCATGGAACTCTGTCTCCAGATAACAAAGTCTTTGTGTTCCGAATTCATTAGGGCTGCGGTAGCCCGCTTAGAAGAGTGACGGATTAACAACCAGAGGCTTGCAGTTTCGAATCCAACCAGAGACCGTCGTGTACAAAGGGAGCTGGTGCACGTTAAATCGGTCGAAACCTCAAATGTCCTCATGTTGGCGTGATCTGGAAGTATGGAGAGTGGGGTGCCAGCTCAGGTATGAACTCGTCATCTGACGGAGGTTCAATGTTACATGGTGTTGCCTTCAGGAGTTGATCCCGGACCGTCACCAATACCCATAGTGTTACTCCAGTGCGGCGTTAATTAAATACCTACTGACAGAATACATTTAGGTAATCAAAAAATTTCAAGGGTGTAGCAAGTTCTTGGGTGACGTGGATGCTATTGCAGCTGTTGCTGTGGTTAATGTTAATTTTAGTTAACGTCGTACTAGAGTAACACAACGGGCTATTGACGACGGTCCGGGATGAGTCCCTTAAGGGAAAGATCCGAGGACAACACCTCGTAATTTTGAACCACCTGTTGCTGTGGGAGAAGGCCTTACTTTAAGCGGTAGGAAAGCTTATCACTCCACCACTCTGAGAATATACACCATAGTTCAGAATAACTGGGGTCACTGCGGTTAAAAGTAGTGAAATTATGAATTATATAGAAGGCTGGTCGTACTCATTCATTGAATCAACGTCAAAATCTTTATATTGTAGGTAGGTATTTAATTAACTTCGTACTGGAGTAATACAACGGGCTGTTATCGAAGATCCGGGATCAACCCTGGAAGGGAAATATCCTAGTGCAAAACCACGTCATTTTGAACCACGGTCAGATGACGAGGTTACACCTGAGATGGCACCCCACTCACCAAACTTCGACACCACGCCAACGTGAACACATTTGAGGCCACGACAGATTTAAAGTGCACACCCACCGTCTTTGGACGCTATGGACTATGGTTCGAACTCGCAACTCTCCGATTACTAATTCGTTACTCTTCCAACATGCCTACTGCTTTCTACTATGCTGTAGGACAAGGCGTTACAATGAGCGGTAGACAAGCCTATCACTCCAGTTAGATCTAGGAAGATACCAGAGTTCAGAATACCTATGTCGACTGAGGTTGAAAGGAGTATTAAAATTATGACTTAACAAGAAGGATTGGTCGAACTCATACATTGGATCAACGTCAAAAGATTATGATCCCCAAACAGAGCAATGGAAACTAGCATCCCGCACAACAGGAATTCTCTCTCGCGTGTCAGGAAACTCATCCGCGCAGAGGGAAATCTGTAACAGATGATCGTTCTGAATGTAAAAAAAAAATCAACAGGTGGCGGAGAGGGTGAAGGAAGGAAACGAACCTTCACTCGCCCGTGACCGTTGTTTAGGTGTTTGTCCCTAGATGCCGCTGTCGCAATCCGCAACAGGTTGACGATTCGGGCGGGTAGCGAAAAAGTTTCCAAAAAGCGCTTTTCGTTTCCCTTTTTCCGTTGTTGTTGTTCCAAGTGTATTTGTCTCTTCGATCAGAATGGATTGAGGACCGCTTGATGAGGTGCGACAGGATGGAATGGTTGGTCGCCGCTTATTTTCTCTGGTTCTTGCAACAGTTTGCAAAGGTATGAAGTTCTTGCATTACCCCCAGCATTGCGTGATTTTTTAATTTCTTGCGTTTGCAAAACGATTCTCGTTTGTGTATTCTTGATGCTCAAAATATTTTAAGATGTATGTATACATTAGAGATCACGAAAATCGACCTGAATATCGATCTATTTTTATTTATTCAAAACATTTTCCGACTTCTTAGCTTTCTAACGATACCAGGATGTAAATATTCGAAATAATTTTCTAGTTAAAAAATAGAGAGGCGACATCGACAACAAAGTCATCGATGTTTTTGTACATCAGTGTATTTAAACCCCCCCCCTCCTTTTTTAAAAAACGGGTTTAGTAACCTCAAACATTAATGTTCCCCCCGGGGGGGGGGGAGAGATTTAATTTGTCATTTGCTGTGTTTATTAATTTATAACTAAGAATATTTTTAACTATCCAAACAAAGTTTAAAAAATTAATACAAACAATAAACAAATCTTTTATTTTCAAATTGAATAATATAAAAGAAAATAATATTTACAACAATTTGACATAGGTACCTAATTATACTAACCTACCTAATTATACTAACTAAAAATACCTACCTACCTAATTATACTAACTAAAAGTATAATTAGGTAGGTACATAACAATAATTATTGTTAGTTATTATTAACTATTTATCCACTTATGGGGATGTAACAAACCAAACTTATTTTTTATTTACTGTAAATAGTATTTGGCTTATAATTATTATATGCCACAATATTTGTTATTTTCAGTATGTAAAAAAAGAAGTTTGTGAACTTTCTCCACCTTAAGCCGACTTTTTTTTTTCTAACTAAGTTAAGGAAAAACTCTTTCTGATGGGACGAATGTCGCCATCACTGACAAACGCTTAGTTTTGCACGGGTATTTTTCTTCATTTTTACTATGGTACTTTTTTTTATTCAAAAATAAAACATCGACAACGTAAAAACATTGATGTTAAACAAACATCGGCACCAATAAATCGGTGGTAAATACATCGATGTTCTTAAAAAGCATCGATATTTTAAAAACTTCGACATCGATGTCAGATCCCAAGCTACTAAGGTTTTTGTTAGGTACTGTCACCATGTATAAATATATGTTTCCAAAACCTCAAACTCAATATCTGAATAACTGTTTTTGAAATATGATCCTTGTTCAAAAAGTGATAATTAAACAATGAATTAATCCATAATTATTTTTGTATAATTATAATCTATATATGGATGTTTAAATTCCTGAAACTCTCGTGATTTTTAGACTTCCTTGAAAATTTATAACTGATCTAAGACTAATTTACATTGGAGGTGAAGATCACCCTTTACACTTTTTGTATGATATTAATATCAGTACGATTGCATTAAATAGCTGTAGATAAGACTTTCGTTTGCATACACGGAGGCGAACGTTTGTGAGAAAATAATTAAACATTTAAGAAAACTAAAAACGATTCAAAATATTACACAAGTCTAATTTACCTTGGAGATGAAGACTCGCTTCATTCCCTTTTTGGATGATCAGAATATCAGTAGGATTGCATTAAATCGGTTGTAGATAAGCCTATTGGTTGTTTGCATATATAGAGACGAACGCTTGTTGAAAAATTAAACATTTATTAAGAAAACTGAAGACGATACAATATTACAAAGAACGACGATACACTCTCTTTTTCACTCCATCTCCCAATTCATCAAAATTCCAAATTAAATTTATTGTCACATTCCTTATCATGGTTACAGTTTGCACGTGTAGAGTTAAAAATATATTCACAATGTTGTCGTCTGCGCGTGAATAATTAAAAATACATTTACTTATATTACAAGTCGCACGTGCTTAGCAAATATAATGTTTACAAATACTAAATTTACTTTTTGAATGATCAAAATATCAGTTCTATCGCATTAAATCGTTGAAGGTACGCTTATCGGTTGAATTTATGGAGACGAACGCTTGTTAAAAAATATTTAAATGTTTATAAAGATGATACAAAATTACAAAGAACGACGATCATTTATTTTTTACTCAGTCTCCTGAATCATCTAATTTTCAGATTTTTTTTTATCACATTCCATATTATGGTTACAGTTCGCACGGGCATAAGTAGAATACATTCACAATATCATCGTTTGGGGTTTATCTATATATATATAAAATTCAAATACCACTCACTCACTGATTCATCACTGTATCTCAAAAACTACAAGTCCTAGGAAGCTGAAATTTTGCAGGTTGATTCTTCTTATACCGTAAGGGTGCACTAAGAAAGGATTTAGAAAAATTCGAATCCTAAGAGGCCTAAAATTGACCTAAGGCCTAAGCCAAAAGCAATTTGAAATCGCCATAGAAATAACATTGAGTATAAAACGATTGCTATACGCATCTCAGATTGCTTTACCAGTGTTGATCGAAAAACAATTTCCTTAAAATAAATTAAATTATAATATTCATGTTTGAACTGAATTTTTACATCTTTCCCTGATGAAAATAATATTTATAAATATTTGACTGACGAAGAAAGAATATTTAGAACATTTAATTTTATATTTACATGGCGACCAACCGGTATAGTGGTTAAGGTGTTATCCTCTAAATCGGAAGGTCCCCGGTTCGAATCCGGGTTCGGGCATGGATGTTTGTAAGCGTATACCAGCTTAGATGTTGCTTCGTCATCTGAACATGGTTCAAAATTACGATGTAATTGTTAGGGGCAATGATTGCCCTCCCACTGGGTGCTCCTTCACAAGTGGCCATCACTTCCGGCTTTGTAGTGGCCAATGACTTCGGTCAAAATGTGCCCGCCATTAGAAAAAAAAACATTTATATTTACTTAAATTTTATAATGGAGCACGAAAAGCCCAAACGATCAACTCATTGATCATAAAAGCCACAGAGAAGATAAAAACGTAATTTTGCTACTCGGTATCTGGCAACCTCAGAATTAATGTTTAATTTTTTAATTTGATTTATAGTTGCTTTATTGGGTATTTGAGTTGAAAACGAGATGATTGCGGTCACATTTGGGGATTCCCAAGTATTATAAATATGTGTTCTTTTTGCTTATAAATCATTGTCTTTATCAATATTGTTCAAGTTTTTTGTCGAATTGTTTTACTTCAGAATATATTCAGGAAGTCGGACTTCAACATACTAGAACAGATTTTTTTTAATAGAATTCTGCCTTTTTTAAGTATTGGAATTTTGGGTGGAATGGTCGTTCACGGTAAGACGTTTGTCGCCACCTAATTTTTGTCGCCAAATCAAGATGGCGGCCAAATTCCGTAACAGCAGATAGGGTTGCCATAACAAAAACGGCAAATGTGAAAAAAATCCGCAAAAGGTGAAAATTACCATATTTGGCGACAAATCGCCTTCTTACCGTGAACGACCACTCCACCTAAGAGGGGTTACGTTAATTTAAAACTGGTTGTCATACTTTGTAGTTCAAAATATATTTAAAAATTTTGGTTTCGCTTTTCATTGAAAAACGATTAAATAAACTAAATTTCATTTGTTTTTCGTGTTTCATGGGCGTTATTGAAAGCTTACGCCATAGTCAAGTAACTACATCTATCATTCTAAATAGATACGTGCTTTCCATTTAGGGACCAAATGTTTGATCTTTAAAAGTACTATAAGGGTTCAATTTACAACTGTATGTGTGTTGGAGAAACGGGAATTTTTAACAAGACTTAGTTGATCTTGGAATAATATCACACTAAGTAATTTTGAAAAATTGAAATTTTATGTCTTAAGAGACAGAAAGTCGAGGTTGATTGCTCTATTTATTGAAGCTGTTCTTACACAACTTAGATGCATGTGAATCGTTCGTTGAAAGTGATTTTCTTTTTGTAAAAGCGCTGTAAAATCAACCTTCTGTTTATTAAAAGATTGTTATCGATTGGGTTTAATTTGTCTACTCTGATGACATGTATTTCAAACAAAATCTTTGTTATTCCACATGTCACTGAATGGAATTTTCTGGAAAAGTGCATTTGCTTCAAATAAAATTAGTAACGAATGCTGTAAAAATTTAATTTATTATCTTCTCATATTGATGATGAAATTCGAAAATATCGCTTATTAGATGAAAGAATGGCACAATGAAAACATATTCATAGGAAAACTAAGTGCAAGACAATCCACCGAAAATTCGTCATTTTTAATGAAATTGAATGCACGGGAACTCGAAAACTTAAAATCAATTTCAGCAGAAGTGTGAAGAATATGAAATGGATTATATGGTTGGATACAACATATATATGCATATTTGCGTCCGAAGTAAACTGTAGAAGCGACGGAGAAGTTAAATTGTTAATAAATGTTTTTCCCCGTACACTTAAATGATGCTAACATTCTTTTATGAAAAATAATTGAAGACTTTTCAATCAACATATTATTAATTCAACCCGAGCAAAGCCGGGTATTTCTGCTAGTAATAAATAGAATAATAACATAATTCTCGGATAATTTTGCATGGGCGCAATAAAAATTAAATTCTCTCATCGCTTGAATGCACTAACAGTAATCTTCAACATTCGAAAAGCCCTTTTATTGAAGCCTTTGGTATTGCTGAGCTCGAGCCATTTTATTTTGGAAATTCATGTTTGTTTCTTACGCGTTCCAGAAGATAGATGGAATTTAAAACGTTTTCAAATAGTCGTCAAATTCTACACCCTTGTAGCAAAAGTTAATTATAGCATAACAAAATATCGTTCAACAGATGTTAAAAATAATTCAGATGGTTCTCGACCAAACCTTTATATAGTTATTAATCAAAGCGCAGCTTGGCCATGTATGGCCATTCACAAAAAACGCAACCAATGAACCCACTTACCTTCTTTTTGTAAAGAGGTATTTTCTCTAGCACGTGACAAATAAATACGATAAGATAATGGACAATATGCATGATTTTCTGTGTGTTTGATTTTGTGTAGTGCTTTTTCTGTGCATTGAGTGTTACTTTGCATAAGCATGGGTATAGTTAGAATGTTCAAGGAGATGAGGACAGAGGGAGCCAGTGGGGAGTTCTATGTGGAATGTGACTTGTGTGGGAATATGGTTGAGGCAGGAAAGGGGTGTGTGAGCGGGGTTAAAATGTCAGAGAAGGTTGAATTTACATGCAAGAGTTGTTTAGAGGTGGGTGATTTGAGGAAGGAGCTGGAGGCTTTGAAGGTGAGGGCTGTAGAGGGAGTGGAAAAGGGTGTCCAATGTGTAAACTTGGGGCATGTTGATCAGGGGGATAAGGTAACTAGAGGAGTAGTGGTTGGTGATTCAATGGTTAGGGTTTTGGGAGAAATGGTAGGGCGTAAAAAGCGCAATTTTGCAAGGTGTTGTTTGCCAGGTGCCAGGGTAAAACATGTAGTTGAGGCAGTTAAGGCAGGTGTGGTTAAAGGGGAGGAAAAGGCAGTAGTGTGGGTGGGAACAAATGACGTAGAGAGGACTACAAATGTCGAGTTTAAGAGGGAAGCAGAAACACTTTTAAGAGGCATTAAGTCTCATGGGGCAGAAGTAACAGTATTAGGATTACTACCTAGGTATGGGTTAGGCAATGGGTGGTTAAATCAAAGGGCCAATAAGATGAACGGGTTGTTAAGGGATTTGTGTGAGAGGGAGGAGGTTAGATTTTTAGATGTTTGGAAGGAGTGTAGGAGGGATTGGATAAGCAGGGACAATTTGCATTTAAGCTTGATAGGTAATAGGGAGGTTGGCAAGCGGGTTTTGAATATTCTGGAGTCAAAAAACTAGTATACAAGCAGGGATGGGAAGGACATAGAGGGTTGACAGTACACAGTAAATGCTTAGGAAAACTAACAGGGTCTAAATTGCAGGAGACAAACAATACAAAGGGAAAGTGCAATGTAAGGGAGAAAAACAATACCAAGACAAATAATACAAGGGGAAAGTGCAATTTAAGGGTGAAAAATAAGCTAAAAGTATTTTATTGTAATGCTCGCAGTGTGAGAAATAAAATGGATGAGCTCAAGGGAATTGCACAAGCAGAGGATATAGATATCATTGGGATTACTGAAAGTTGGGCAAGCAGTGAAGATGCACAAATTTTAGAATTAAGTGGATTCACAATGTTTAGGGAGGACAGAGAGAATAGGAAAGGGGGTGGGGGTTTGATTTATGTGAGAGAATTCTTAAACTGTACAGAAATAAAGTTAAATAGTAAAACTGAGGGTATAGAATCAGTCTGGGTGAAACTGAATACAGACAAAGGCAAAGGACTAATTCTGGGTAATATATATAGACCTCCTGTTTGTAGTGAAGAGCAGGAAAAGGGCATGTGCAATCTGATAAACGAAGCATGTCAAAAAGGAGAATTAATTTTAATGGGGGACTATAACTATCCAAATATTGACTGGACAAACAATCTAGCTACAAATGGGAAAGGGGCAGAATTTTTGGAATTGATACAGGATTGTTTTTTGTACCAGATGGTGTATGAGGATACTAGGGACAATGCAATATTGGATTTGATTTTTAGCAATGATGAGGATAGGGTGCAGGATTTGGTTATAGGTGAGCCACTGGGAGAAAGTGATCATAGAAGTATCAGATTAAGTATAAATTTTCAGTCAGCATACACAATCAATAGTAGAATAATTCCAAATTTCAGAAAGGTAAATTTTCATAAGATAAGGGAAGAGTTAAAGGAAACATTCAAAGGGGGATTATTAGCACTGCATCATTCTGAACAATGGGAGGAATTCAAGAATAAGTTAGACATGGTGTTAAAAAAACATGTAACGTTCAGGAAAAAAGGAAAATCTAGAAAATTGCTCCCTATGTGGTTTTCAGGGGAAACACACAAAGCTTTAAAATTAAAACAAAGAACATACAGGGTATATAAAAGCACTGGTAACGACAGGGACATGGAGGCATATCAGAAAGCCAGAAAGGAGTTTAAAACTATTAGTCGGAAGCAAAAGGTGTCCTTGGAGGGAAAATTAGCAAGGGAAATAAATATAAACCCAAAAGAATTTTTTGCATATGCAAGTGGTAAAAATAAATTTAGCACTACACTGGGACCGTTAGAGGGGAAGGGAGGTGAATTAATTCAAGACGAGGAGGGAATGGCAAACGTGTTAAACGACTTTTTTCTGGGGGTTTTCAATAGTAACTATAGTTTAAAAAAGGATCCCAAGGATGGAGCCTTTGCAGGGGGTATAATTAAAGAATGCAAATTCAACAGGGAAGAAATAGTACATCAGTTGAAAAGAATTAAGCCATCTAAAGCACCAGGGCCAGACGATATTTATCCGAGAGTACTAGTGGAATGCGCGGAAGAACTGGGGGAAGTAATTCACACGATATTTAATTCAACATATAGCACAGGTTGGGTGCCAATGGATTGGAAGTTGGCCAACATAACTCCAATTTTCAAAAAGGGAATACAAAGTGATCCGGGCAACTATAGACCAGTAAGTCTAACATCAGTAATTTGCAAAATATTTGAATCTCTGTTAAAAAAGCATATAATGTTATACTTGGAGGAGGGGGGACTGTTATCAGAGAATCAGCATGGGTTTAGGAAGGGCAGATCCTGCTCTACAAACCTTTTGAAGTTCTACGAAAAAATTACTGAGGAGCTGGATAATAAGAGCAGTGTGGATATCATGTACATAGATTTTCAAAAGGCTTTTGATAAAGTACCTCATGAGGCATTACTGTTTAAATTGGAAAGGCTGGGGATTCAGGGAAAAACATTAATATGGATAAAGAATTGGTTATTGGGTAGAAAGCAGAGAGTGCAGGTAAAAGGAAATTATTCACAGTGGACAGAAGTTATAAGTGGGGTGCCTCAGAGATCAGTTTTGGGACCAATTTTTTTTATAATTTTCATAGATGATATAGGTCAGGGGATCAAGAATAGAATCAGTATATTTGCAGATGACTTAAAAATATGGGGGACAGTGGATACCAAGTTACAGATAGGAAATTTACAAGGAGATTTTGATAAGATATCCGAATGGGCTGTAAAATGGGGTATGTCATTTAATGTAGGGAAATGTCAAGTTCTGCATATGGGTTACAGGAACAGTGGAGCCGAGTACTGTCTGCAGGGAGTAAAGGTAAAGGAGGGAGAAACAGTCAAGGATCTTGGGGTGATAATTCACAGGGATTTTAAAATGGGTCACCAATGTTCAGCTGCGGGTAAAAAGGCTAATAGGTTATTGGGGTTTATTAAAAAGACTGTAACTTCAAGGGATAAGAATATAATCTTGCCATTATATAAGGGTTTAGTAAGACCACATCTAGAATATGCTGTACAATTCTGGGCTCCATATATGAGAAAGGACATAGAATCAATTGAAAGGGTTCAGCACAGAGCTACAAAAATAATAAAGGGGCTAGCAAATTTCGACTATAATGAACGTTTAAGTAAGCTAAACATGTATACACTGGAAAGAAGAAGAAGGAGGGGGGATTTGATTCAGCTTTTCAAGTTTGTAAAACAAGGGGACACTGAGGGCTTAAATTTCAATAGGGATAACAGAACAAGGGGCCATGGGTATAAATTGAATAAGACACATTTTAATCGGGATTTAAGGAAAAACTACTACTTTAATAGGGTAATAGACAGTTGGAACGCGTTGCCAGAAAATATAGTTAATTCAAAGGGAGTGTACGAATTTAAGACACAATTGGATAGTCAGTGGGAATTGGAGAATTCATAAACAAAGGACCAGCCTTGTTGGGCTTGAGCCTGTAGCTGGTCGTCAATATTTGTATTTGTATTTGTATTTGTATTTTCAAATTGATTTTAAAATGAAAGAGCACGAAAAACTACGTAGAAAAATGCCACTTAAACTGCAATCTGACGACATTAATTGTATTTAAAACGCTTTTCAAATTGCTGTGACGTCACTTTTAACGAAAAACTGCAGTCGCTGACGATTTTTGCCTGTGACGTCATAGTACATGATTTTCCCATCAAGCGTTCCTTGAACTGTGTTATCTCTATGGGTATCTTTTTAGTAGTCTTATATTTACAGATTTTTGATTATTTCAGCGATGGAAGGTTCGAAAATAGTTAAAAATAAGAATTACAAATATTGTATTGTTCCGTTTGTGTCATAATTCAACGATTAAAACACCAAAAAAGTATTTTTTGTTGTACCAAAATATGAACAAGTTCGTAGAAGATGGTGCAGCGTTATGAAAAGAGATTAAAAGAAAAACAAAAAGCTGTATTCTACTTCTTGCTTGCATTGCTGTGAAGATCATTTTTGGTAAGTTTAAAATACCAAAAATTATTTGTATTTTTAATTGTTTTTAATTGAGAATTGTGTGATTTAATCTTGTGGATAACTACTAGTGTTTTTGCTAAAACGAAAAAACATTCTTTCGGTATCAAGTCACTTTGCTCACTCATAATGCAGAATTTCTTGTTTCATGAAAAAGAATTTAATAAATAAATATAGGAATACTATATATTTATAAATCAAAACTGGTTAAAAAAATATACAAAGAGCTAACATCAATAAACATTGAATTATTATACTCATGATAATTAATTTGCAGTTGGTAAAACTGTGTCATATTTCTTCTTTAAACTGAATGATAAGTATTATAGAATTCAAATTCTTGCAATTTTAATCAAATTATCACACTACCTTCTTCATGGTTTAAAATTTTGGACTACCAAATGTTGTGTTCAATATTTAATGCAGTTGCAATTCCCGCAATAAGTTTTTCTTCACATGTTATTTTTGGATCATCTTTTAGTGTATTACGTTTTATCGCTTAAATATATTAAAAAAATATTTTTCGTTAACTAACAAAAATAATGTTGCTAAAAATTTAATGTAGAAAATTAATTTTAAGTTAGTTTTCAAAATTCACTATTTTAATACCCCAACAATTTTAATCTACTTTGAAATTATTTTTCTAACATAAAGCTCTTATTTGATATACTATTCTAATTATCTATACAAAAAAATCTGTTTCAGAATGAATTGTGTTACATATTAAGGAAAAGAGAACAACTATATATTAAAATTCTATTTTCTTAAGTACAACTTTTTGATAATAGCACTACTCTTTAAAAGCAATATAAAAATACATGTTTTTTAAAATTAAATATGATGTACAAAATATTATCATACTCTTCGCTTTTACGCCTTTCATTTCTACTCCCATAAAATTTGGATGGTTTCGCAGAAAAGAAAACATGGATATAGCATCCAATTTACGTAGATTATCCGACTGGCCTTTTACAAAGCCTTGTTCTACAGTCGTCATTTTTAAAGAAGAAATCTGTATAATAATGATAATGTAAAGACTATAATTCAACACAATCTCTCTATATTAAAAAAAAGTTACCGCCGCCGCCGCCGCCGCCGCCGAAGAATTGAAATTTTTGTTGTTTAGCTCCATTCTTAGACGGTTTCCCGAGAAAGTACTGATCGGAAAAATATGAAATTAACATGCTTTGTTCTTCATCGTATTCCCTGGATAATTATTAAGATTTTTTTCCGATGCGGCTATTAGTTTAGGTTTTATTAAGTGTTAAAGTTGAAGAAGTGAAATTTCTTCCGCGAGTGAGCAAAACACATTCAAATTTTCAGTCTTCAGTCGTGAGTTTTTTTTTAAGAGTACCTCTCAACGTAAATTTTTGCAGCTCGTCGAGTTTTTTTTGAAATTTAAATGTGGTTCTTGATAATATTTTTTTGAAATTCGGGAAAAATCGGGACATTTTTGTTACTTTTTTTTAAAACTGCCGTATCTATATCTAATTACTATTAGTTTTTAATTTTTAAAATATCGCAGTATACCTCAGAATATACTCTTTCTTACGGTACTATTATTTTTGAAATCGGTTAATAATTAAATTGGATGCGATCAAAAGTTCGTGATACAAAATTCGGAATCTTCGGATATTTTCGCTACGTTTTGTTAAAACCGTTATGTGTACGGCAAAAACCATTATTTTTTAAATTTGAGAACATCACTGAATACACTACATTACACTCTTTCTTATGGTACAATTATTTTTCAAATTGGTTAATAAACAAAATCGATGCAATTAAAAGTAGGTCATACAATTTTCGGAACTTTCAGATCGTAACTTCCGATACAAAACTAAAATGGTCATATCTATATAGTATTACTGTTAGTTTTTAATTTTAAAAATATTGCAGTATACCTCACAATGTACTCTTTCTTACGGTACAATTATTTTTAAAATTGGTTCATAAATAAATTCGATGCAATCAAAAGTTGGTGACACAAATTTCGTATTTTTCAGTTCGCATAGCTGATTCGGCAAACAGCAGTGGGTTGCATTTTCTACTATCGGGTTTGCCAGATATCAAATTTATCGTAGCAACAATTGCCATAAAAACGATTTCTTTTTATTTGGCGAGGAAAAAGGCTCGCTTTTTTCCCTCTGTTCTCAAGACAGTTTACCGACAAAGTACAATGTATTGATATTAACACTGTTTACTTAAAATTGTACAGGGAACAAGATACAGAAGATTTTTTACTGATGCGGCTATTAGTTTAGGGTGCATTAAGTGTTAAAGCAAAAAAAAGTGAAATCAATTGCGAAAGAAGTATTGGTTTGAGAAAGCAAACCAAACGGGATTGCGTAGCAATCCCCGGGGTCGGCGAGCGTAAGCGAGCAGGGCGCGAAGCCCTCGCTGTGACGTCATGTACCGGAAAGTGAAATCAGCATAATACGAATTATTCAGATAGTTTCACTCTGTGAAAGGAATGTTGGTTTGCGAAGCAAACCAAATGACATCTGTGAAAGGAGTGTTGGTTTGCGAAGCAAACCAAATGGGATTGCGCAGCAATCCCCGGGGGTTGGCGAGCGTAAGCGAGCAGGGGGCGGAGCCCCCTAGTTATTTAAAAAATAAAATTAGCGTAAAATCAATGAAAGCAACCTGAAATAACATGCAGCCGGCAAATGTAGCGAGAGATTTCATGTACTATGACGTCACACCAAGCTCCACCCCGTTTTCAGTCACGTGACTTCAACGCGTTTTTTAATCGCTTATTACGCTTAAATTAAACTTTTTTGTGATTTTTAAAGTTGATTTTCGTATTGTTCATGATCGAATTTTTTTGTAAAAAAAGTACCATTTTCGGACGTTTTGTGACATAGTGCACATTCCCTATTGACATAATATAAACAGTTAATTGGCAGAATCGAAACAGTTAACTGACAGAACAGAAACAGTTAATTGGCAGAATAGAAACAGTTAATTAACAGAACGATGTTTGTTTAAAATCGATGTTTTTACATTGTCGGTGTTTTATTTTTAAATGACAATATTACTATTGTAAAAATTTAAAAAATAACAACGCAAGTTAGTATTTGTCAGTGATAGCGATATCCGTCCCGTCACGGAAAGACCATTTTCCCTCACTGGTGGGACAGTAAGTGAAAAAAGGAGTCGGCTTAAGGGGGAGAAAGTTAACAAACTTCTTTTTTTACAAACTGTAGATAACAAATATTGGGGCGGATAATAATTATAGGCCCCAATATTTTTTATTTGCAGGACATAAAAAAGAAGTTTTTGTTTACCCCCATAAGTTGATAATTAGTTAATAATAACTAACAATAATTATTGTTATGTACCTACCTACTTATTATACTTATAGCTAGTAGAACCTATTTCAAATTGTTGTAAATATTATTATTTTTTGTATCATTCAATTTGAGAACAAAATATTTGTTAATTGTTCTTATTATTTTTTTTGACTTTGTTTTGACAGTTAAAAAAACATAAACACGGCAACTGACCTATTAAATACCTCCCCCCCGGGGTAACATTAATGCTAGAGGTTACTAAACCAGTTTTAAAAAATGGAAAAAAAAGTTTAAATGTATCGATGTATAAAAACATCGATGGTTTTGGGGCGATGTAATATTAACATCGATGTTTTAATATTGAACATCGATGTTTTGTTGTCGATGTCGCATCCCTATATGAAACACATTTGTACATAAAATTATATGAAAATAATACTAGTTTTATGTGCAAAAAGACCGTAAATACATGATTCTGCAAGCTGCACATTAGTCACAACTGCTTTCTATAAAGTTGTGGCAAGTTTGCTACACAGTCTTTTCTGCACATAAAACTAGATTCTTTTTTTGAGTGATTGTGATGTTGCAGTCACGGTGCGATAGATTGATATATCGTTACAAAATTCGACGAGATTGGAAATATTTATCTACTTCAGGGCATTGCAAAACTCAACTGGACGTGAAAATATCAGGTTTCCTCCATCAGGCTAAAAGTTCAATTCACTAAAGAATGTAGTATTAGTTCGATAAAAATCTGCTTTTCTTAGAATCTACGTACTTTGCAGAAGATATTTTCAATGGAAAAAAAATAATGTTTATATTTAAACAGAAGTATTTAGTGATATTTTAATATTAAAACCTTTTAAATCCAACTAAAAACTCAAAAAGATCGATATTGTTTACACTTATCCACTGTTCATTGAAGATATCAAGGACAAACTCTGCAGAGTTTCACAGTTGTGTGTAGTAGTTAAGTTCAATTCTAGTTAAGTTATTAGAATATATTCCGTTGTTCTTTCACTGGGCTACCATTATAAGTGTTAAAAAACGACACATGTTGATTCCCAATGAAGTTATTTTGATAATTGTAATATAATTTTCAGAATTGATAATTTAATTTCACATATAATGTTTTGAAGTGTAGGTTAATATTTCATCCAAGATTGCCATTAGTGATAGAAATTTGTCATGGGTGCGGTAAATTTTTAGATGTTTTTAAAAAGACTAGAGAGCTCCGCCGCCAAAGCTCCGGGAATTGCTAGCAAATCCCATTTGGTTTGCTCCGCAAACCAACACTCTTTTCGTAGAGTTAATCTTCTGCGACGGCGAAACTATCTTAATAATTAGTATAATCCTTATTTGACTTTCCGGTCTATGACGATTGCTACGCAATCCCATTTGGTTTGCAACTTGTAAACCAACGTCGTGTTGGTGCTATGCAACTGGCTATTGGCGACGGTCCGGGATCAACCTCGAAGGGGAAAATTCGAGGACAACACCATATCATTTTGAACCACCGTCAGATGACGAGGTCAATACCTAAACTGACACAAACTTTCACACCATGAAAAATTGAAGGCATATGAGGCCACGATAGATTTAACATGTATCAGCCCCGATGGTCTTTCGTTGGATCGAGTTTCGATCTCTCTCCCTTCCAGTTGCAAATCTGCTAACTCCACCAAACGGGTGCATAGAATACGACGATATGGAGAAGTTATCCACAGCTGATACTATATTGAGTATTTACTAAAAAAGTTTTTTAAAAACCATATTATCCATCGTTGATAATGTTTCGCATGTGTTCTCTAAACTTCCCAAAATAAATACATTTCAGAAATTGTGTCAAATGTACTTTTATACAAACGTATTATAAATATGCTTGATTTCCATGCTATAACGCAATTTTAGTTTCATATATTTCCGAGTTTCTGCTTCCATGTTATGTGCAAAATAAAAAAAAATTATGGCCCCATTTAAAACGGGACATCTTCCTGTCTCCATACGCACCTCTGAATATCGATTTGCATAATGCTCTTCCGCACTAGAATGAGAAACACGTGGCTATAAAAGGAAGTACAATATAAATCTAAAACAAATTCTTCCGTTTCTTTTCTGTGCATCTGTGAACTCTTTTTTTTTTATGTTCGCGGCATTCCCATTGTTTTGGGCATCCATTACAGTTCGCTTTCTGGGAACGTAATTTGCCTTTTTTTTTATTTCACGGTCGCGTCTTCCTCGTCGCATTCCGGAAAATATTTTCAGTTAGGAGAAAGTTTCCCTTCTCTTCCTGTTTTGAGAGATCGGCATTCTTCCGGAAATCAACTCGCTATGTTAACAGTAAACATTTCGGAGTGGAGATTCTAAGACGTGGAAGAAGATGAGACAATATCCTTTTCTTCGAAAGGAGGGAAAGTTGTCAGGAATGGAGTAGGGATTGAGACATTGAGAGACATTGACAACAAAACATCGATGTTCAATATTAAAACATCGATGCTAAAAATACATCGCCCAAAAACGATCGATGTTTTTAAACATCAATGTATTTAAACTTTTTTTCCTCCGTTTTTTAAAAATTGTATTAATACTGATTCAAAAATAAAGCATCGACAGCGTAAAAATAGACAGTGTAAAAACATCGATGTTAAACAAACCTCGGCTCCAATAAATCGATGTTTATTTAAAAAAACATCGATGTTTTGAAAACATTGACATCGATGTTGCATCCCTATTGTCTCGTTGCTAGTGGCACCGTCCCCCCTTTTATCCTCGTCCTTTTCATACCCTTCACCCTTGGCCACTTTGGTCTAAAAGTATGTTTCATTTACTTATTATGAAAATTATGCTACTTGGTTAGTTTTTTAATTTTCATAATGGTACTTTTTTCATTTAAAAATGAAATTTCGACAACGTAAAAATTATTGACAAGTATAAACATCGATGTTAAAAAAACATTGATTCCAATTCATCGATGTGTTTTTATAAAACATCGATGTTTTTTTAATAAAATATCGATGTTTTGAAAGCATTGACATCGATGTTGCATCCCTTGTATATAGGTGAATAAGGAATAATTTGTTTTAATTCAAAGCTAAAATTTTTTTTCGAGTTATTGAATTGACCTATCAGTTCAACTCTTCAATGTGAGGGTTTTAGAGGCAAAGAAAGAATGAATTTTTAGTGTTATTATTTTTTGGTGAAGAGGGGGGGGGGAATTTTGAACTCAAAACATTTGAAACAGGTTGACTTAATTTAAACCGGTTGCTTCAGTTCAAAGTCCATGGCGGTCGCAAATTGCACGTTTGTGTGAATTCACTTGCAGTAAAGGGTGAAATATCCAAGAGCCTACTCCATTACTGTGAGATAGCTCCCTGTTGTGGTGATGAAATCTGTCGTGGCCTCAAATGTTTTTAGAGGTTGACATGGTGGGTAGGGTTGCCAGAAAACAAATATCAGAAAAGAGAAAATTTTATAAAATTATTAAAAAAAAAAAGAAAAAAGAGGACAAAAAGAGAACACGAAAAGCACACATTATTAGTGTATAATTGTTAGGTATCTAATAAAAAAGAATAATCTTTGACGAATCTTGGTATATTAACCATTAATTGAAAGAAAATCTACTGAACATATTACTTACGTAGTTTGAAAATAATTAGTAAATGCGAGAACAAATTTATAAATAAAAACACTGACCTTTTTTTTTTCCCTAAACGTTGCAAAAATAAATTCAATTTTTAAACAACAGACACATAACAACAAAATAATAGTAGATACACATGTCTATTTAACAGGAGTTAAACATTTTACTTTTCATATTTGTTTGTGCATTTCATAGTTGATGTTTAAGGAGTAGAAAAACCCAATCAGATCAAATGACGTCAAATTATTTGTTAGGAAAAGCTCTTCATTAAGAATAATTTTTTAATATTGTCTTTTCATTTATAGAGAAATACCTGAGAAATTAAAAATTTGTAGCAAATTGGCAAACCTTCTATTTTTGTCGATCACTCAGATTTAGCAATGACGGCTATTAAATTATATCCTGAAGTTTCCTAAAGACCGTTTTGTGAAGAATGTAATATGTAATATCACACAATTCTAAATTTGTGCCAATAACTTACCGATTTTCACTAAAATCGGGGATATGTCAGTCAGCCGATTTTCTCATTTTGTATAGAATGACCCAGATGCCTAGAAGTCTCTTCGAAATAAATAAATATTTCAAGATTGAATAATAAATATTTCAAGAACAAAATTTTCACGATTGCTTCACTTGCATCTTCTAAGTCTAAAAGCAGACGTACGTTGTAAAAGATACTTATATCTGAAAGATAAAACCAGGGACTTTAGCCAATTCTGTAGTCTTCCTCTCATGCACGTCTCTGTTCTTGAGGGTATCTTGACGCATAGGGCAAAAAGTGAGTGCCATATTTTATTTGTGTTCAAATGGAGGTAAATAACGGCAAGTATTAAAGTAAAATATTGCACGGATTTTGTTTGACTGTAAAGTAGTTGGGGGCCGAAAGCATATTTTAAAAGAGGATGGAATGATTATAAATCATAAAAAATTGTTTGCGATATTTCATTAAAAAGAAAGATTGCAAACAAAAGAAATTACTCTATTGGTCAAGGATCAAATCATGTAGGGAAAACATCACGGTGCAAGATGGAATTATCAGAGGGTAAAATATTGGTTGGCGCTGGGTGGCACTGCATCGCTAAACCAAAAGTGTTAAGTATTTCATGCGTGCAAAGTTTCGATGTTGTTTGAACGAAGGGATTTCAGTGAGTACTTAGGACAAAAGTTGGGTTATTGGGTTGTGTTTCTTAAATTTTGTTGAGCATTCAAAATGACAGAAAGTAAGGAGCTTTTTCGACCTGTTATGCTGTTTTTAATTTCCGAAAAGGCAAGATTGCTTTGCAAACACAAAGAAGATCTGTGTTGAACAGGGTGCCGTTGACAATTCCACGCGCCGTAAGGGGTACAGAAAGTTTCGTCACCTGAATCTGTTCTTTGTCCAAAATCCTCAGAACTTGTACGGGATGATGCAGCTACCGAAGAGATGGAGAAAGGTCATCGAACAGAACACCACATTTACTCTACTGATTAACCCCTTCCGGTACGATTTAATTAACCTTTTGACAACGGCTAGAAATATAACTGATATGATTCATTCATGGCGCGGTTCTTATAACTTTCAAGGTACAACTGCTATAGCGGCCGTAGTGTAAATTCTTTCTTGGTGCGATTTTTATAACTTTTAAGGTAAAACTGACGTACTTGACGTTGTCTAAATTCTTTCTTGGCCCGATTCTTATAATTTTCAAGATACAACTGGCTGTACTCGTCTCTACAGTAACTAGATCGTCAATTGTGCGGTATGGCATGAAAAACCAATGACGAACTAGACTCGTCATTTTACCGGAAGAGGTTAAATTATAAATTTTAGTAAATTAAATCATTTTTCTTCAATTTTTGTCCAAAAAACGGGATGAATTTTTGCCTCAACCCAATGAAGTAAGTTATTTTAATATCGGAAAAGAGCTCTGACACTTGTAGAGTATGTCAACTGGGGTGATAATTTTATCATTCGCAAATCTTCCATAGATGCATATTATCCCGATCAAGCCGTATTGTGAATTGAAAAGCAATTCTATTATCCTCATGTAAATGGCGGACACAAGCGTTCAATGGCTTTCGAATTATCGATGCAAATCGCGACGGAGCCGTGAGGTATTATGGTCTGTCATCTTTTCCATGTGTTTTCTGGGTATCGAGTTTGCATGTTATTGTGGGGGAGAGAGTGAATTTCCTGTGTAACAAGCGCTTTTTTTCACCGACGGATGTCACCCATCCGACCACTTTTAGCAGCATCCGTGCTTTTATGTCGTTAGATTGTGGTTTTTTGTTATGAAATTCAGACAAAGACCCCTATACGAGAGCGTTTTTTTTTACGCTGTTCCACTGTTTCGGGACCGAAACCTGTTTCCATTCTTAACCCCTGGTTTCTGAAAATATGACAATAATGCTACATAATTGAGCGGCGGGTTTCCATTCACTGTCCGTGATGGTTCCGTACGGGAATTTTCTGTTTCCTTAGAAGACGGAAGCCCGTTAATGTATCCCTGCGTGCGATATTTTTCAGAATGTTAACTTTCATTCTTCTGTAAAGGGTCAGAGAAATATGATACAGTTGTGTTCTCACGCATGATCTGTCTATCAGTGATTCATATTATCATTTTAAAATTCTATGGCCATATCGTTATGTGAGGGTGAAATAAAAAAGAAGCGGCTAAAACGGGAAGAACTTCAACATCAGAGAAATGTGATACAGTTGTGTTCTCACGCATGATCTATCTATCTGTGATTCATATTCTCATTTTACTATCCTATGGCCGCATCGTTGTGAGGGTGAAAGAAAAAAAGGAGCGGCTAAGTAGGTACAATCTTTAGCATCAACCCAATATATTGTTCTAGAATAGTTTTGCCACTTTTTTTAGATTTATAAGAAGTTGAATTAATACCGCACTGGGGCAACACAACTGTCTATTGGCGACTATCTACGACCAACAAAGCATAGTAAAGGGATGTGTTCCTTGAAGGACACGTCAAGGATAGCAGAGCTAACCCTTCTATAGATAGCAGAAACTTACGTAGTAGATTTGGTGAATAAAAAAACAAGTTGTAAACTTAACATCGTTTATTTAAAGGACTGTAAACAAGTATATAACACAAATATGGTAACATCAAACTTAAATTAAACATTCTAAACAAAGCCTGAATTCTGGCTTTTAAGACATTAGAACTGACAAGGGTTGATATTACCCATCAACATTTGACGCGCAGAAGTTGTTGAAAGAGTTCTAAAGACAAAGTATTTATACTCCAGACTTGAACATCGCGACACCTGCCGATCGGAAACTGAAATTTTAAGTGGCTAAAATTCGCATACGATTACGATACAATATTACAATTACGCAGCCTCAATAGAATGATCCGAGGAGAAAACGTCATTTTGAATCACGGTCAGATGACGAGGTCAGCACCCCCACTCTCCAAACTTCCACACCACACCAACGAGAGGACATTTGGTGTCACGACAGATGTAACGTGCACTAGCCGTTGGGTTGGTCCGAGTTTCCAACTCGCAATCCTCCGCTCACTAATCTGCTGCTCAGCAAAGTATCTCCTCTATAGGAAAATTGAGTCTGAGGTTGCTGGACGAGATTTTATAAAAAGAACAGAGTTTACAACGGGTTATCATATTCCAGAATCATCGCTATTTGGCGATGGAAATGTATTGCTAACTGGAGACGTACCGTGTTCTTGAATTTAACCGTTTTCATCTCTCTCAAGCCGCGTTTACACCGGATTTGCACAACTTCCCAGCAAAAAAAATCAGCATCTTTCCTTCAAAAAAAGATCTATTTTAAAGGTTTTTTGAAGGTGAATGCAGGTTTTTTGAAGGCAGTTAGATAAGTGCAGATTTTACGGAGAGAAAATGCAGAGGTTTTGAAGGAATAATGGTTTCCTTCATTAGTACTGCAGTTTTTCTGAAATTTAATTTACAATTTTTCCAAATTCATTTTTATCTTCATAAAAACTGCAGTTTTTATAAAGGAAAAATGCTGTAAAAATGCCTTCAAAAAATTCCTTCATAAAAACTGCAGTTTTAATGAAGGAATTTTATAAAGACATTTTTCCTTCATAAAAACTGCAGTTTTTTTGACGGAAAAATGAAGTTTGAAGTTAAAGTTTTGTTTTCATAAAAAATGCAGTTTTTATGAAAAAAATTATCAACTAATACGTTCAATTAAAATTAATATATATGTATCTTAAATAATTTCATTAAAAAAAGTAAAAATTTTCCATAATAAAAAAACGGCAATTATTGCAGTTTATTTCATTTTTCAGTCCCACCATAAAATGTAACCTTGGAATTAGATACTGCTGGCCAACCTTCAATTAAAATATTTATTTCAACACATATTTTGTATTTCTATAACATACCAAATATCTGAATTTAGTCTGCTATATTAACTTCCCAACAAAATTAATAATTTGCATATATCTTGGAATTATAAAACAAATCTGTAATGAATGTGTTGTATGAGATGTTAACATTTTCAGAATATTTTCAATGCTAAATTCAAATGTGAAGACAGGAAATTTCTATCACATACCAATAATTTGTAAAAGGTTGTTATATTATGCAATATATCACCTGGTTGCTTATTTTGTAAAAGTATTAAAGCCCTCCAAACAAAATTTAAACCATTTTCAATGTATTCCTAGTGAAAAAAAGCACCATTACAAAACAGTGAAAAAGCAAACACTACATTAATTCATCAACTTTGGATATGTCTCTTACGGCCTAATGGATAGCACACTGAACTCTAGATCTCTTGGTCCCGGGTTAGATTCCTAACAACTGATCGCATTCCAAAATTACAAAGTGTTGTCCTCGCATCTTTCCCTTAATGAATTGACTGTGGGCCGTTGTAAGTACCCAGTTGTGTAGCTCTAGAAAGACGTTATAAACATATTTTTTAAATAAAAAATAATGTGTTTGCTCATCCCACCACTAGATGGCGCCACCAGTTATAAATCATCATGGCAACCAGTCAAAAAACTACAGGTTTCCTGCAGGTTGTTTTTGAAGTTTTTATGCTGATTTTTTTTGCTGGGTTCTCTCTCCCTCCAAACATCGAAGCTATTCCGAGAAATTCATTGTATTCATTGTTTGCAAATTCATTGCATTCATTGTATCACCAAGATTTCGAGTCGGGGTGGCGATTGATTTGCAGATCGAAATTTGTTTTCCGCCAGGAGTCGGTAGACCAAAGGATTGCAAGTTTTGGGGGACATTTCTCCGAGACGATTGCTTGACAATAACCGCTCTCCTCTGCCCTTCGGCATCCCCGTGGTCGCTTACGTTGCAGCAAGCTTAACATCCTCCACACTCGACATCCTAATGAATAGTGATTACCCTTCTCTACAAAGGGGTGAGAAGAGTGCGCTCGGATGGTTGCCGAGAAAGTCCACAAAGCGTTTACACCGCAGTCGGTCGAAAAAAAGGGACAAAAAGGGGTCAGAGTTTTCTATCTTTCCGACAATTTTTAAAGATCAAGGAGTTAAAACTGGACCTAATTGATGAAACAACGCAAAATAACGGACATGTTCAGAATAAATACCACACAGAAAAATTAGAAGATTTGCAAATAAAATTTGTTGCTTCGTATTAAAAAATATTTTTTCCTTTTTTAAAAATTATTCCTATTTATATATCTGCTATTTTACTGTTACCAAAATCCGGAATGGCCGAGGTCCGAAGGATTCCGGATTGTGGACTTTGTACTGCACTACACTAAAGTTCGAACTCGGAACAGTATAACAGAGATAGTTATTTCCGAAAGGTTTCAATGGTAATTTGGTAATTTTAGTTAACGTCGTACTAGAGCAACACAACGGGCTATTGACGAAGATCCGGGATCAATCCCTTAAGGGAAAGATCCGAGGACAAAACGTAATTTTGAACCACGGTCAGGTAATGGTAATGGTAATTTTAGTTAATGTCGTACTAGAGCAACACAACGGGCTATTGACGACGGTCCGGGATCAGTCCCTTAAGGGAAAGATCCGAGGACAACACCTCTTAATTCTGAACCACGGTCAGATGACGACGTCAACACACGAGATGGCACTCCACTCTCCAAACTTCTACACCACGCCAACGTGAGGATATTTGAGGCCGCGAGAGATTTAATGTGCACCAGTCCCTATGAACACGGGACCACGGTGGTCCAGTTGGAAGAGTAAAGGATTAGCAAACGAGGGTTGCGAGTTCGAATCCACCCAACACTGTCGTGTTCAAAGGGGGCTGGTGCATGTTAAATCTGTCGTCGTCTGATCGTGGTTCAAAATGACGTGGTGTTGTCCTCGGATCTTTCACGTGGGGGATTGATACCGGACCGTAGTCAATAACCCGTTATGTTGCACTAGTACGACGTTATTTTAAATATCTATCCACCCTACGAACGCCGACCAACCGGTATAGTGGTTAAGGTGTTAGCCTCTAGATCGGAAGGTTCCTGGTTCGAATCCGGGTCCGGGCATGGATGTTTGTAAACGCATGGTGTAGAGGCGGCTGGTGTACCTTAAATCTGTCGTGGCCGAAAGTCCTCACGTTGGGTTGGCGTGGAAGTTTGGAGAGTGGGGTGCCAGCTCAGGTGTTGCTTCGTCATCTGACCGTGGTTCAAAATTACGAGGTGTTGTCCTCGAATCTTTCCCTTAAGGGACTGATTCCGGACCGTCGTCAATAGCCCGTTGTGTTGCTCTAGTACGACGTTAACTAAAATTACCATTACCATTACCTCTAATTCCAACGATCAAAAATACAGAAACTTGAATGGTTTCTATATTTTCGATCGTTGAAGATGGAGTAAAAATTTGAACGGATTACAAATCAGCGTAAAATTCTACGTCCGATCAATACCAAAAACAGATTTATTATTTAATTATTTACCATTTGATTATTTAATTTTTTATTAAGCAATTACTTGTTAAAGAAAAGTCACATTTAAACTATCGATCTGGTGTAAAATTTTCAGCAGATTTCACATCCGTTGAAATTTTTGTTAACCTCGCCAAACGCAACATCCGTTGAAATTTTCATTAGCCTCGCCAAACGCGCGTTGAAACGCCTCATGTGAACGGGGCCTTTGAGATTAGCAGGTGGAGGGTTGCATGTTTGAAACTAGGATCAACGAAAAACCGCATTAAACACGAGGTCTGGAACACTTTATATATTTCGTGGCCTCAAGTGTTTTTAGGTTGGCGTGGTGTTGAAGTTTACAGACTGGGGTGGAGGTTCAGGTGTTAACCCCGTCATGTGATCGTGATGAGAAATAACAAGGTGTTGTCCTCAGAGGTTTCCGTTTGGGATGGATTCTGGAAAGTCGTTAACAGCCCGATGTGAGGTTGTCTCCAATGTGAGGTTAATTGACTATCTACAATAAGATGCTTTCAACTATGAAAGGTGTTTTCTTCTGCTTTGTAAATGCTCTTGTAGGATGCATCTTAAAATGTAGTGTAAGGCCGTTTTGGCTTTCAATCTAATTGACGTTGTCCGATCATATCTCTCTATATATAAAAATATTTTTGTGTATATTTTCTATACAAATCTACATCGTTTGACCCATCCACACCAAATGTGGTACACTTATACTTTAGAACACAGCGGGAAACATAGTCTATTTTTTTCATGTCTTCAGACCCATCTGTAGCCATGTAAATTGGCACACAGGTAGTCCTAAAAGTGTCCTTCGAAGCCCCAATTTTAAAATCTAAAGTTTGTTTTTCTGCAATAACTGTACATGGATAAGGAAACACGTTCTACAGGGTTTGTGTATGAGTTAACACAAGAGAATGTCGTGGTCATATTTTAGCTGTAGCGGTATGAAACACGTTCTACAGAGTTTATATATTTGAGTTAACACAGGGAAATGTCGCGGTCATATTTGAAACCCGAGCAACGGGTTATTCAGCTATCATAAATCTATTCGGAATTCGTTATTTGGAATTTTTTAAGGCTGTTCTAAAAATAGTGTTAGATAAAACAGTCGTGACGTCCCATTCAGAATACTTACGGAAACGTCACCGCAAAAAGACTACCACCATCTATGTTTAGCTTGACACAAAAATGCCTCTCATACACCACCATATAATTTTTTATCAATGGAGTCATTTTTCTAAATGTCTAGCGTACGTATGTTTTTCTTTGTTTGTTTTGCGTCAGTAAAACTAAAATTCAAAAACTCATTATTCTATTCTCATTTATAGAGCCATCCCTTAACGAAGCCATTAACTTTAAAGTCATCAGAAAAGTGGAAATGTAAGTATAGTACTTATTGTATATAAATGTTGTTCTATTGTGTGATTAAGCTCAATAATTTTATACAATCATTGTCGACATTCCAAGATGTGAGTTTCAAAAAGTGCTCTTCAATAGGGTGGGCCGAAAAAAGTTTTTTTTTTCTATCACATTCTAATAGTGCGGAAAAGTTGTCACATGCAGTAAAACTATATGTAAAAAATTTCATTATGATTTATTGATATTTTTTGCCTTCCCAAGGGGTTCAAGCCCTCCAAAAAAATCGAATTTCGGGCATTTTTTTTATAAAACATAAAATTTTTCAAAATTACGTTCTAATAGTGTGAAAAAGTAAGCTTAGACATTCAATATTAACGGTAAAAAAATTGTTTAGATCAGTACATATCTTCTGCCTTCCCAACGGGGTCCAAATAGCAGAAAAAACTGTTCACCAGTTTTTACCGTAATTGCAAAAGTCGATATTTTACAAAAATGTAATTTTTTCAGTTTTTTTTCTGCTATTTGGGCCTTGTCGGGAGGCAGAAGGTATGGACTGATCTAAACAATTTTTTACCATTAATATTGAATGTATTAGCTTACTTACTTTAGAGTACTATTAGAACGTAATTCTAAACATTTATATTTTTTTATAAAAAATGCACGAATTTTGGTCTTTTTGGAGGGTTTGAACCCCTTGGAAAGGCAGAAGATATCAATAAATCGGGATGAAATGTTTTACACAGTAGTTTTACTACATGAGACAACTTTTCCGTACTATTTAGAAAGTGATAGAAAAAAAACCCACCTTTTTTCGGCCCACCCTACTCTTTAAACCTAAATATTCTATATCCATAGTTAATAATGGAAATCAAAAACTATAATAAATATATTGTGGGACAAACTATAAAATGGTTGAAGAAACGTACAAATAAAGGACGGTGCTTTTGTTGTCAATATTTTAGAATGGAATACTTTCCTTAACACATTCGCTGCCGGTCACGAAAAAATGGGTTTTTCCCCAGAAGGCAACCTACTTTTTATAACAAATATGATTGAAAAGTGCGCGCCGACCAACCGGTATAGTGGTTAAGGTGTTAGCCTCTAGATCGGAAGGTTCCTGGTTCAAATCCGGGCCTGGGCATGGATGTTTGTAAACGTATGGTGTAGAGGCGGCTGGTGCACCTTAAATCTGTCGTGGCCGAAAGTCCTCACGTTGGGTTGGCGTGGAAGTTTGGAGAGTGGGGTGCCAGCTCAGGTGTTGCTTCGTCATCTGACCGTGGTTCAAAAGTACGAGGTGTTGTCCTCGGATCTTTCCCTCAAGGGACTGATCCCGGACCGTCGTCAATAGCCCGTTGTGTTGCTCTAGTACGACGTTAACTAAAAAAAAAATTACCAATTATTATGAAAAGTGCGCCAATACCAGAATAGATTGGTGAAAGTTCAGCCAACATATAAATTAAAGCTATAAAATCGAAACCACATTCCTTTACAACTAGCTTCTAACCTTTATTTACCTAACCTTTTCCCCGCCAATTCCACGCAATACACCTAACAAATAATGCCAATTGAAGCGGAGAAATAAATGTTGAGGCGCAGCTCTTCCCGCGCGAACGCGTGACTGGCTACTGAAACATCACACTTCACCACGCACTGTCGTGAGATCGACAGCGAACGTGTTAAGCACTTAATGTGAGGTTACTGAAGAGAATCTCTATTGTCTTCAATAAATATCATAAGTATCAGGCTGATATAAAAGAGTTAATCCCGTATTAAAGTCACTGAATCAGTATAATATGGACCGTGTACTGCTCGATGATCTTTCTTCAACTCTCCGGTAGCTGCATCATCATATCCAAGTTCTGAGGATTCTGGCTAAAGAACCAATCGACACTTTTTGAACCACTTACGGCACGTTGAATCGTCAACGGCCACCCTCACCCTACGCACACATCTTCTTTTGCGTTTGCAAAGCATTCTTGTCTTTCCGGAACTAAAAAAAGCATACTATATCAAAAATTCTCCTTAGTTACTGCCATTTGGAATGCTTAACAATATTCCTTCGTTCAAACGGCGTCGAAACTTTACACGTATGAAATAGTTAACACTTCTGTTTTGCGATGCAGTGTCAACAGGCGCCAAACAGGACGAACTTTTGCAACCCAATATATACACTACCTACAATAACGGACCGGACGCTAGCGGATTTGCATTAAATCCGACTGCTTGTTTTTTTTTTTTTTTTTTTTTTTTTTAGTGGTATGGCCTGAGACCTTTGCATGTTGTTCCTGGTCAATTGAACGCCGACGCATACATGAACATTTTGGACAATCAGGTTCTTCCTACGCTCTGGCAATTTTAGGGAATGGACGAACGTTACTTCCAGGACGACAACGCTCCGTGTCATGTTGCAGCCTCTGTTAAACAGTGGTATCGAGATAAGGACGTAAAACGTCTTCACTGGCCTGCTCATAGTTCCGACCGAAACCCCATAGAACATGTGTGGAACGAGTTAGAGCGTCGCTTAGGGACCAGGGAAGAATGAATGGATGAAGAAGGAATGGACACACATACCTATAGCTGTGTGTCAAAACCTTGTTGAAAGTATGCCCAGAAGGGTTAATAGTGTCATCATTGCAGCACGTGGGGGACCATTCCCTTATTAAAGCATGTATTATTTCCTTTATCATCACATCTTGCTGTCTGGTCCATTATTGTAGGGTAGTGAATATTTATACAGGTAACCCTCGTATAGCATGGTGAAAGGGTGCCGAGCTATAGAGAATCCGTGTTATACGAAACTTTACAAGTCCCACAAATTTTGATATTGCGTACTGTGCTATATTGGAATCGTGTTATAGGATACTCGTGCAATGGATGGACAGACAGACAGATGGACAGACACACAGATG
The DNA here is from genome assembly GCA_947359465.1 of Metellina segmentata. NCBI lineage: Eukaryota > Metazoa > Arthropoda > Arachnida > Araneae > Tetragnathidae > Metellina > Metellina segmentata. The sequence goes on along the minus strand of OX375877.1, from coordinate 124,136,796 downwards.
GGTACAGACACCAAACGCGCAAGAGGCGGACTTGGCATCAGAAGGGACCAAAACGGATAGAAAAATTGAAGTGGGTCGAAAATATTTAATGTACAAACAAACACCCCGTTTTTTTTTTAACATTGTTATTGTAAACCGTGTAATATAGAGAACTTAGGCGTGTTATATGAGGGATGCCGAAATTTTGGTACTGTGTTATAATGAATCATCGTTATAGAAGTACCGTGCTATACGAGTGTTACCTGTATATGTGTGTGTGTCATGTGATGGCTTTAACGATGTACTTTCCCAATTTCAGCTCCAATCGAAATCGTGTACCCCAAATTCCACCCGCCCTCTTTCCGAAAGCGGAGATCCACCAAACCGGACGACGACCACCCCCTCCTGATTCTCAGAACCAGCAACGACACCTTCTACATCAGACTGGAGCCGAGCGACGACCTGTTGGAAATCAAACAACCCGAGGGGCGAGCGAACTGCCACTACCAGGGAACCCTGCTGACTCATGCGGGGGGAAGTGCAGCTATTTCATTCTGCGGAATGCAAAACAAAATGGTAAGTTGGCGGCTAAATAATCATTTTGAGGAGATAAGGTTTGAAAACCCAGCCTGAAATACCAACAATGACGGACAAATACATTTTTACAGAGAGTTTCCTAGAACTCTACTATTCTATAGATATACGAAATTTCATTTTTATTGAAAAATTTTTATGGAACTCTATAGAAATTTTTATAGAAAAAGCGAGCAATGATTTTATAGAAATGTATTTCTACATAGAAAAAATTCTACAGAGAATAATATAGAGTAGAATATCGAGAAGAATATAGAGAAGAATATTGAGTAGAATATAGAGAAGAATATCGAGTAGAATATAGAGAAGAATATCGAGTAGAATATAGAGAATACTAAAGAGAAGAATATAGAGAATTCTGTAGAGAAGATTATAGAGAATTCTGTAGAGATTATAGAGAATTATAATAGAGAATTATATAAGAAGAATACATAGAATTATAGAGAATCCTACAGAGAAGATTATAGAGAATCCTACAGAAAAAGTATAGAAATTACATAGAGAAGAATATAGAGAATCCTACAGAAAAAAATATAGAGCATTCTATAGAGAAGCTCTATAAAAAAGTAAAGTCGTAAAACAAGAGAAATGAGCTTCTGTATAATTCTATAGCGGAGATCTAAAGATATTTCTAGACTTTGTTTCGAGGTTTACTGAGATTATACAAAAACGTGCCATAATTATATAGGAATCTATGGACTACATTCTGTAGAAATTTACATAGAATTCTGTTCAGTTATATGGAGTCTCTTATAAAGGAACGAAATTTTGTTTCTATAGAAAAACATTCTATCTAGTTCTAAACAGATGAAGATAATGTAGAGAAAACGAGCTCTGATTCTATAAAAATTTATTTCTATAGAAAAATTGTGAAAAAAGAGAAATGAGCTGTTAAATAATTTTTTAGTGGTTTCTACGAACATTCTATAAATATTTCTATAACATATTATACAGATTATAGAAAAACGGGGGTCATAATTCTATAGAATTCTAAAGACTACATTCTGTACAATTTACATAGTTCTGTAGAGATTTTTTTTTTATAGAGAAACGAAATTTCATTTCTATTGGAAAAAAATTCTATGGAACTCTAAAGAGATTTCTATAAAAAAAAGTGAGCTCTGATTTTATAGAGATTACTTTATAGAGATTAAGAATAACGGGACATAATTTTAAGGTAGGTAGCTATTTGAATTAACGTCGCATAGGAGCAACACACGGGCTATTGGGAATGGTCCGCGATCAAACCCTAAGGGAAAGATCCAAGGACACTATCAAGTCATTTTGAAGCACGGTATAATTCTATAAAATTTGTAAAAACCACATTTTCTGTAGAAATGTACATAGAATTCTAATAGAAATTTTTCGTAAGAATGTTTTTGAAGATTAATTACCTCAACCTAAACATCAACTATTTTTTGAGTTTTACTATTTTATCGGAATTTTTATTGACCGATGTAGACTACAAATTTAAGGAAATTGTGAATTGACTTCTCAAGATCACAGAAGAGTTCTTCACACATCTTGTGCTCGCCATCTTTTCAAAAGTTATTAACCGCAAAGAGCTGAGACTTTGTAGCCTGGTTGGTAGAGTAGCGGATTAGTTACAGGAGGGTTGCGAGTTCAAAACCCGTGCTGCCTGTTACACGATCAATTTGGTGGGGATTCAAATGCCGCCAGGTTGGTTTGGTGTGGTAGGTAGTTGAATTTACGTCGCAATGGAACAACACAGCCGGCTATTGGCGACGGATCAATTTCGAAAGGAAAGATCCGAGGACATCACCTCTTAATTTTGAACCAATGTCAGATGACCAGGAGTTATATGAAAGTTCGGAGAGTGGGTTGCCAGCTCGGGTGAGACGACATCTGAACGTGGTGTTGTCCTCGGATTTTTTCCTTCGGATTTGATGCTGGAGCGTCGCTAATATCTCGTTGTGTTGCTCCATTGCGAGGTTGATTTAATTATCTACTCACCGGTGCGAATGCTGCTCTTGTAAAATGCGTAATTTTTTTCAGTCAGGAATCATCCTCACTGGGAACGATGCTTTCATCCTCCGTCCTCTGGATCCACTCTCCCACACAGAGGTACTCAAGAACCACGGAAACGTAACACAAGGAGCCCACGTGGTGATGAAAGTGGATAACTCGCGAGATCAGTTTTGCGGTGGTGACTATAAAGGTAAAATTCGACATTCCTATCCAATATGAAAAAAAAAATAGTTTAATTAAATTAAATTATTTATTTTGTATGGAAAAATAATTGGGTCAACGGTGATATTGGAGGCAAAGCGGCTGATAAAATATTGATGGTTACTTTGTTACTAAATAGGTTCTCGAATCTATCACTACCAGGAGATGACAAAAATAAGAAAATTTAGGAGCCAGGACCCTTGCAATACATATCATACTAATATTTTTTCGAACCCTGAGTATATTGCAGAACTGATTACACACGTGCGCAGTAAATAATATGCTATTTATAGCGTAACTGAGGTAATAAAAAATATATATATTTTTTCTACATTAGACGTTTAACTTCATTTTTGACCTTCTTTTGCCTAAAAAAATTTTTTTTTTACATGAAAAATAAACGTTTTTTACAAAAACAGAAAATTTAGGCGCCAGACCAAATTTTTTAGGCGCCATGGCGACCTGGTGCCCGAGATTTGTGCCCTGATCTATACGTATATATACAACTAGGGGGCTCCGCCCCCTCCTCGCTTACGCTCGCCAACCCCCGGGAATTGCTATGCAATCACATCTGGTTTGCTTCGCAAACCAACACTCCTTCTACATAGGCCATTTGATTTGCTTCGCAAACCAACATTCCTTTCGCAGAGTGAAATTATCTGAATAATTTGTATTATCCTGATTTCACTTTACGGTCCATGACGTCACAGCGAGGGCTTCGCCCCCTGCTCGCTTGCGCTCGCCGACCCCCGGGGATTGTTACGCAATACCGTTTGGTTTGCTTCGCAAACCAATACCTCTTTCGCAAATGATTTCACTTTTTTTTACTTTAACACTTAATGCACCCTAAACTAATAGCCGCATGAGTAAAAAATCTTCTGCATCTTGTTCCCTGTACAATTTTAAGTAAATCGGGTTAATCTCTAAACTTTACGATCTGTACTTAGTACTTTCTCGGTAAACCGTCTGAGAACAGAGAGAAAAAAGCGAGCCTTTTTCCTCGCCAAATAAAAACAAATCGTTTTTATGGCAATTGTTGCTACGATAAATTTGATATCTGGCAAACCCGATAGTCAAAAATACAACCCTCCGCGAAAACAATGCTCCGCAAATTTGCTCCGCGAAATAAAAAAATACGAAATTTGTGTCAACAATTTTTGAGTGCATCGAATTTATTTATGAACCAATTTTAAAAATAATTGTACCGTAAGAAAGAGTACATTCTGAGGTATACTGCGATATTTTCAAAATTAAAAACTAATAGTAATACGATATAAATATAACAGTTTTAGTTTTGTATCGGAAATTACGATCTGAAAGTTCCAAAAATTGTATGACCAACTTTTAAATTGCATAGATTTTATTTATAAACCAATTTGAAAAAAAAATTGTACCATAAGAAAGAGTGTAATGTAATGTATTCAGCGATGTTCTCAAATTTAAAAAATAATGGTTTTTGCTGTAGATATAACGGTTTTAACAAAAAGTAGCGAAAATATCCAAAGATTCCGAATTTTGTATGACCAACTTTTGATCGCATCCAATTTAATTATAAACCGATTTCAAAAGTAATAGTACCGTAAGAAAGAGTATATTATGAGGTACACTGCAATATTTAAAAAATTAAAAACTAATAGTAATTAGATATAGATACGGCAGTTAAAAAAAAAGTAACAAAAATGTCCCGATTTTTCCCGAATTTCAAAAAAAATATTATCAAGAACCAAATTGAAATTTCTAAAAAAACTCGACGAGCTGCAAAAATTTACGTTGAGAGGTACTCTTAAAAACAAAACTCACAACTGAAGACTAAAAATTTGTATGTGTTTTGCTCACTCGCGGAAGAAATTTCACTTCTTCAATTTTGACACTTAATAAAACCTAAACTAATAGCCGCATCGAAAAAAAATCTTGATAATTGTCCAGGGAATACGATGAAGAACAAACCATGTTAATTTAATTTTTTTTCGATCAGTACTTTCTCGGGAAACCGTCTAAGAATCGAGCTAAATAACACAGTTTTCAATCCTGCGACGGCGGCGGCGGTAACATTTTTTTAATATAGAGAGAAAGGATGTTTGTATGTATATTTTCTTTACAAATCTACACCGTTTGACCAATCCGCACAAATGTGTACACTTATACTCTACTGCACTGCAGAAAACATAGGTTGAAGTTCAGAATGAAGTTAAATGCATTTTTGCATGTTCGCAGTATAGACAAGTATGAGCAAGGCAGCTGGCAGCCACGCGCTGGTCTCCAGCCGTAAAACTGATTTGAGTGGAAGTAAAATTGCCGCCCCAAAAGTCTGACGCACCGGGCCTAGAGCCCATTTAGCCCCGTGGTTAAGGTGGCCCTGACCACGGCCTTGTAGGAAATGGCATAGCACCAATTCAAAATTAAGAAAAAATAAGTCTTGTTAAACCCAGATTACAAAGTCATTAGAAAGAGAAATAATTTTACATTTGCTCTCATAATCAAAACTGATAATTTTCCTCTTTCGCAAATCACACTAAGCCTAAGTGTCAATACAAACGGCGAAAGTGTTTAAAAAAATTAAATACATGGTTGAATAGCTGCGGCTTCCCATTCAAAAAGAAACCATTCGACTCCAGCAACACATTCCTGTGGAAATTCTAAATGGGACTAGACAATGCGATTCATCATCTCGCATATAAATGTGAGAGGAGTTTCTGACTGAAAACTGCGATTGCCCAAAAGAGAAAAAAACCTTTTTCCTTTGTGCGAGCCCATGCATCTTATGCCTAACCTTGATCACGCAGCATGAAAAGGATCATCGAAGGCGTTTACTTAAACGAGACAGAAACGTTTTGTCTGCAATCAATGAAGATTTGATCGCATCTTTCGTTTCTTTTCACGGACAAAAAGTGCAATCCCGAAGGATTTTCGTTTAATGTGACGTCATTGTTCAATGATGGTGTTTCGCGCTTCTTTAGGGAGTCTGCATTTGTTTACTTTGACATTCATTTCATACATTACACTACATCGGTGGATGAGTAGGTAGTAAATTAAGGTCGCACTGGAGAAACACAATGGGCTATTGGCTACGGTCCAGATCAAAACAGAAGGGAAATTTTCCGAGCATGATACCAAGTAATTTTGAATCACGGTCAGATGACGAGGTCAAACCTGAGCTGGCACCCTACTCGCCAAACTTCCAAACCACGCCGTGAAGACATTTGTGGCCACGACAGATTGAACACGTACCAGCAGCCTAAGATATAACAGTCTTTGATTGGATTCGAACTCGCAACCATCCGGTTGCTAATCCGTTACACCGCGGCACGGCGATGGTCCGGGATCCATTCGAAAGAGAGTTGTGATGCTCCAGTGCGATGTTATTTAAAATACCACACCATACCATCTGTTGTGTTAAGAAGCGAGAGTGCAGTCGTTTTGTAGTTCGTTTGGAGATGTGTACTGTTTCGTTTCTTGTCTGAAAATAAATTATGTGTCTCGTCCTGAGATATGTTTTTATTTTTATATAACTGGCTTGATAAGTTGCTATAGTTTTAAAATACATGTAATGTTTGTGTTCCGTATATGTGATTCATTCCATCTGGTACCCCAAACATTTCCGGTTTCACGTTTAACCCTTGCAAGGGTGGGGAGATGTGGTTTGTCGCTCTATGGTCATTTTTGGTTTCACGAGGGCTATTAGACCCCACCACCCTTGAAAAAGCCTGAGGCTACTGTATCTAAATACTAGCTGAATAACACGGCGTTACTAGGGTTTCAAATATGACCACGACATTTCCTTGTGTTGATTCCAATACGCAAACTCTGTAGAACGGCTTTAATACCGCGACGGCTAATATATGACCGCGACAGTTCCCTGTGTTAACTCATACACAAATCCTGTAAAACTTGTTTCTTTACCCATGTCCATTTATTGCAGAAAAACAAACTTTACATTTTAAAATTGGGGCTTCGAGGGACACTTTTAGGACTACCTGTGTGCCAATTTTCTTGACTACAGATTGGTCTGAAGCCAGGAAATAAATAGCCTATGTATAAAGTATAAGTGAACCTAATTTGCGTGCTGTGGATTGGTCAAAACGATGTAGATTTGTACAGAGAATAAACACACACACATCCTTTTTTATGTATATATATATATATATATATATATATATATATATATATATATATATATATATATATATATATATATATATATATATATATATATATATATATATATATATATATATATAGAGAGAGAGAGAGAGAGAGAGAGAGAGAGAGGATTCTATGGATTAAAAAACCAAAGTATACAAATATTATTTCATTCTGATGTCATGGAAGACTAAATGGACAATAGAGATGATGCGGTGCCTTACTCCCCTAAAAGAGAAGTAAATTGAGTTAAGTGCAAAATACATTTCATATAAGATCTTAAACATAGACGTAAAATATCAGTAGAGTGAGCATTGCTATTGAAAGGTGCTTCGAAAAGTGGTGACCAACATGTCGACCAGTACTCAAGTGACAGCACAGTGAAAAGTCAACTTGGTTGGCTGATTTGGCACTTATCGCCTCGTTTGGCGATAATAACATCCTATGACAGAATAGACGTGTGAACGCGAAGCGTGTAGAGAGTGATGGCAAAATTGGCGAAATCGCTAGTCTACTATTATGTCGTAGGAAACAATCAAAAGATGAATCAACGGATGGTCGGCTTCCCCCATCCCGTAGACCACTCGGATTTCCACCCGGCAGAGAAAAAAAGAACCCGAGGGTCAAGTTACTACTACTTTTAGTTATATGATGCCGGGCACCTAAAAACGGTTGCCATTACTCACTGTACTTTTATATCTCCTCCGTGGTCTTAACCCTCCTAGTGGTTGTCTCGACGAGGTGTCTCGTCACTAGCAAAACTGACTAGACCTTGATGGACGAGGTAACTCACCATTAGAAGAAAACTGTACAGATCTTGATCTTGTCATCGAAAAATCAGCAATAACTTGGTGACGAGAAATCTCGTCATCTCTCTCAACCAATTAAATCAAATCTTTATGAAAGAGCTATCTGGTCATCAGCCAAATTAGTCAAATATTTATGGACTAGATATCTCTTAATCTCTCTCAGCCAAATTAATCAGATCTCTATGGAAGAGGTATCTAGTCATCCGTCAATTTATTTAAATCTTTATCGGCGAGATATCTAGTTATCAATCAAATTACTCAGATCTTGATGGACGAGATATCTACTCATCAGTCAAATTACTCAAATCTTTATGAACGAGATATTTCGTAATCTCACTCTCAGCCAAATTAGACAGATCTTTATGGAAGAGATATCTAGTCATCACCGAAATTAGTCAAAACTTTATGAACGTAATATCTCGTAATATTTCTCAGACAAATTAATCATATCTTAATGGAAGATATATCTAGTCATCACAGCCAAATTAGTCAAATCTTTATCAACAAGATAGCTGCTTATCAGCCAAATTAGTCAGATCTTGATGGACGAGATATTTCGTAATCTGTCTCTCTCTCTCTCTTAGTCATATTATTCAGATCTTTATAGAAGATATATCTAGTGATCAACCAAATTAGTCAAATCTTGATAGACGAGATATCTTAATCAGCTAAATTAGTCAGATCTCGATGGTTGGGATATCTTGTCACTAGCCAATTTAGTCAAATCTTTAGGGCCAAAATATCTTCTTTAGCCAATTTAGTCAAGTCTTGATGGACGAGATATCCCGCAAAAACCACTTGGAGGGTTAAACCCACAAAAAGATTTTTGAAAAAACTTTCTCAGAGTATTTATTGCCCTTTGAGGAGTGAATGTAACCTTGTTTTTATTTGCACACAGATGCCCCTCGTCATGCTGCCGAAAACGGAATCGTAAGATCGAAGAGGGTCCGGAGATCGGAAGCGGAGAATCGAAAAGTGATCGAAACTGCCGTGTACGTGGACTACCCTCTATACCAGAAACTGGGCGTGAAGAAGCACCAAACTATCGAAGAAATGCAAAACACGGTTCTGACCATCCTCAATGAGGTGAGAATGAAATATTTTTCATTGCTAGGTACTTTTCCTTTATAGCCATACAAACATTCGGTGCCAATTTGACGCATTTTTGTTTACTTCTTGGAGCTCTTTGTTACCATTCCAGATTTTTGTTTTTGGGTGCCATTTTAGCTTATTCCTTTGTTTTAATGCACTTGGCTTACACTTCTCGCATATAACTATTCCAATCAACCATCGCGTTGTGATTCATTTGGAGCTGTGATTCACATAATTCAATAGACTTAACTCTTGACCCTATAAATGAGTAACGAAAAGAATGCGTGATCCAATTTGTTCGGACACCTTTTTCTCCGGCATAAACGAAGGCTACATAACCAAAGATGCCAACATGCGATGGAAGTTTTTAATAGTACCAAAGGAAAAAACCCGTAGTTTTAAGAATTTTTTAGCAGTCGGGTAAAACTTCAATAAATCGGCTTTAATAACACTCATATATCATTAATTCAAATATTTAATGACAAATTTGAAACTTATATGCAACACATTATATTATTTATAATTAGTAAGGTATATCATACATGAAAACACATATTTAGAACCAATAATTGTGTATGAAAGAATTACATATAAAACATATAATTTTTAAATTAAAGCACTCTCTCTCTCTCTCATCTACCAAAAAAAAAATAATAATAATGAAATAAATACAGAAATAAGTAAACTAATTGATGTGTTGTAAAAAATAAATAAAATTGAATAATTCCGTAGAAAAAAAATCATTGATATCGTAATCCGTAGTACCCGATTCACTCCCGTAGAAACTACGGAGAATCCGTTGTAGTTGGCATCTCTGCATAACTCTTTCGGCTTCGAGTCACATTTTAATTTCATTAGGTGGTGGTTATTCGAACCCATCCTTCTTTGCAAAGAATATTTATTTCTTGAAGAAATGGTATTGTTGCTTGTTCGTCTCTTGGTAAATCCCAAAACATTAAAACCATTGCACTTACAAAAGAATGAGCTAAAATATCGCCGCAAAACAAAAAGCTGGTATGGAAACAAACAGCACCAAGTAATAAATTGGCGCCGAAGTTCGATGGTAGGGCTATAACGGAAAAGTACCCTCTCCGACAAAACATTTTTCTGGACAAAAGTCTAGAAAGTTTTGACCATAAACTATCAACTGAATCCTTTTTCCTCAAAGTCTGATGAACTTAACCACCGCTACAAAATCTAACTTAAAGTATTATCAATAACAGTGTTAGGAATCTTAATCATAAAGTCCCATAGACAGCTCCTCCTTGGAGAAGATAATCCAATTTGCAATTACTGCATTTGCCCACTAACAGTAAAACACATTTTGATAGAATGTTCTCATTTTAATAGTCAACGACTTAGACATTTTAATTCATATACCTTGGTTTTAGAAGACATGGTTGGAGAGAATCCTCATCCAAACATTTTTAGCTTATTACATGACATCGGATTTTCATGCATCACATATAATTTTATATATACTATTTTCATTTTATTACCACCCGACTCATTTCATTTTATTATTAGATTATATGTTTGAGCTCTTTTATTCGGATCTCTTCTACAATATATATCAGACCTATATTTATACACGTAATGAAATTGTTTTAAAATCAAAGAATAATGTATTTGAGTTTGATTTTTTGTCTTGAGTTTGGCATAATATGTCCCAGGAGGAATTTCTTGTCTTCCTTTTCTTAACTGGGGTGTAGCCTTGTCCCGATTAGCTGAAGTCATTACGGATGCAGGGGAGGTTCTAGAGAAACTTTGGCAGAGGGTTTCAATAAAAGTCCACGAGAATCGCTTGTTACAGGGTGTGAAAACTAATCGTTGGACACAGTGAGTCGACCCTACAGCTTAGCAAACTTTCTCTCTGCGATCTTCTAACAACTGTCAGAAGCCCTGTGCTAACAGACGTTGATTCTAATTCAATTGCGGCTTCACTTCTCGTTGCCGAAAAGGTTCACTGCGCCTTATAAAACTTAAAAATAAAAGCTTTAAATTCACTGCCTTTTAAAACTTGGATAACGTTGGCCTGAAATTAAAATTATTCACTTCTGTGTATAAACAATGAAGCACCAAATTTCATGAGATAGCAATATGCAAATATACAGCATCCGTAAGAAATATACAGAATTGCGTAAGAAATGTAAAATGGGCAAAGCATTGTCAGGGCTTACCGGATGGCAGGAATTATCAGAATTTGAACGCGGAATGTTAGTTGAAGCTAGACGCATGGGACATTACATTTCGTACATTGTTAGATAATTCAACATTCCTGTATCCACATTGTCAAGAATGTGCCGAGGAAATATAATTTCATGCATTATCTCCCACCATGGACAACTCAGTGCCCGACCGCGTCTATTTAATGACCGAGACCAGTGACGTATGCGTAGAGTAGTCAGTGTTAACAGACAAACAACACTGCGTCAAATAACAGCAACAATCAATGTGGGACGTACGACAAACGTGTTCATGAGGATAGTGCAGCGAAATTTGGCGTTTATGGAATATGGCAGCAGAAGACCGACTCGAGTGGCCTTTTTAACAACACGCCATCGGCTGCAGCGCCTCTGTTGGGCTCGTGAACACATCGGTTGGACCCTAGATGACAGGAAAAACGTTTGGTCAGATGAGTCGATTCCAGATGGGAGGGTTCAAATGCGCAGACCCAACGAGGTCATGCACCCAAGTTGTCAACAAGTCACTGTGCAAGCTGGTGGTGGCTCCATAATGGTGTGGGCTGTTTTTACATGACATGGACAGGGACCTCTGGTCAAACTGAACCAATCAATGACTGGAAATGGTTATGTTTAGCTACTTGGAGAACATTTGCAGCCATTCATAGACTTCATGTACCCAAACAACAATGGAATTTTCGAGGATGACAATGCGCCACGTCAACGGGCCAAAATTGTTCGCGATTGCTTTGAGGAACATTTTGCACGATTCCACCGAACGATTTGGCCACCTAGATTGTCAGACATGAATTCCGTCGAACATATATGGAACATGATTAAAAGGTCAGTTCTTGTACAAAATCCTGCACCAGCTACACTTTTGAAATTATGGACGGCTGTAGAGGCAGCATGGTTAAATATTTTTTCATAATTATAATTTTACATTCATTTTCTATTGGTTATTTTTTTGGGTTAGTAAAATCAAAAATAATATTTTATTTCTTACAGCATGAAAATATAAAACGCAATACGCAAATTTTCACAGATGGCAACAGATAGATCTAAGCTCACTGAATTTTCATGCTTTAAGGTATCCGAACACCTTCGGAGTAAATTTTTTAAAATTTGTCTTCGATGGTGCATTTTATGTTAGATCATAATGAAATATTATGAATTATTTAAAAAAAAAACATTTAAAAAAATTTAATTTTTTAAATTTTGCATGAAAAACAGTTGAAAATAGCCAAATATTGTCTTTATCGCAATATATCACAGACCAAATTTAAATTAAGATATTTTCAATCTGTAAATTGTAATATAAAGACTAATTCTTTGTACAGGGAATGACCCTCTATCATTATTGTATTCTAAACCTTTAAAAGACCATTGAAATTTAAGTGTTGCAAAAAACAAAATTGTAAAAATTTATAGCAATTTATAATTTCCATTAATAAAAATGAAAAAACTACTTGACCTACAATTATGGTAGAGGGTCATTACCTGTATTAACTCTTTCTTAGCATATAAAAAAAATATCAGAGCATTTGAAGAATAACTTTTTCAGTTATGCTATATTGCGTAAAGATAAAATGTTATAAAATGGATTTTGAGAAAAAGCATAAAACTTATTTTAATGCAGAATATTACCTTTAATTTGAAAATCAGTGGCTAAAATGCTCCTGATTTATAAACTTCACCATCTTTGACTTCTATCCACAGGAGTGAATTTTAATGCGCAAATTTAATAAAACTGTGATGTAAACAAAGATTGAAGTGGTCTTCCGGTTGGCAGACATCTACTTCCGGTTTTTAAAAGTTGCTGGAAAGTGATATAAAAATTCCTATAACTTCGGTTCTAAATAAGATAGAAATAAAATTTAAACAGTTTTTGAAAGGTAAGAAATCAGGCTTTCACTTAAGCTTAAAATTTAAAAATGGATATTTTGACCAAAAATTGCGTTTTAAAGGTGTTCGGATACCTTAAGAAATAAAATATTATTTTAGATTTTACACCAACCCAACAAAATGAACAATAGAAAATTAGTGCAAAATTATAATCCTGATATAATTCAACGGTTCCACTGCTATTTTCCACACACAAACGAGTAAAATTTTAAATAAAAACATCCTTTATTTGAAAACCTTATTTTCCATTAGTCTATCTAGTTTTCTCTAGTTTAATCAATGACCGCCTCGAGAACAACCAAAACTTTTCAAACTCTACCTCAGACAGATCAAATCAAATTTTATCAATTCCTTTTTAAATTCTTATACTAACACATTTATTATTGTAATTAAACTAAGAGATAGATTAATTTTCTCATTTCAGGGTATTAATTTAAACTATAAACTACCCGACAATAATGTACCGGACGCCAGCGGTTTTGCATAAAATCCGACTACTGGTTTGGGGGTGTTTTTTGTGGTACGGCCTGAGACCTTTGCATGTTGTTCTTGGTCAATTGAAGGCCGACGTTTACATGAAAGTTTTGGACAATCAGGTTCTTCCTACGCTCTGGCAATTTTATGGAATGGAGGAATGTTACTTACAGGACGACAACGCTCCATGTCATGTTGTAGCCTCTTTCAAGCAGTGGTATAGAGATATGGATGTAAAACGTCTCTCCTGGCCTGCTCAGAGTCCCGACCTAAACCCCATAGAACATGTGTGGGACGAGCTAGAGCGGCGCTTACGCACCAGGGAACCCCGTCCAAAATCTACAGCTGAGCTGGCGACATTCTCGCAGCAGGAATTGATACAAATACCCATAGCTGTGTATCATATCAAAACCTTGTTGAAAGCATGCCCAGAAGGGATGCTAGTGCAATTGCAGCACGTGGGGCAACACCCCCTATTAAAGCATGTTTTATTTCCCTCATACCATCACATCTTGGTGTCCGGTCCAGTATTGTAGGGTAGCGTATATCACCTTCGGACTCTTCTATTGTGAATCTTCTATTGATTATCGTTTGTTTTGATGTTCATTTAGTGGTATTTCATGTTATAGATTTCCAATTGTCTTTCAGGTACAGCTTATTTATAATTATCAGTCATTGAAAACCAAGTTTAAAATCGTCGTCGTCAAGCTGGATATTCTCTCTGAAGGAAAGGTCAGTATGAAAACGAATACCATATTACAATGTAAGTAATCATAGTTGCGTAGTTGGGTGGGTTATCACCCCTTCCCATTTTCTGATAACTTAAAGATAAAAATTGTAAAATTATGTATTGAGATAAAATGTATAATTTTCCTCTATAATGTATAATTTTCCTTTATAATGAGCCGACCAACCGGTATAGTGGTTAAGGTGTTAGCTTCTAGATCGGAAGGTTCCTGGTTCGAATCCGGGTCCAGGCATGGATGTTTGTAAGCGTATGGTGTAGAGGCGGCTGGTGCACCTTAAATCTGTCGTGGCCGAAAGTCCTCACGTTGGGTTGGCGTGGAAGTTTGGAGAGTGGGGTTCCAGCTCAGGTGTTGCTTCGTCATCTGACCGTGGTTCAAAATTACGAGGTGTTGTCCTCGAATCTTTCCCTTAAGGGACTGATCCCGGACTGTCGTCAATAGCCCGTTGTGTTGCTCTAGTACGACGTTAACTAAAATTACCATTACCTTTATAATGTATAAGTAATTCGACTCTCAATCTACAAAGAGATGTCTACAGGTAGGTAGTTAATTAACGTCACATTGGAAGAACACAACAGGCTATTGGTGGCGATCTGGGATCAAACCCGAAGGGAAAGGACAGAGGACAACACGTCATTTTGAACCACAGTCAAATGACGATAACAACGCCTGAGCTGGCACCCCATTCTCTAAACTTCCTTTCGCACCACATCAAAGTGAGGCATTTGGAGCCGACAGATTAAACGTTAACAAGCCCCTCTTGTACACGACGGTCTTTGGTTGGATTCGAACTCGCAACCTCCGGTTGCTAATCCGGTCCTCTTCCAACAGGGCTACCGCGACCCGGAAATCTCCTTAGATATAGAGATGGGGAAAACTGTTATTTCATCATAACAGTATAATTGTTAGTAATAACTTTTGATAGCATATTTATCTGCTTTTATTAACAGTTTTGTTATTAGTCCGCAACTAAATTTAACGGGTTTTGTAAGAATCTAGCATTAGCGATTAATTTTAATAGCTATCAACTGCTTTAATTTGCTATTAAATTATTTAAAACTATTAAATGCTTCATTGTTATTAAATATTCTTATAATTTTCACATTTTTTTCTTTTTTTGGGGGCTCCGCCCTCTTCTTGTCTATGCTTGCCAATCTGAGAATCGAGCGAAAAAACAAGCATGACGTCACAGCGAGTTTCAAGGGCATCTGGCAAACCCGTTACTCAGAAAATGTAACCCTTATTTCCGTGAAGAAAAATAAATGCTATCGCTCCGCGATCTAAAAAATAAGAAATTTGTCTGACCAACTTTTGATCGCACCGAATTTATTTATTAACCAATTTCAAAAATAATTGTACCGTAAGAAACAGTACATTCTAAGGTTTCTTACGATGGTTTCAAATTTAAAACTAATAGTAATACGATATAGATGATAGTTTTAAAAAAAGTAACGAAAATGTCCCGCTTTTTCCTAAATAAAAATATATTATCAGAAACCAAATTGAAATTTCTAAACGAAATAGGCGTTGTGCTAAAATTCACATTTAGAGGAACTCTAAAAAAATCACTACTGAAGACTGAAATTTTGTACGTCTTTTGCTCACCTCGGGTTAGAAATTTCGCTCTTTCAACTTTGATACTTTATAAACTCTAAACTAATAACCGCCTCGGAAAAATTCTTTATCATCTTGTTTCCTGTACAATTTTAACCAAACCATGTTAATTTCGTAACTTTCTTATCCGTACTTTCTCGCGAAGCCGTCTAAGAATCGAGTGAAAAAAACGAGTTTTCAACGCTGCGGCGGCGGCAACTTTTTTTAATATGGAGAGACAATTTAATTGGATTTAAATTCCTAATAGCGTTTCTCGGTAACTCATGATATTTTCAATAACAGTTCTTATTTTTTTTTTTAATTTGAAATAACACTGTTTTTTAAACTGTTATTGAGAAATGACAGTTGGACTCTAAAGGGATCAGGGTTCTGAAACAGAATTTCTTTCCAGGAAGCTCCCGATGCAGCGGATGGTGACATTGATCTGTATCTGGATAACTTCTGTTCGTGGCAATCAATGAAAAATCCTCCCACCAACTCCAATTTGCATTGGGACCACGCACTGATGCTGACAGGGTGAGTGTGACAGTTTTTCTCAACGTGAAATACAAATATACACTCTATAACAAAAATCGACGCACCAAGAAAGAGTTGTACTGTTGGGATAAAAATGGGTGGACGTGAAGAACGTACATATTGACGAAAACAAATGATTAAAATTTCAGAACTATTGAATGATTTATTTCAGAGTTTGAAAGGGAAGAATTCAATAAGGCGTTGGTCCACCTCTGGTCTGGATATATGCTGTTACCCGGCGTGGCGTAGACCGAAAAAGTTCCCGGATGGTGTCCTGCGGAATTTCTTGCCAAATTGTTTCCAACTGTCGGGCTAAAGGGTCAACATTCCGGGATGATTGAAATCGCCTTCATAACGTCCCAAATGTGCTCTATGGGAGAAAGATCAGGAGACCTAGCTGGCCAAGAAAGTATTGTGAAAGCTTGAAGACAATTCATACCAACACGTGCACCGTGTGCGGCAGCGCATTATCTTGTTGAAAAGTAAGTCCGGGGTGTCTCCAAAGGAACGGTAGCACAACCGGTCGTAAAATGTCGTCGACTTACCGCTGTGCTGTAAGTGTGCCATAAATGACTTCCAAAGGGCTATCAAAGGAGATGGCACCCCAGACCATAACGCTCTGTTGAAGGCGTGTGTGGCGTGCGAAAGTAAGGAAATTATCCCACGCTGCCCTGGACGTCTCCAAACTCGTCTGCGGTTGTCGTCAGGACACAGTTGGAAACGGGACTCGTCACTAAAGATTATACGTCACCATAAAGAAGCCGTACCAAGTGGATCGAGCACGACACCATTGTAATTCTGCACCTTCTTGGTGCGTCGAATTTTTTGTTATAGAGTGTATTACCGAAAACTATTGCTCAGTCCGTTCGCCCGCTGCACTAGCAACATGCGAGTTATGTAGCCGACGTTGTTCGATAAATTCTAGGAAGTATTTCTCTCTGCAGTGTCAGTAATGTTTTCCCTATGTATGTATGGCCATTTATTTGACGTTGTTTGGCGCCCATCCGCTACACACTTGATCTAAAAAACTAACCAAACTAACCCTTTATGATTTCTAACCAGTTTCCAGTCCTCACGTTGGGTTGGCGTGAAAGTTTGGAGAGTGGGGTGCCAGCTCAGGTGTTGCTTCGTCATCTGACCGTGGTTCAAAATTACGAGGTGTTGTCCTCGAATCTTTCCCTTAAGGGACTGATCCCGGACCGTCGTCAATAGCCCGTTGTGTTGCTCTAGTAGGACGTTAACTAAAAAAAATTACCAAATTATCTAACCAGTTTCCACCTTTTTGGCAAATATCATAAATTCTAATCCTATTTTAACTCCCAAGTAGTTTCGACAAAATATCTCGTCTATTAAGGTCTGGTAGGTAGATATTTAATTAACTTCGCACTGGTGCAACACAACGGGCTATTGGTGACGGTCCTGGATCAATCCTAAAGGGAAACCCGAGGACAATACCAGCCAACAAACCGCTCTGGTGGTTAAGGTGTTAGCCTCTAGATCGGAAGGTTACAGGTTCGAATCTGGGTCAGTGCCTGGATGTTTGTAAGCGTATGTTGTAGAGGCGGTTGGTGCACCTTAAATCCGTCGTGGTCACAAATGTCCTCACGTTGAGTTGGTGTGGAAGTTTGGAGAGTGGTGTGCCACCTCAGGTGTTTCCTAGTCATCTTACCGTGGTTCAAAATGACGTGGAGTTGTCCTTGGATCTTTCACTTAAGGGATTGATCCCGAACCGTTGGTCAATAGCCCGTTGTGTTGCTCCAGTGCGACGTTAATTAAAAATTACCGTTTCCATAATTACCGAGAACAACACCACATAATTTCGAACCATGGTCAGATGATAAGGTCATACCTGAGCTGGCACCCCACTCTCCAAACATCCACACCAACTAGAGGATTTTCGGCCACGAAAGATTTAAGGTGCACTAGACGCCTCTACACCATACGCTTACAAACATCCATGCACTGTTCCGGATTCAAACCAGGAACCTTCCGATCTAGTGGCCAACACCTTAACTACCAGACCGGTTGGCCGGCTTGTCTTCACTTCGAAAACTGCCTTATAATGGCCAAAGATTAAATAGCCGGCAGATTAAACGTGAACAAGCCCTCTTTGTACACGACGGACTTTGCTTGAATTCGAACTTGCATCTCCTCGGTTGCTAATCCATTATTCTTCCTACCGCGGCCCTTCCATTTAGGTCTGCCCAATTTTGACTATGCCTATGTATCTCGCCCATCAAGCAGTTGCCATAGTTTTTATGATCACGAGATCATGATCTGGTCACCTTTTCTCCTGATGACGAAATTTCTGGTCCATCAAGAAGTGGTTAAGTTTTCTAATGACGAGGTACCTTGTCGAGAGAACCACCAGGATGGTTAACCAATCGATGTAGCTATTAACCATTATTTAGGATAGATGTTCCACAAATCTCGCCTACCCTAACTATTCCTCTGTATCTCAGCCTCCTTGGTTGGGAAATCAAGCTGGAAACTAAATGAATAGTACTAGGAACTATTCTCCTTTGGTCTCCAGAGATCATATACTTTCTTTACTCAAGTCAGTTTAAGTTAACTAGTCAAACTTCAAAAAGTTTCCCTGGAGAATTTTCAGGAGTGAATTCCCAATATCGCCTACCCCTGTTCCTACGATCACCTACCAGGCGAAATGAGGAACTACTATTCAAAACGAGTTGCTAGAAGAGCATACGTACCTTTAGTATTGAATGTACTTTCGAGTCATCGAAACGAAATGATGATTTGAAAATACTTGCCTGGATATCCCCTGAAGGGATTGGAGTCAAAAAATACTTGTGTGATCACAGCCTCCAATACTTGAGATGCAATAGTGTTGTGAATAGAACTGATAAGGAACTTGCCAGTGGCGCTACGTATGGCAGAACCCTTGACCGTCGAGGTAACTACAATATATTAACTCATAGATGTCGCGCATAGTATCTTGCAAACACGAGTGGGCGATATCAAACACAGGGACGATGTTTGGAACACCTACCCTATAGAGTGGGGTAAAAGGAATATTAGTCTACTCGGAAAATTTGTGAAGATCAGGGGGTCGATGTAGCCTGGTTGGAAGAGTTACCGGACGGTTGCGAGTTCAAATTCAATCAAAGACCGTCGTGTACGGCTGGTAAAGACTGGTAAAGACTATCGTAAAGACTGGTGTTAAAACTCTCATGGCCACAATTGTCCTCACGTTGGCGTAGTGTGGAAGCTTGAAGAGTGGATCGCCAGCTCACACAGGTGTGACTTCGCCATCCGACTGTGATTAAAAATTACGTCGTGTTGTCTTCTGATCATTCTCTTGGGATTTAATCCCTGATCGTCATCAGTAGCCCGTTGTGTTGCGCCGTTCATTGAAATACCTACCTAGCTTGCGAAGCTTAGAGTGTTAATACAGGCAGCATGTTGAAATTGCATCCGAATAACATGGCAAGTTGCTAAAGAGGTTATCGAAATACTAATATCAATGCAAAAAATGTTGAACTATAAGTCCTCCATTCAGCTATAAATTATCCTTTTTACGATTTACACTGCTACACATACACACTTGCACAAAGAAGCTATCCCATAGGGCGAGCTTATTAAAATATAAATTAATGTATGAACATACTCGCGCAAGGTTTTTGTTGATATGTCCCAATTATGCTCAGATGCTTTAAACGCTCATGAGTACTTCCTTAAGAAGTTGGTTGTGTCGTGGACACACAAATCTTAGTTCGGACATGAATACTCGGGCCTGCTGTTGGATTGTGGAATCAATGAGACAGGTATAGGAAATTTGATTGTTTAGTATGAACATTCAACAATTAGTTTGCAGTTTGAACGATTAAAGAGCTGTTGGATATTAATATTGAAGGATAATTTGATTGATTAATGTCTTGTGTGACTGTTGCGTTGTTCTTTAGAATGACAACACTTACGTAGTCCACGCAATCCAAAGGTACATTGGCCCAAAGCTCGCCCAATACCGTAGAATTTTGACCTATTGCGGACACCGAGCTTAGTGCGCCTGCGCAGTCGTTCCAATATCATGTCGAGTACAGACATCCTTTGTCTACATTTATTTCTACATGTTTCTTCTCATTCTGAAATCATAAGACAAAACAGTTGTAACGCTCGACTTTTTTGTGCAGGACCCCAATACTACTCCAATTTTAAAGACAGATTCACACAAGAAAAAAAATTAACCTGAATATTCAATTTTGCATCGATTTGTCTCTTACCTATTGGCTTAAATGTATTGTAGAGGACAAAACAAAGAAAGAAACAGCTCGGTTCTGCTTTTTAAATGCTACAGGCTTAAGGACCTCTACAAGAAAAAAAAAAAAAGGTTTTTTCATAAGGGGATGAAGCTTACATTTTGTTTCGATCAATCGATTTCGGATTAGATTGTCCTCCGGTTCGCTCATGCAGCTAGTCACCTAAGTAAATGCGATCATTCATTGTTAAAAACAACGGTTACTTTGATATCCACTCTCTCTCTCGAACATCTATTCCACACGCAAAGCTGTTAGATTGTTAGATCTGACATTGATCAGGAAATGGTTGGAAATAATACGTTCGTATGTTAGACAGGGATATTACGTCGTATATTTGATCAGTCATCGCCTCGAATCTAACCTACTTTGTCACGCTATAGTCTAATATAAAATAGCATTTCATTTTACCCAAGAAATTTGTTTAAATTCCCGAAAACCAAGTGATAAATATAAACAAGAAGAATGAGAAGAATATGATATATCAATAATTTTCCTTTGTAATTCAGAATTTACGTTCTCTCCACTTCGAAAGCTTTAACACATTAGCTGCCGGCCACGTTGGGATGTGTTGATAGTTATTGCCCCGCAGTAGAAATGAGTTTTTCCCAGAAGCCAATTTACTTTTTCTAACAAATATGATTTAAAAGTGCGCCAATACAAGAATAGATTGGCTAAAGCTCAGCCAACCAATTTGAAATTTCATCATCTGTTAGAGGATTATTCGATTGCATTTTTCTTTTTTGGGGGCGTAAAGGCCCTACTGAACTATCGTCTCTACAACTCATATTGCAATATTTTTTTAGGTACAGCTACACTCTACGTTTATGAGTGATGGCAACGGCTTGGCGATTTTTTTGGCGCACTTCTAGTAGCGAGTTACGATAAATTAAGGCAACCCATCTATCGTTACGTTTGTTGTGGCAACCTCGGCAAACGGAAACTTTCAATTTTCATTTGAATATTCTAGAAAGTTCTTCCAAAATCCGTTAAAGTCGTTTGATTTCATTGATTCGTTTGAAATGTTTTTCTTTCCTCCCATTGGTTATTTTGTTTTAAAAATATCATTTGATTGCATTGGTCCTTTTAAATCGTTTTACGTGATACCATTCGTCCATTTATTTGTATTTTGACAGTTGTGGAATTTTTATTTTATTATAATTGTTTTCACAAAAGGATTAAGAGTTTGTTTTTTTGACCATTTTCGTTTTCATTACTTTTTTTACGAAGGAATTATGACGTTATCACAGGTTGTATTATTTCTTGCTTTTTTTCTTTTGTAAATCTTTTTCCTTTTCAACCTGCCTACTGTATTTAGTGTAATTGATAAATTTCAGGGTATTCTTACCCAACATTCGTAGCTTAGTTTCTCTGCTGGTTCACAAATGTGTTTTGATATGTGCTTAAACTTACTACGTTTTGTGAAAGTTTTTAAAAAGTATATTTTTAAAACGTTCTGAGATGTGTTTAAAAAGTGTGTTGCAAAAAGAAAAAAAGGTGGAGTGGTCGTTCACGGTAAGATGTTTGTCGCCAACTAATTTTTGTCGCCAAATCAAGCTGGCTGCCGAATTCCGTAACAGCAGATAGGGTTGCCATAACAAAAACGGCAGATGTGAAGAAAATCCGCAAAAGGTGAAGGTTACCATATTTGGCGACAAATCGCTTTCTTACCGTGAACGACCACTCCACCGAAAAAAAATGTGACAGAAAAGGAGTGAAGAAATAATTCTTTCCTTGGCGACTTTAGAAGTGCGCCAAAAAAATCTCCAAGGCCGTTGCCATCGCTCATAAACGTAGAGTGTAGCTGTTCCTTTTTTTAATATCTAATAAAGCTATAAATTTAAAACCACATACCTTTACAACTAGCTTCTAACCTTTACTCCAGGCCAATAACAAACCAACACCTAACACATAATGCCGATTAAAGCAGAGCATAAATATTGAGGCGCAGCTCTTCCCTCGCGAACGCGTGACTGGATACTGAAACATTACATGCGCTGGCGCGAGATCGGCAGCGAACGAGTAAAACAACATTATTTTGCATTCAGTCTAAAAATTGATTATACGTACAAACATTAAAACTTTTTCTTTTAACGGGCTACCTTCAAAGAATTTACTTCTGCTTTCCAAATGCTCTCGCATGATTCATAGGGTTACCTTGAAATGTAGTTCATCGCCGTTTTGGAAACGTTTAGTGTCTGGTCTAATTAGTATTGACCATTCAATCATCACATATAAATTCGTCATTCATTCTTTGGAATTTCTATTACCGACGTGCTAACACCGTATTCGAAAACAAAGCCAACTGAGTCCAGAATACGTTCAAAAAAAGACGTGTCGCCTCTGAAACATCAATGCCACCTACATTTAGCGTGATAGAAAATACCTACCCATACGAATATTCTTACAGACGATTGTCCTTAAGTCTGTAAGGTAATTGGTAATTTTTAATTGTAAGTAATTGGTAATTTTTAATTGTAAGTAATTGGTAATTTTTAATTGTAAGCAATTGGTAATTTTTAATTATCGTCGTACTAGAGCAACAACAAAGGGATCAATCCCGTAAGTCAAAAATTCGAAGACAGCACCACGTCGTTTTGAATCACAGACAGATGACGAGGCAACACCTGAGCTGGCACACTAGTCTTCCATAATCCACACCAACCCAAAGTGAGGACTTAAGATGCACTGCCGCCTCTACGCCATACGCTTACAAACATCCATGCACTAACCTGGATTCGAACCAGGAACCTTCCGATCTCGAGGCTAACACCTTAATACAGTCTTAGGAAAAATAACAGCGATAGGCAAGCAATAAGTAATTAAATAGATTCCAATTTTTTTTAGACTTTGGAACGCATATTTCACACAAAGAAATTTCTTTTTGGTAGAGTATTTTAGAATAAATTTTAAGTCACAGGTTAGTTTCATGTGTATTTTCCTTATTTATAGGTACGATCTCCATAAAGTGACACCAGGAAACGAAAAGAACAAGAAGGTTTTAGGTAAACATTAGATTTAATAGTATTTTTTTTTACCTATGACCGTATATAATTGGAATTCAATCCATATATTGTGCAATGGTCGGAAGCGATGACGACCATTTGTGAAGGAGCACCCAATGGGCGGCCATCATTGCTCCTAACATGGGACAGCACAATTTATATCACCATCCCCTGACCCCAGATTCGAACCAGGATCCTTCCGACCCAGAGGCCAACTCGGCATTTTAATGATTTATATATATATATATATATATATATATTTGCAAAACATTTTGTGTGCAGGAAGTTCTGATATGAACAGCAATTTTAAAACTCAAAAGTGTAGGATTGATATTGTAGAAAAATAATCGTATGTGTAGGTAGTTGAATTAACGTCGCACACACTGCAGCAACACAATGGGCTATTGGCGATGGTCCCAAACCGATGGAAAGGATCTTCTTCATTTTGAAGAGCGGGCAGATGACAAGATCACAAATGAGCTGCCATCCAACTATCTACACTTCCACGCCACGCCATCATGCGGACATTTGAGGACACGACAGATTTCAGGTGCACCATCCCCATGCATACGGCGCTCTGTGATTATACGAGTTTTAAACTTGCATGCCTCCGTTACTTATCCGTTACTCTTCGAATTGGGCTCGGTCCCCATTGGCATCCCGGACAAACTATTTCATTATTGAAGAATGCATACACTACTCTACAATAATGGACCGAACAGCGAGATGTGATGGTATAAGGGAAATAATACATGCTTTAATAGGGGTATGGTCCCCCATGTGCTGCAATTACACTAGCGACCCTTCTGGGCATACTTTCAACAAGGTTTTGATACACAGCTATGGGTATATTGTGTCCATTACCGCTACAAGAATGTCGCCAGCTCAGTTGTAGATTTCGGACGTGGTTCTCTGGTCCGTAAGCGTCGCTCTAACTCGTCCTGCAAATGTTTTATGGGGTTTAGGTCGGCACTCTGAGCGGGCCAGGGAAGACGTTTCACATCCATATATTTATACCACTGCTTGACAGAGGCTGCAACGTGACGTGGAGCGTTGTCTTCCTGGAAGTAACGTTCGTCCATTCCCTAAAATTGCCAGAGTTTAGGAAGAACCTGATGGCCCAAAATGTTCATGTAATCGTCGGCGTTCATTTGACCAGGAACAACATGCAAAGGTCCCAGGCCATACCACGAAAGATAACCGCAAACAAGTAGTCGGATTTTATGCAAATCCGCTGGCTTCCGGTCTATTATAGTAGGGTAGTGTATATAAAAGCAATACCCTTTTACGAAAAAACGTTACTATCCAACAGATTTGTAAACGTTAAGATTTGCTTTTTATTCTCCAAATAAATTTTTTTTGGTGCCCGGCCAATTAAGCATAGTTTATTATGGCACTGCAATGACGGATTTTGGAACCACTTTTCGTTACCCTGATACACC
Source organism: Metellina segmentata (assembly GCA_947359465.1). Classification (NCBI taxonomy): domain Eukaryota; kingdom Metazoa; phylum Arthropoda; class Arachnida; order Araneae; family Tetragnathidae; genus Metellina; species Metellina segmentata. The sequence continues at coordinate 124,111,833 of OX375877.1, read as the reverse complement.
AGGACACACACATACCACACTTACAAGGCACAACCTGTTTACAGACTACCATCTGGGCCATTGGGATTGATCCCGGACCATCTACGATATCTCGCTGTGTTGCTCCAGTACGACATAAATTAAAAATACCTAATATATCGGCTCCTCGACCCTTTGAATGATTTAATATCTTAGCATTTTGATAACGTGTTTTAGCGAGAGAGAAAAAAACAATTGTATACAAATGAACAACCTGCAATATCTATTGCAGGGCTAGCGTGGGTGAACGGAATGTGCCGTCCCAAACACAGCTGCACTCTGAATGAAGGCTCCAGCTTCGAAGCAGCTTTTGTAATCGCGCATGAAATGGGCCACAGGTAAGATCTCCATTTTTATTTCATCCCGTCCAACTTGATGGAAATACGTAATGAAATGCTGCAAGTTAATACGAGTACCAATGGTGTGATACCAAGATTGTTGCACACTTCCTTCGAGTGTGTACATTGAGCCGTAAATCACTGATGTTTAATATTGCTATTTCCTGTGTTCATACCACTGTTTCCTGTATATGTATTCTTGTCAGTTCATTTGACCCGTAATGGTATACAGTGAGTTAGTTGCCTCTCAGTCTTTACGCTGTTCGTATCGTTCTTAAAGCTTGTCTGTTGCGATATCTCTTCACAATTGTTAAATGTCTTGTTGAACTTGGCATTTTTTAATCAACGTCACACCGGAGCAACACAACGCTATTGGTGACGGTCAGTGATCAACTCCCGAATTGAAAGATCCGAAGACAAGACCACGTAAATTAGAACCACGGTCTGACGAGGCAACAAGGATCTCACAAGGGCCGCAGTTGGTCAAATACTGTGAGGAAAAAGCAAGGATTAAGTGTCGAAATAATTATGACTAGATATTTTTGGACAACTTTATATTTAGGCATTTTAATAAAAAACAATGTGATTTTTTTATAACTTTTGGATTGTAATGCTATGTTTGTTTGGAAAGTGCACGCCCCATAAGTTAGAATCCAATAATGTTTACTGTTATCTACAATAACTAAGTTTTCATTGTACAAACTTGAGAAAATTTTCAAGGTGTATAGTAGACGGAAACTGTTGTCAACACTACTTTATTCGAGTTGAACTCGTCTTTGTTTGTCCAATGTTCAAAGTCTCCCACATGGTGGTGTTACCGGCATTATGGTACCGGGGCCCAAGAGCTAAGGGGCATTGGAAATGATAAGAGCATTATTTCGTGCAGTAATGTGCAATATGTTGACTAAATTTAAAAACAAGATTCGTTCTAGTTATTAATGAAAGCGTGCAAATGTAAAAGCAAGCATTTTCAAATTAAACTAGGGGGCCCGCCCCCTGCTCGCTAACGCTCGCCAACCCCAGGAGGATTGCTTCGCAATCCTCATTGGTTCGCTGCGTGAACTTATGCTCGCTTCGCTCGCATCAATGAAGACATGTGTCCTAGCAGAAGGAATTGCTTACAAAATATGATATTCCAAAAAATATATATATTTTTCAAATCTAAATTTTTTTGCTGTTTTTCAGAAAATATATATACAGTACTTATGGAATCAGAATTCAAATGAAAAACTTTGAGCAAATTTTGACTCGAAATGTGAGCGCTGATTTGGAAATTGAATACCCAGCATGTTATTTGTGTGTACATTTACCCCTGCTCTCGAGTCACCCACGCTTTTTCATTGAGTTTGTTGTCGAAAGTTGTAGTGCAAGCGTCTTGTTGAACTATAATTGATGGCCTTGAAAAAGACCTTTTTTTTAATGGCCCTGAAAAGATCCTCTGCTTTCTTTGATTTCTATTATCAACTGCAACAGCTCAACTAAAATTCATTTTTTTTTTCAATAAAATTTCATCCGAAAACGCTATAAATTCAATTGAAGCGCGAGGCTTCGTCATAAACAAACAATCGTACAATGTTGCCAAAACGCGATAACAAATAACGTCTTTTTTGCGTGCCACGCAAGAGAATTATATATATAAGATAAGATTCTAACATTTCTATTTCAGTTTAGGAATGATGCACGATGGCAGAGGCAATGATTGCGACCCAAGTGCATACCTAATGTCCGAAAAGACTGGTCCAGGAAGAATAACTTGGTCAACTTGCAGTAATGATTACTTGGATCGATTCTTTCAGTAAGTGTGTTTCTGTTCTTCAATGTTTTGCTTGGATCGGTTCTTTTAATAAGTGTTCTGTTCTTCGATGTTTAGTTTCATATATTTTCTCCACTGATAATCAAGATTGTCCTTGTTCCATTTAGTAAATATCGGCTTTCAATTTTTTTTAATTATTGGGAATCGTTAAAAATTGAATGTATGGAAATATATTTATGCAGCGTTCTGAAATAGCTCTCAAGCGTGTATTTGTGAAACAAAAATAATTTGTTTGAAGGCAGACGAACCACATAATAAGAAATCTATTCTTCACGCTTTATTCACTGCTGACCACTGACCACGAAAATATTCAGGTTCAGATTTTCCACCTTTTTACACGACGGTTTTTGGTTGGATTCGAACTCGCAACCCTCCGGTTGCTAAACCGATGCTCTTCAAACCGGGCTACCGACAACCCTTGTTGGACTTTGAGTTACTCTGATTTCAGTATTACAAGACATAACACAGAGGAAAATGAATATATATATATATTTCCATTGAATCCTCGATTTAAAGACAAATTGCACTGGACAACATGTGAAACCATTCATTTTAATTTGATACTTTTTAGAGGAAATGAAATTAGACTGACGGCTTTTTTTTTAGGGTCAGGCTTTCATTTCGTCCTCTCTAGGTTAAATTGAGAAATTTCTAAATAATCGTTCTTGTAATCAGATGTTATGGTTCTGAAAACGAATTGGGCTGGAAATCAGAATGAAAAAAGCGGCTATTGGGAAAAAAAATCAAATATGGACTGGTAACAAAAGCGTTCTTACAAAGAAAAAGCTTCTCCCCCCCCCCAAAAAAAAATATGTTTAGTTCATTTAGAATATAGAACCCATGTAATGCAGGAAAAGTGTATGTATTTTTGTTTTACCTTGTTCAAAACCTGATGTAACTGAATTAATTTCCATAATTTTGATTTTCTTCCTTCAAGATTTCCTTAAGAGCTTTTTCTAATTCTTCTTACGTTTAATAAGATTCATAGAAAATCATATTAATTTTAATTTTATTAATTTGATACAATTTAAAGGAAATGAATTTAGATTGACAGCTTTTCAGGGTCAGGCATCCTTTTGTCGTCTCTCTAGGTTCAAATTGATAAATATCTAAAATATAGTTCTTGTAATCAGCGGTTGTGGTTCTGAAAACGAATTGGGCTTGAAATCGGAATGAAAATAGCGGTCTAAGCCAGATGAACTATCCTTCTTAAAATCAGAGGTTGTATTAATCTCAAGACAAATTATGGTTTCCCGATTCGACATTTTATTGCTTCGTTTGGCGATATTTGCTAATTTCTACTCAGTGACAATAAAAGGGGTGAAATTGCCAGTGTATAAAGGTTGCGGTATCAATCAGATTATGAATGACCGTCTTCTCTCGTCCTGAGAACCGATCATGTGATAGCTTAGAATCAGCGGACAAAGTATAGTCGTTAGTACTAGTTTAGGTCACACGATCCTGGGCACATAAAAAGGTTATCCTAGTCATAGTGAGTGGGGAGGTCAGGAAAGCCCTAGGTGCTGATTCCACTAGGGTCGACACTTGTCAAAGAAAGTCAGATTCCTTAAGAAAGGCCAAAGGGCTTTTGACAGGTTCTTCGTGAATTGTATCAAGTTATGTTGCAAGACCTAGACTTGAGTGACTTATGTGAAGCAGAGCTTCGCATTCAAAAAGTATATTGTGGGCAGACTCCTCCACCATTTTGCATTTCCTGCATAGAGGTTCTTCTTTAAAGATTCCCATCCTATGAAGGTGTTTTCTTAGGTTATAGTGGCCTGTGAGAAATCCTACTATCACCCTCATCTTATCCCTGCTACGACGAAGAATCTGAGATGATATTTTCATGGAAGGTTCTTGAATCATAAGCCTCGCATGTTTTTGATCGGTGATTTGCTTCCACTTTTTTGTAGTTTCTTTAAGCATTTTTTCTCCTATCACCCTTTTTGCAGTAGTCATAGAAATCCCGCAAAAAGGTTCAGGACTTAAAAGTAGGTCTGCAGTCCCCAGTTTGGCTAGCTTATCTGCATTTTCGTTTCCTTCTACACCAGTATGCCCTGGCACTCAAGTAAGAAGGTTACCCTAACTCACTCTATCTGAAAATATAGGACAACGGAACCATAATGGAACCAGAAAAAAAGTCAATCAAGAAATGTTCTCCAACCCACAGAAAAATTAATTTTGCCCAATCTCCATGTCTTGGTGTAGAACTTATCTAGCACCCCATGGAATAAACAGCAACCAAGTAACTCTACTTTTATATTTACTTTATGACTGAAACACAGTACACATAGGAACACTCTACCTCTCTTCTACAGGATTCGTCTACCTCATCCTCTTGCTAAAGAGAGTAATTTTTTAAAGTGTATTGCTATTAACAGCATTACAGGAAAACAGCTCATTGAAAACGGAGTCAGAAAATGAGTTAATTGTTTCCTCTTCGATTCCCGGTTTGTAGTACAATGGTGTACTAGTCATGCTTTTCATCGACATCACGTGATCTAAACAAATATTATTCATACTTCCAGGATAATCTTTTGCACAACAATCCAATGGAGATAGTTACGTTTGTTTGCTAAATAGGTGTGCGTGTTAAACAGTCTCGAAACATTGAACTAAAAATAAAAGGGCTGATATAAAAGAACCAGCAGAGACTGGGCTAGCAACACGACAAGAAGTTCCGAAATACTTTTTTCATAAAAATTTAACGTAATCCAAAAAATTGGATGATATCAGTAGTGGTCCGAGGCCGATGGTTGTTGATGAACTCCGTCGTGAAAGTTCAGCAAAAGACTCAAAAGACACAGAGTCAAAATTCCATATTTGGAGTATATTTTACTAAATTTAATCGGCCACGTCACGTAAGTTACATGTAGTATAAAGTAGCAATTACATTTGGATAGGCATTGAAAAGTAACCTTAAAACTTTACTTAATGAACTAAAAAGAGAGGACACCACCCCCGCGAACAAAATTTGTAGCATACTTGAATCCCTTACTTTAATATGACTTTTGCTACCTCGTCCCCCGGCCTCAGAATTGCATATTGGAATGCAAACGGATTCCACGCAAAAATAATAGAGGCAAGACACTTTGTTGACATTTTCAAACCAGACCTCTTTCTCATACAAGAAACTCACTTCACACATAAGCAGAAAGCCTGGATTCCTAATTACTCCTCTTACAGAAATGATAGGCTGAATGGCAAGGGTAGTGGAGGAACTGCTATCTACATTAAATCGGAACTCAATCACTATTGTGAACCCACCACAAATCTTATACAAGCTGAAGCAACTTGTGTCACAATTACTCTACCCAAACAGCCCAAACTCACAATCGTGTCTATATACGTTCCACCCCTCAAACCACTATTTGGAGCTGACATTGAAACCCTACTCGCAATTAACCCCAATATAATATTATGCGGAGATTTTAATGCCACACATCCAGACTGGGGATGCAAGAGCATAAACACACATGGCAATATTCTCCAAGATATAATTACGAACACAAATGTACACCTTATAGCCCCCAAAACACCTACCAGATATGGGATCAACACTTCAAACACTTTAGACCTTACACTAATTAGAGGATTCTTCTTCAAACATGTCATCAAGGCTCTTGATGAACTAAGTTCTGATCATAATCCAGTAATTATCAACTTTGATCTGAAAGTTGAACTCCCAAAAATACAAAGTTCCTTAATTACTGACTGGAAACAGTTCACCCTCACCCTGCATAATAATCATACTTTTCTACTTCCACACATCAACAGCCCTGAGGACATTGATAGGGAGACACACAACATTACCAACTCTATGCATTCTGCCCATCTGAAACATTTAAAACCTGCACCACGCAGCAAAACAAACTACATCCCACCAAATATCAGAGAAATGATTAAACATAGAAATCTTGCACGTAAAGTCTGGCAATTCAGCAAACACCCAGATGATAAAACAGAGCTAAATAGACTACAAGCAACAATTAGGAGAAAAATTAAAGAATATACTCAGACACATTGGAACAACTATATAGCCTCACTTAACCCAGAGGATAACTCACTCTGGAAACTAACTAGAAAATTCAAAAACTCCAAACAAAAAGACACTCACATTGTAGGTCCCAGTGGAATAGCCTACACCAACAAAGATAAGGCAGAAGTCATTGCAGACAGTCTTATTACCCAATTTACCGCCAACGACATGCCACACCCAGAAACGGATAAACACGTCCAAGACACTGTCAACCATTTTCTTGCCACAAGCGGCAGTATTGTACCCAACTGTATCCCAGCCACTCCTTCTGAAATCACTGACTACATAAACAAAACTAAAATTAAAAAATCCCCAGGACATGATGCTATTTCAAATAAAATGCTCAAAAATCTTCCTTTGAAAATTATCTTTCAATTAACCAACCTTATTAACGCCATTATGAGAATTGGATACTTTCCTGAATCCTGGAAAAAAGCAGTGATCATTCCCATTCTTAAACCTGGGAAAGACCCTACTATTCCTAGCTCATACCGACCCATCTCTCTCTTACCCACTCTCAGTAAAATGACTGAGAAAATTATTGCCAACAGATTGACACAACACCTGAATGAAAAAAACACTCTCATACCACAACAATATGGCTTTAGAACTCAACTTTCAACTACTCATCAACTCTATAGAGTAACCGACTATATCTCCTCCGGACTAGACAAAAAAGATCTTACTGCTGCACTATTCATCGATATAGCGAAAGCATTTGACAAAGTCTGGCTGGAAGGACTAATACATAAACTTATTCAACAAAAGATCCCAGATTACATCATTAAAATAATCCACTCCTATGTACTGAACAGAATTTACTGCGTGAGAGTACGCAGCGATTACTCCACTCACAAACCCGCACAGGCAGGTGTCCCACAGGGATCAGTACTGGGTCCAACCCTTTTCAATATATATGTAAATGATATCCCGCAAACTAATAAAACCATTATCTCTATGTACGCAGATGACACTGCTATCCTTGCCAAGGGTAGAACACATTTCCAGGTTCACAACGCCCTTACTAAGCACATTACTCTTCTGGAATCCTGGCTTAACTGCTGGAAAATTAAAATCAATATAGAAAAATCTGCTGCTATTATGTTTGGCTACAAAAGGAAAAAATATAGATGCATAAAATTGTATAATCAAGAAATTAAGTGGGACCTAGAAACCATGTACCTAGGAGTTAAACTTGACCATAACATGACTTGGCTAAAACACATCAATTACGCAGCTCAAAAATTCCGCAAAGCAAAATACCAGTTGTACCCGCTAATTGCTAGAAACTCTCAACTCAATATGAAAAACCGAATTCTCATTTTCAAGACATGTCTCCTTCCTATTCTCAGCTATGCATGTCAAGCATGGGGAGGTGCTGCCATTTCAAATATTAAAATTCTAGAGAGACAACAGAATTACGTAATCAAACTGATTACAAGAGCACCATGGTTCTACAGACTCTCTGACATTTACAAAGAAATTAAAATCCGCACCTTCAAACAGGAAATTTACCACCTTACCCAGAAATTCCATAATAACTTATGTAATATTGATAACCCCACCCTTCATGATAATGAAGATTTTGACAACAATATCCAGAAAACAAAAAGACCGATCCAAATCCTCTACCGTTGATTTTACTATGTAGATGGATCCCCATCAATCCTCTTCCTTTTCCCCTCTCACCCACCCCCTTTCTCCATTTTTTACTATTATGTAAACTAAACCAGGACAATTTTCAAAAAGTGACTAATTTTACTCAATGATGTTCTCCCGCCATGCTAAATTCATTAGACAAGGGATTAAGGCCCCTACGGGGCCAGGCTCCCTGAATAAACTTTAATATAGTTAGATAGGCATTGAAAAGTGTAACTTTCCTCCCACCGGCTGTATATAATCTTTACTTGACCTCCTGTTCTAAAGATGGATTTTATCTTTTAGTTGTATCGGTAACTGTTTATTGCTCTGACTATTTTAATTGGCTTTTGCCGTACTTCCTCGGCTTGAAATCTTGTGGACGTTTCTTTTAATTGAAAAAGCTTTGTTCTTAGGTTGCCAGCTTGGCGTTTTCTATGTAGGGTTGCCAACTTGGCGTTTCACTTCTTGTAAGATGCGAGATGGCGAACCTTACAATATCAAAGCAATAAAACTTTCGATGGAAAGAAATCTAAAGCAGACTATTAATTCTCAGTATCAGTTTTCACCGGTATTAGGACTTTCCGTTAGTATTCTTAAAATCCTAGTTTTCTTTCCTGTCAAAAAAAGAAACACACAGGTGAATATATCCGTGCTAATGCATCGCTTTCCTTTCATTTTTTATCTCATTAACTTTTTCAAATGTGTGTCAGTGTTATGCAGATCGAGAAAGCTGCAGTGAATGTGCTTATCCTAGCATGACGAAGCAACAAGTAGTTTATTACGCAATAAATGTATGCAAAACGAGATGCGTAAGACGGAACGATATACATGGTCGTGCGTAGAAAGGAAATATCGAACGCGGTTCATAATTTTAGAATAAGCTGCACACTTTTTTGACTTGATTTCAATGTACGTTCGAAAGCGTGATCAACGGTGATTTTTAATACTCGAAAATGTTATGTGAAGGTAATTGAGATGAAAAGTTTTCCATGGTTGTTTTAAGCAGATTATTAACTCTCAAAGCTATTTGTTTCTATAGGCTCTCAAGAGTAAATGGGTTAATTTATCCAAACATATAATTAACTATGTCAACAGTAAGAGGTTATCCTAATTACTGTTGGGTGTTTTGGTGTTCAGTTTATGTATTTTATCTATAGACAATGGCATTTTGTTTTTCAATAACTATTCAAAATTTTTTTTTAATTCTTTAGAGATATTTTCTTAAGGTTTGTATTTTCGGCATCGTCTTACCAAAGGGGGCCACGATAGCCTGGTTGGCTGGAAGAGTAGTGGAGTTAAGGTTGACAGAACATCTCCTTTAAAAAGAACATGTTCTCTTTTTCCGCCGGATCTTTTTTTTCACTCTCTTTTTAAAGCCGGATATTTTTAGGTCCTCTTTTTTTCGGTTGTTCACTTTTTGTTCTCTTCGTTCATTATTTCGGATTGTGTTAAAAATATATTTCACATTTTAAACTGTATGTACTAATACAATACCCTACAATGATGGATCAGACAGCAAGATGTGATGGCATAAGGGAAAGAATACATGCTTTAATAGGGGGATGGTCCCCCACGTAATGCAATTACAATAGCAAACCCTTCTGGGCATACTTTCAACAAGGATTTGATACACAGCTTGGGGATTTGTGTCCCATTCCTGCTGCAAGATTGTCACCAGCTTAGCTGTAGATTTAGGACGTGGTTCCCTGGTCCCGTCGCTCTAATGTTCTATGGGGTTTAGGACGGGACTCTGAAAAGGCCAGACAAGACGTTTTACACCCATATCTCAATATCACTGCTTGACAGAGGTTGCAACGTGACACGGAGAGCTGCCGTCCTGAAAGTAACATTCGTCCTTTCCATAAAATTTCCAGAGCGTACGAAGAACCTGATTGTCCAAAATGTCCATGTAGGCTTCGGCGACCAGAAACAACATGCAAAGGTCCCAGGCCATACCACGAAAAACACCCCCAAACAAGGAGTCCGATTTTATGCAAATCCGCTGGCGTCCATTCATTATTGTCCGGTAGTGTATACACCGAGTCAGGAATGTACACTGACAGAAATCGAATCTGCGCAGCCTAAACCTCGAATATTTCGGACGTGGTTCCCTGGTCCGTAAGCGTCGCTCTAACGCATCCCACCAATGTTCTATGAGGTTTAGGTCGGGACTCTGAGCAGGCCAGGGAAGACATTTTGCATTCATATATTGATACCAATGTTTGACAGAGCCTGCAACGTGACATGCAGCGTTGTCGTCCGGGAAGTAACGTTCGTCCATTCCATAAAATTGCCAGAGCGTAAGAAGAACCTGATTGTCCAAAATGTTTATGAAGGCGTCGGCATTCAATTGACCAGGAACAACATCCAAGGGTTCCAGGCCATACCACGAAAAATATCCTCTTACAAATAGTCCGTTTTTATGCAAATCCGCTGGCGTCCGATCCATTATTGTTGGGCAGTGTATATTCACACTGCCTACTATATCCGTTTGATGTAAACCATATCTATTCAAATACGTACTAGATCTAGAACATTGTACGGAAATAGTAGGTATTACTAAAAAACGCATCAACGTTTTCAACCTCTAGTGTCTCAACCTCTCCATGTTAAAACGCCTTATTAGGAGATCAAATAGATAACCAATGAGAATTTAGATTCGTGTTGGAATAATATGACTAAGAAAGATTGCTCTTATTATATCAGAATGAGTATATATATAGTAGTAAAAGACACACAGACGATTCGCAACCTTTTATAGTTTGGAAGGAAATCGCGTTGCTAACTTAGCCACCTTTAAGTATTAAATCGAAGTCGATAACTCAACTATCATTGCTGCGCAGAATTCGGAGAGTTATAAATATGTGAAATTATAATTTTTCGTGTTTGTGTATGTGCTAACGTTAAAAGAATATATAATATTGGTTGCAGTTAATTTATTAATCGAAATTCTAAACAAGCTGTTCATTTGGGTGTAGGAGGTATAGAGCACAGAGGCATAGAGTCTCATCCATGTATTTTGAGACATAATCTTGTCAGTAATTTTTCCCGCAAGCTTTTCAAATGATGGGACACTCATTTGGAAGTAATTAAACAATTCTCTGGATTTTCACTTTTAAAGTCCTTATTTTTTCCTTTTTTCAAAATTATTTTACCAAATGTTCTCTTTTCTGATATTTATCTTATGGCAACTCTAAGCGGAATAGCATCCATAGGGTTGAGAGCTCGAAATTTGATGCAATCAAAGGCCATCGTGTCCATGGTGGGCTGATGCGCCTAAAATCTGTTGTGGCTTCAAATTTCCTGACGCGGGCGTGGTGTTGAAGTTTAGAGAATGGTGTGTCAGCTTCGATTAGAAGTTCGGAGAATGGCGTGCCAGCTTGGATTCGAAGTTTGGAGAATGGTGTGCCAGCTTGGATTAGAAGTTCAGAGAATGGTGTGCCAGCTTGATTTCGAAGTTCGGAGAATGGTGTGCGAGCTTAGATTCGAAGTTCGGAGAATGGTGTGCCAGTTTGGATTTAGAAGTTCAGAGAATTGTGTGCCAGCTTGGATTGGATTGGACACCGTAGGCGGATACTGTTTCACATGTGCAGCTTTCAGTCGTATAGTCCGCCTTACGGAGGAGATTCGGGATAAGGGAGAGGCGAGCAAACCACAATCATATAAAACATTTAAGTACACAGAAAAGAGGGAAACTTGTAAGCATACAAATACACAATGACTACAGAAAAGGATGACATAATTTGAAAAAATTGACTTAGAACTTCTTAGAACAAGTACGCTGTGCATCTGCGGCAGATAAGGTAATCACATCCGCTACCTTTTTGACTGTGATCTCACAAGTCCGTGGCATTTGATGAAACTTTCTCTTAAAAACTACTGTCATTGGTGTCAAAGTACTGCCAAGAATAGACACTGCCACCACAAAATCCTTAAAAAGTGATGGAAGTCGAAAAGCTGAGAAGTCGAAAGTTCTAAAAATAACTTGAATTTGGTTCCGAAACTAGTATATTTCTTTTCGGTAGTCTTTAAACGTTTTGATTTTAGAATAAAAAATATTTTTTTTCCCTTCTGAATACGATCTCCTGTTTTTATTTATAATCTTCGTTTGTTGCTTATGTTTTTTTTTGTTCTATGGTGTGTCAGCTGAGGTGTTGAATTTGTTATCCGACCGTAGTTCAAAATGATAAGTTATACCCAGATCTTTCCCTTTGGGACTAATTCCTGAGCACCTGCAACAGCCCGTTGTGTTGCTCTAGTGCGACGTTAATTAATTACCTTCCTACCATATGACCAAAACTGTCTGCCGTTGTTTCTTCGTAAGGACCCAAGCATTCTACACATCTCTAAAATGAACTGAATTACGAAATAGTGCATGTAGAAGCCACACTGGAATTCAAAACTACAAAAAATAACAAGATATTTATTGACCCTCCCGGTGGTTGTCTCGACAAGGAACCACGTCATTCGTAAAACCGGCCAGATCTTGATAGACAAGATACCTCGTCGATACCACTTGTAGGGTTAATACAGCTCTCTCTAACTCACGCATTGGCAATCTATCAACTAGTGGTAGCATCTATCTCATTCAGCCACAGCTAAAATCTACCATGCTTTTCAATTGCTAAGAAACAACTGATTTTATCATGGAGAGCCTTTAGGGCGTCTGATATACTGGAAAGTGAAGATACTGATAAAAATGATCTGCTACTCTCCAGATTTGAATCCTATAGAGCAAGTCTGGGACGCTGTCGGTAGACGTGTGACGGAACGAAACCTCTTCCTCGAACTCTACAAGAATTGAATGCATTCACAGAAGAAAGGGATACTATTCACACTGCTCTTCTCAACAGTTTAGTGGAAAGCTTGGAACACAGATGCAGAGCGTGCATTAGTTTAGTGATCGAGGAGTCACACTCCCTTCTGAAGTACACACATCTGTCGTTATTTCGGTGGTAGGGAGCATTTCCAGTGACTGTTTGAAGATGGTCAAAGTAATTTTTTTTCAACTTTTGTTTTCCTGTCTTTCCTGGTGCGAAATCTCTACCATTTTGCTTAATAAAGATACAACAATACCTTTTTGATATTTGGCAAGCTTAATTTCTTCAAAAAAAACAATCTCTTTCATTAGTTCTCCTGATAAATGTTTCTGTTCCCGATTGTTAAACAGCTTAATGAAGAAGTATTGCAGGGAACAGCCACCACACTAAAAAAATTAACTTACAAGATATTGGTATATAGGTATATACGTATATAGGAATGCAACATATCTCCTCAAGGAAGTAATTTAATGTTGATTGACCATAAGCTGTCTTTCCATACATTGCTGCATGTTAATTTTAAATTTAAAATTGATCAGTTTTGCTTTTTCTCAAGTAGTTTTTTATTAAACATTTTACAGAAAAGGCTACGGTTCTTGCTTGGACGACGACAACACATACATTCTGGATAATGTGGAGCACAACTCAGACGACAAACTTCCTGGAGAGAGGTTTAATCTGGAAGAGCAGTGCAAACTTTCACTAGGAGACGAATTCAAACCTCATGTAGTACCGAAACCACCATTTAACGTAAGTATAGCTCAAATTATTTTGATGTCATGGGGCCAAATAAAAACAAACTGAAGGGAACTAAGGAACTTAATATAGAGGAGCGGTGTAAGCTTATTTTGATGTCATGGGGCGAAACAAAAACAAACTGAAGGGAACTTAGGAACATAGTCTGGAAGAGCAGTGTAAACTTATTTTGATGTCATGGGGCCAAACAAAAACAAACTGAAGGGAACTAAGGAACTTAATATAGAGGAGCGGTGTAAGCTTATTTTGATGTCATGGGGCGAAACAAAAACAAACTGAAGGGAACTAAGGAACATAGTCTGGAGGAGCAGTGTAAACTTATTTTGATGTCATGGGGCCAAACAAAAACAAACTGAAGGAAACTAAGGAACGTAATCTGGAGAGGCAGTGTAAACGTATTTTGATGTCATGGGGCAAAACAAAAACAAACTGAAGAAAACTAAGTAAGACTTAGATGTGTGTTTGTAATCATGTGTTAAATTTGTTTTCGCAGAACGTGTGCCGCGAGTTATGGTGCGTCTCGGGTCTTTGGGCGTCGGTGGCACATCCTGCACTTGAAGGCAGCTCTTGTGGGAATGCGAAGGTAAGTTGGTATTTTTAAGGAACGTATTTCAAATTGTTTCATAGTATTGCTGTTGCTGATTCCCTGGTCCACAAAATGCTAGACCAAGTTCAAAAGATCTTAACGGCAGGGCACAGAACAGAAACTTGCCTCATCTTCTGGTCCTCCACCAATAAAATCTAAGAGGCACCCCGATCCTGTCCCTTTACTTTGAAGACATACTGTTCGTTCTCGTATATCGCAAATACGGAATAACTCCATAACATTGAAAAACTCAAATTTATTACGAACAAAAACATACAAACAGATCGGGATATCCGATGCACAAGAAAAAGAACAGCAAGAAACAGTACAAAGTTCAAACCAACTTAAAATTTACACATACATACATATATTTCAACTAGTTACCACCGTCCCAGCCTATGCCATTGGGAGTATCGCTTTGTAATTTTGAACCACGGTCAGATGACGAGGCAACATCTGAGCTGGCACCCGACTCTTCAAACTTCCCCACCAACCCAACGTGAGGACTTTCGGCCACGACAGATTTAAGATACACCAGCCACCTCTACACCATACGCTTACAAATATCCATGCCCCGACCCGGATTCGAACCAGGAACCTTCCTATTTAGAGGCTAACACCTTAACCACTATACCATTTCATCGGCTTAGATACATATATATTACCATTCAGGGAGGAAGTAATTTGTATGTACTTACTAATAAGGGGGTAATTTTTTGGTAATTTTTAATTAACGTCGTACTAGAGCAACACAATGGGCTATGTGCTAACTAGAAACATAAACAAAATCTCTCCTCCCTTTCGGCACGAATAGTACGGAATGATGTGATATCAATTGATTTATCTGGTCTAGTAATAAAGCCAGTCAAAGAATTCTTGATACGAACAATTCTGAATACAAGGACTACAAATTCTGAAATCCAACACATACTCTTGGTGTGTCCACTTCTTGCCAAAGCTACCTGGTCTACAAAATCTAACGCCTGAGCAGGAAGGAAGCTGTATCCAGCTCTCTTAACTGCACATCAGTGATGAGTAGGGGCGTTCGAGGGCTTTTAGTTTTCACCAAGAACTGGACTTCTGATGCAGTGAGCGCTGTGTTCGAGGGTGAACTGTCCATTGCACTCATTGGCAAGTGAGTCAGCAGTTTCGTGTCGAAACATGGGACGGAAATCCATAGGAACAAGATTAGGAACATAACACGAAGACTTTCACACTACCTTCTCACACCTGTCGGAATGCCGAATATATTCTGACTGGTTATTATTCCGCATCATCTGCTGTTACAACGACTTGAGTAGAACAGGTGGTGTTCTTCCAGAAGATCTCTGATTGGATCTCGACTTCTACCGCTGGATTCTTTTTGAACTGCTGACGAACGATGGTGACATAGACGATAGAAAGTACGCGAGACGATAGAGTGAGACGGAGGAAGAGGGTTACGCTGGACGTTGAGAACAAATACTGATACGTATTTGTGTACTGTCATTAATGCTATGATGTACATATTGTACATATTTTTACGTTCTTCAAATAAAAAAAAACTTAAAATATTAGTTATCCTCTCCTTGTGTTACGATTCGTACTGTTTTCATGCTACCATTTGGGGCGACGACACTACAATATCTCCTTTAGGCGTGGGGCCGGAGTAGCCTGGTTGGAAGAGTAACGTATTAGCCGCCTGGGGATGCTAGTTCGAATCCAACCAAGGACCGTCGTGTGCAAAGGAGGTTGGTGGAAGTTCAATCTGTCGTGGCCTCCAATGTCCTCATGTTGGCGTTGTGTAGAATTTGGAGAGTGGGGTGCCAGCTCAAGCATTGATCTTATCATTCCAAATTTCTCGGATATTTCACTTATGGATTGATCCCATCCCTCGCCAATAGACCGTGCGTTGTTCCAGTGTGAAACTATTTCAACTACCTGCATGTTATATTTGGCCAGTCCTTGAGGTGTACGACGTTCTTGCTACATATGTCCAAAATATCTATTCATTTTTATGGTTCCCAATCGACGAAAAGAATATTTCGGCAGCATAGTCATTTTCTTTTTGCTCTGGAAAGTCGAACATTGAGAAGCTGCGCAGTGTATAGCTTCCTTAGTCATATGAAAAGTCAACACCGACCTTGAGTCTGAAGATTAGAATGAGTTAAGAGTTGAAGCGTTTTAATTTTCTTGATCCGCCAGAGGTCGAGAAACCGTAATTATTCTCCTGACCTTGATGGAGCAGAGAAGCACTCAGCGATAAATAATCCACCCCGTTAGGATTCCAGGTGAACCTGCTGAGCTCCCTTAGATTATGTCCTCTCATTTGCATGCGGAATGCGTTCTCTGCACAATCATTTGCTGAAAGAAAACACGGATCAAGTCAGCCGTTCGTGTGTGTGGGTGAAGTTGTAAATTATTCCTGCCTCAAACTGTGAATTAGATTGCTCATGAATTAGACAGCCTAATTGGTAACGTGTGGACAAAGACTGAGATAAAGATAAAGCGCTCGAAAAATAATTCCTTACGCATGAAATTATTCAGCAGTTAACTTAAAAACTGAAATTCTAGTATATAAAGGACAAACTTCGAAGGTCGATGGCGAACTTGCTGTGACGCATGTGAATCTAGTTCATTTGGATCTCTCATTGGTTAAAGATACAGTACAAAGTCCAAAATCAGAAATCCTCCGGATCTCGGACATTCCGGATTATTTGCATTATTTGCCAAAAAAAACCTTAATCTGACCCCCTTCCCCTGCGCGAATTTTACTATTGCAATAATAAAATAACAGATATATAAAAAGGAATAATTTTCAATAAAGGAAAAAAAAACTTTTTTGTACAATGCAACAAATTTTACTTGGAAATCTAATGTTTCTGTGTGGTATTCATCCTGAACATGTCCGTTATATTGCGTTGTCTCATCAGTTAGGTCCAGGTTCAACTCCTTGTTCGTTAAAAATTGTCGGAAAGATGGAAGAAAGCGAGAAAAACCAAAAAACGCTAGCTAGCAAAACGTCCGTATTTTGGACAATTCCAGATTTGGGACTTAGTAGTGTATATTTATCATAAAAGAGAAATATTTAACAATCAGGAGTTTAGATGTAACGAAACGAGAAATGCAGTCACTGATATTTTTTTTGAGATATTATAATTAAATCTAGCCGACCAACCGGTATAGTGGTTAAGGTGTTAGCCTCTAGATCGGAAGGTCCCCGGTTCGAATCCGGGTTCGGGCATGGATGTTTGTAAGCGTATACCAGCTCAGGTGTTGCTTCGTCATCTGAACATGGTTCAAAATTACGAAGTATAAATTGTTAGGGGCAATGATGGTCCTCCCACTGGGTGCTCCTTCACAAGTGGCCATCACTTCCGGCCTTGTAGTGGCCAATAACATAGGTCAAAATGTGCCCCCGCCATTAGGAAAAAAAATTAAATCTATATAAATAAAATTGGTATAGTGATTAATTTACGTCGCACTGGTAATTAAGGTAATTTAATTAACGTTGTACTATAGCAACACGATGTGTGTGCTATTGACTACGGTCCGGGATCAATCCCATAAGGGAAAGATTCGAGGAGGACACCACGTAATTTTGAACCTTGGTCAGATAACGAGGCAACACACCTGAGTTGGCACCCCACTCTCCAAACTACCACATCATGCCAACGTGAGTACATTTTAGGCCACGACAGATTTAAAGTGCACCACCCCACGGGCTGTCTTTGACTGGACCGAATTTGAAATTCGTAACCCAAACAAAAATGCAATGTTTGTACATTGAATATTTTGGACCCACATTTCGAGTTATTTATATCTTTTGGATATCTTATCCGCGTTTGGTGTGTGTCCACATTCTCCTCAAACGGTTGGCATATTCATGAAATTGTGTACACCTTGAGCACTTACAGGTTTTTAGTGACAGTACCTGAGAGCGTAAGTCAGTCTAGCTTCTTGTTAGTGTATTTGTGCAAGTATCACATCAAATTAGTGAAATATATTTTCATTAAATGTTATTTATTTTATCAAACATGTTCTATTTTAGTGAATAGATGATTTAAATTTGTTTGTCTATATTTCTTGGCCTGTTTCATGCTAAAACTGCTGGAAACCCATAATTAAATCAACCTTAATTTGGCAGTGCGAAGCTCAGATAAAAATTGAGCATTGCGATTACTGTTTGTTTTAGCAATACAGCTAGGAAAAAACAGTTGTATTTCCAAAACTTGGTTTTTTTACAGAATTTAAATTTAAATACTTTTTTCTTATTTAAAATTGTTTTTAGTTCCGAAATAGAAATAATTTCCGAATATCTGGAACAGATGACGTAATTCCTTGGGGTTTAACATACGTTGGTTTTTCTATAACGGTTGTAGAATATGAAAGGAGTTAAACAACACAAAACCTTTTGAACCACGACTGGAAGCTAATCGAATTTATTCAAAGTATAATTTGTCGTCCAACCGGTATAGTGGTTAAGGTGTTAGCCTCTAGATCGGAAGGTTCCTGGTTCGAATCCGGGTCCGGGCATGGGTGTTTGTAAACGTATGGTGTAGAGGCGGCTGGTGCACCTTAAATCTGTCGTGGCCGAAAGTCCTCACGTTGGGTTGGCGTGGAAGTTTGGAGAGTGGGGTGCCAGCTCAGGTGTTGCTTCGTCATCTGACCGTGGTTCAAAATTACGAGGTGTTGTCCTCGAATCTTTCCCTTAAGGGACTGATTCCGGACCGTCGTCAATAGCCCGTTGTGTTGCTCTAGTACGACGTTAACTAAAATTACCAAATTACCATTACCAAAGTATAATTTAAAATTTTGGTTATTACTTAATTTTCCGTCGCACTGGGAGAAACATAAGGGGCTATTGGCGATGGTACGGGATCAAACCCGAGTGGAAAAATTTTGAAGCAGATGACAAAATCCTTACCTGAGCTGGTACCCCCTTTCTAAACTTCCACACCAACTCAGAACGTTTGAGGCCACGACAAATTAACGTTCACCAGCCCCCTTTGTACTAGGGATGCGACATCGATGTCGATGTTTTCAAAACATCGATGTATTGGGGTCGATGTTTTGGTAACATCGATGTTTATACTTGTCGATGTTTTATTTTTAAATAAAAAAAAGTACCGTTATAAAAATTTAAAAAATAACCAAGTAGCATAATTTTTATAATTAGCAAATTGAACATACTTTTAGACAAAAGTGACCAAGGATGAAGGGTCTGAAAACTAGGGATGCGACATCGATGTCGATGTTCTCAAAACATTGATGTTTTAGAAAAAAACATCGATATATTGGAGCCGATGTCGCATCACAAGTTGCTAAACCAGTTTTAAGAAATGGGGAAACAAATTTAAATACACTGAATTTTAAATACATCGATGGTTTGGAGGCGATGTATTATCAACATCGATGTTTTAATTTTGAACATCGATGTTTCAAAACATCGATGTTTTGCTATCGATGTCGCATCCCTACTTTGTACACGACGGTATTCGTTTGGATTCGAACTCGCAACCTCCAATTGCTTATCTGTTACTCTTCCAATCGGGCTTGCCTCTAGATCGGAAGGTTCCTGGTTCAAATCCGGGTCTGGGCATGGATGTTTGTAAGCGTATGGTGTAGAGGCGGCTGGTGCACCTTAAATCTGTCGTGGCCGAAAGACCTTACGTTGGGTTGGCGTGGAAGTTTGGAGAGTGGGGTGCCAGCTCAGGTGTTGCATCGGCATCTGACCGTGGTTCAAAATTACGAGGTGTTGTCCTCGGATCTTTCCCTTAAGGGACTGATCCCGGACCGTCGTCAATAGCTCGCTGTGTTGTTCTAGTACGACGTTAACTAAAATTACCAAATTACCATTCTAATTGGGCTTCCTCATTTCGAGAGAACAGACTATTTGGTAAAGAGTTGAGATGCGGTACAGATGCAGTCTACGTTTATAGCGGCGGAAACACCTTGTCGCTTTTTTGGCGCACTTCTAGTGGCGAGTTATGACAACCCATCTGCATTACGGTTATTGCGGTTTTTATGTCAACCTCGGGAAGCGGAAAGTTGACATTTTCTTATTAAATATTCTAGAAAATTCTTTTAAAATCCGTTAAACTGTCATTTGATTTTATTGGCTCATTGGAAATTTATATTTTTTTGAAACGTTCACAAATGTGTTTCTGAAGCTTATTATTTTCTGTTGTAAAACGAAAAATATTTCTGAAATAATAATTTCCTTGGCAAATTTATAAGTGCGCCTAAAAAAGCGCCAAGGCCGTTGCCACCGCTATAAACGTAGATCGAATTTGGTAAATAAATTCCTTTAAAGTTTTGAGATTTCCTTCATTGATATGTCGTTTAAAGCTTTAATTACTTATTGTTCGTGTGATTATTATATACACAGAATGAGATGCAATCAATTTTTAGACTGAGTACTTTGAATTGTAAATATTCACAAACAATGAAGGGTATATTTCATTGCCCACTCATTATTTACGGTTACTCCACAATAGGTAAACAGTACTTGAATAGAAATCAGAGTTTTGTACAGCTTTACTACATACGCATTGTATGGTGGCAACGCTCTGGTTATCGTAGATGAAGGCAAATCTTCAATAGCGTTATTCCCGTTTAATAGCAAC